>VZSV01000437.1:89921-121070 GCA_013398735.1 Nothocercus julius
GTTTTCTGGAAAACGCTACATTTCTTGGAATGAGAAGTTATTTTTACCATTTTACCATAGAACCATTTCTAGATGAAACGAATGATCCATGTAGCTATACATGGCTGAGAAAAGAGATGACAAGTTAGTACCTTTACCAAACCAAAAGGGAAACAAACATTTCTTTCAACTTATTACAAATTACAAAAATTTGGTGTTTTTCAAGTGAAGTTCCCAGTTCTTGTTTTTGCTTTTTTATTGATTCTTAGAAGCAAAATGGCACAAATGACTTGTCATATGAGGCATGGCCTCACCTGAATACTGCAGTAGTAAGAAAAGCATGCTTGTTGACAGGATTTGCACCCAGTTTCTCACAGCACGATTGCTTCAATGAGTATAAGTCTGCATTCAAATACTATGTTGAAAATATGCCATACAGCTGCACTCATCATACTTTTTTTGCAACTGTTGATGAATCCTGTCAATCACAACATCTCATATCAGGAGCAAATTATTGGATAAACTAGAAGTGATGAAATCAAATCTGAAACTGGGGAATCCATGGACTGCGATGAGATTAGGTTGGACTGATGTAGATTGCAACTGTCATCCTAAATACAATCCTAGACAATTTCAACATAAACAAAATTTCTTCTTGGAAAGAAGAGAAACTGGGATTCAAAAGCTGTCTAATGCCCTGCTGCTGACTTCCCAGTGGTGAAATTATTTTCTGAATCCACTTGGATTTTAGAGATTTCTCTAATCCTTTTGAACAAAGTTTCATTTAAATTTCAGCTTTGTCCCTCTGACTTGCGTCAAGAACTACAGAGGCATCTAAGTGACTCGCTTCTGTGCCTGTTTTAATTGCCTTCTAGTGAAAAGTTTATTAACCATTTCTTGCAAATGTATTAGCACACCTGTAGGAGGGCTCAGTTCTTCTCGTGCCTGATTAAGTCTGTGAATTCTACTTAGGATGAGTGGAGGAGGAACTGAGTTTTTATTGCTGCCCTGATAAGATATGAAGGGGAGCTATGAGAAGTGCTGGCTGAACGTGCATGGCAAAGGCGCCAGTGAGGGCTGCGTGCTTCGTCATCGCCTCTTGCTCCATGTCTCTGCATGCCCTTCACTAAAATAGACTCCGTTGCATGAAAAATGCCCCTAAATTAGCATCGTGGTGATTTTTGTGATGTGGAGGGAGACAATTCTCTGCTTTCATGTGTAATGATGCCTTCAAAATCAGGGCCTGGTCTCGCAACATTGCCTAATGTTCAGATAAGGAAGGATATTAGTGTTTACTCACGTCCCTTCTTGATAAAATCCTGAAAACTTGTGGCATATAAGTCCTTTCCCTTTCTGCGATTCTGATAGAAGGAAATTTATGTCCCAGTTCGTGATCTGATAGAAATGTTTTTGTAAAACTCTTAGAAGTCTTTTCTCTGGGTACGAGTTCTCTGATGTGCTTGCAATGCCAGCATTTCTGCATGGTGCTTTCTGGGCTAGTGCATTATAGCCAGGACCCAAACCTAAATAATATGTTTTCATTTTCACCTCTGAATTTAGTGCGAATAGTAAAGTTGTACAAATGATAGAAAGCAATTAAAGGCCATTATCTTAATAACATATACACACTTGGATAGTCACATCAAGCACAACGAAGCTAATTCACCGCATGAATGTCTTAGCTATTTAACATGCTCTCAGTGTTAATAACTTAAGATGGATTATTTTAAATAAGCGTTTCAGACTTGGCGCAGTGTTTTTTTGACAGTACTTAGATGAGTCACTTCGGCTGTTTCCTCTGACCTTGTTTGCAGTGAGCACTGTGTGAGCAGGTTCATGTATAGAAGCTTATTGAAATCTCAAGGCACAAGTAACTACATTGCAAGAAGCAGGGAAAGCTGCACCATCCGTACAGCCAATGGATGGAAAAAGCCACAAGACCTACAAAGCCGGGTGCATGCCAGGAGGTTGCTAAAATGGCTGCCTTTTCGCCTAGAAAATGTGAAAAAAGGGAGTTGATGTTGAGTGTCATTTTGGGGACGTGTGATCCTTTTTTTCTAAACCTGCACCTCCTGCCGCAGTGTTTAACTTCCTTTGAAGGAGGAGAGGAAGGAAAACAATTAAGTAAAAGTAGCTTGCTGATCGAGCATCTGCTGTCTGTTGCCATTACACATTGTGCTAACAAGTTTCCAATGTCAGAAAACTCATCTTTAAATCAAGTGATTTTATGCTTTGGTGGAAGAAAGCAGGTAGCAAGCTCAGTGTTTCATTGCTAACATTTTCAGTCCTGCAAACAAAATCTGAATCATTTAAAGAGGTCTCCTAAATTGCAAAGTGCAGTTCATCTCATCTTTTCTTGTAGGCTCAGTTTCTCACTAGCAATCAATTTGCAGCCTTCTGATCCTAACAAGGTACTTTCTGTGCTGGGTAACTGATGGTTAGGAGATATATGAAAAGCCCAGGAATATTGTTTTCCTTCTCATTTATGCCTGAGGGGCAGAGTAAAAATCTGAGGCGATGAGAATCTCTTCTCTTTTTCAGATACTTCCTTTTCTTTCTCTTTTTCCTTCCTACTGTCTGCTGAGGCTCTCGGAGACACCCGTGGTTCGTCCTGCATTATTTCTCACCACTTGCTTCCATAAAGGGACCTGAAAGGTTATGTGTCCACACAGCAAATTGCGTTTAACATTTATACTGAATAGCTTGGACAGGAGCTCTCCCATAAATGCTGCTGAGCAGAGCCCTGATACTGCAGCAAAACAGCTCTGCAGAGCACAGAGGAGACTTCAACAGTAAGTGGAAGCCTGACCTCGGGCACAGTGAAAGATACCTAAAGAGGTAAGGTGAAAGACAGGGCTTTCTACACAACCTTCTCTTATTGAAGTTACTCTCCAGATGAATTTAAAAAGTCTTCTTATCAAAATAGGATTTCAGTCCTAAGCAATTTTCCATCCCATTTTGCAGACCGAGGTAGTTGCAAAAGTCTCTTTCTGTAGATTTGAAAATTAATTTGGGTCTCTAGTAGGGCACAGCAAAGTTACTGTAACTTCTTGTGCTCTTTTGGTGAGCATTGATCAAGTTTATACACTCAACTCTGGCTTGTTTTTCCACTGCTGTGAAGTTAAAATAATTAATTGGGATTAATTAATGGGATGGACCCGAAACCAATCAGTATCCAGGAATTTTAAAATGAGATTTCTGATCAGAAAAGGTAGGATGAAGAGGAGATGCAACTCCCATCATCTGAAAAATATAGACCTTCTCTTTTCAAACTCTTTGTCTCCACTTGGTTTGTCTTCATGAGATGCACATGTCTAAAAATGAATAAAAGAGGGTAGAAAAGGGGTTTCTGTGTTTTAGCCGAGGTTTGTTCAGCACAGAAGGGACATTTCTGCAGCAAGGGACATGACTTCCTCCCCAGAGCTAGGGCAGAGTGCGGTTGCCTGGCTAAATGGTTCCTGCCTGTCCTGCTTCTTCAAGAGTTCAGTTTGTGCTCTTGTTGCTTTGGGGGAAACGTTGGTTTTCCAAAGAACATCTCTTCCCGCCTCTTACCCATCCTTTTTTTTCCCGTCCCTTTATTCCACTGATGTGGGTGACCCAATGCAGCTAAAAGATATGAACTTAGTCTCATCAACAAAATAGTAGATGAGTTTTCATGACACCTGTATTACCGGTCATCACCACTAATGCTATGAAAGCAACAGGGAGTGGGACTTGCAGTGAAATCACTGAGACGCAAGAACATGAGGCTATAAAATACCACTTTCACAGAGACACTTTGGGGAACGACCACCTGTTAGTTCCCACAAACAGAACTGAGCTAATTAAATTACTTTTTTTTTTTCTACTCTTCTTTTGTGATACTGAATTAAAAAAGGGAGAGAAAAAAGAGAATTTACTGGTGTTAGCAAAAGCTCTATTATCATTAAGATTTGCAGCCTCCTCAGAGATTCAGAAGTGCTTTGACACCACTGGAATAAAATGCAGGTGAAATGCATCCACTTTTACGGAAATTACCATACACAATTCAGCAAAGTTTTAGAAAAGAGCAAAGCAGACCTGTTCTCCTTTGATACCAGCAGGATCTCCAAGTTTTGAATGAAGCTTTTCCCATGTAGCTCTGAGAGTTTCAGTAACAGAATTGGTCCTGGCCTAAGCAGGCAAATTGCAGGGGACAGAGAAAAGGAGGCTGGAGCTGGGATGCTGAAACTGAAATTCCTGCGAGAGCTTCTCATCCACAGCCTTTTCTTACCAGCTCTCTGTTGTTAGATACTGTCATTAATGGCACTACTTAACATTTGTGTATATATTGCTGTCAAAATACTATCTATCTCAGATGTTATTATTGTAGCATTCTGTTGGAAGTATAAAGAAATCTGATGAGATTCTGTTATGAAAATATTTCACAACCATTTTTTTTTGTACCATGATTTGATGAACGTTGAGGTTCTTTTTTGAATTCTGAACTGAGTATCAGAATCTCTGAAACTGTTCCCTGGGTCATGTAGTGCTACTGAGATTATGTTGATTATCTGTACTCTGGTAATTTTACTTTTTAATTTGATATAGGAATTTTGCATCACTATGTATATCAGCATTCCTTACAGATGTTATACATACTCTTACATTTTACATATAATTATATGCAATTAATACTGTATATATAATATTGAATTTGTATATTCTACATAGGCTCGTGTATATTTGATATAGAATATAGCATATTTAAAATTCAGAATTATGTAGGCTATATGCTATTCTATAGAATATACAGTATAGACTGTGTATAATATAGAAAATGTATTATATAGAACCTATGTAATATAGACTACAGAAGTATATATTTACGTAATATAAAATATATATTAAATGCTATAAATAATGTACTTTTGTTATATCAGTATGCCATTAATGGTGTATTGATGAAAATTACTTAAAAATTATGGTCCTATTATAATTAATATACTTGCTAATATCATCTTTTTTTCATTATGTCAGGCAGAGATTGAGAATATGCTAAAATCTCCTAAGTGCTAACTTTTAGATCACTCAGGTTTTGGCTTAACTGCTTTGAAAAAACAACCTTCCCTTTCCCACACATGCCCTGAGGTTTTACTACTGGCAAAGTAACACGGTTCACCTACGCTGCTCTAAGGACTCAGGCAGAAAAAGTTCGCTGCGCATCAGCTAAGAACATTAGCGCAGGCTGGTATCTGGGGTAAGGTAAGTGTGCAGCAAAGCCTGGGGTGCTTCAGCTCTACAGGCTCGTGCAGAGGGATGGCTAACATGCTCACTCGCCTTTCGTAGGTGAATAGCAGGATACCCTCAATGTCCTTCTACTGGAAGTGCTGTTCAAGTCCATGATGCAGAGTTGTAGTATTGTACACTAGAAACTGTGTGGGGAAGCAGAAAAATATTTTTGCATTCAATTCTGCTGTAGTCTGAGATGAAGAAGTCTTATGCCCCCAAAATTCCCATCAGATAAACGTCCGTAAAATAGGCCTGCTGGTGGCTGCATATTAGTTTTTGATATGAGTTTCTCTAAGTTCATTGTAGACACTCATTCCTTGAAAGAGTCTGAATTTCAAAGCAAAATTTAAATTTGATCAGTGTCCTCCATTTCTTTTAAAAGAGAGAATCTGAATCTGTTTCCCAGATGATTACAAAGAGAGTGACTAACGCTATTTTCTACAGGAGTAAGAAATTAAAATGTTATAAAACCATTCTCCTGAACATGCTTTAAATATAAAAAGTCAATACAAATGCATTTGGCGGATTGCTGAAACTTTTTTCCCAAGTATCACTTTTAGTACGGGGTATTCCTGGGATGAAATTTCTGCAGTTGGCCTTGGACTTCAGATGCTTTGAGAGAAAAGCAAGGTCTTTGAATACAGCCATACCATGATAAGTTATTGGTGTGTTTACATGTTTTGAGTTAACAGCTTTGATTCAGATTAGGATGTCAAACAGCTCTTCATGCCATCTGCTTAATGATATTACTTTGAAAGCTAAGATTTGGTTAGGGTAAGAAAAAACATTGCAGTACTCTGCAAATGTAGTACTCTGTCCTTGAAAATCATTGAAAATAATCGTTAGACAAGATAGATGTCGCACGCTCCGCTTGCTGCTACAGCATCTTCGTCTAGGGTCTCTGGGTTGGTGCTCTCACGTATAAGCTAATTGCCAGTGAAAATGTACTCAGTGTCTCGTTTTCACAAAGCTGAGACAACAGGATGAGGCTGTGGCCATGATGGTGCTTAGCAAATGGGTTGGTTGAAGATCAGGGAGTCACTGTGAAGGGTTTTGCAGAGAAGCGATACTGGAGTGGATGTGACTTGCCACTAGCAGTATTGGGATTGTAACTCTCAGTAGGAATAGGCTGAAATACAAAGCCTGGGAGCAAATGCCTGATTTTTTTTCTTGCAGTCATGTCTACACATTGCAAAATCCTCCTATTTTCTGGTGCTAGAGGTGTCCTGGTAGGTTCCAAGGCAGATCAGGATCCCTTTTGGAACACTCAGAGGGTTTGATTTGACCTGCAAGTCTCACTGGGACATGGAACTTACCCCTCCCTTGCAGGAATTAATTCCCACGTCCATGCTTGGCAATAAATTCCATCCTGGTGTCTTAGGTTATTCTCGAATATGTCAGACTACTTTGAGCTCTTACCCACCACTTAATGTATTTGGCTGCATGGCTAGAGCTCAATTTACTCATGATTACCTTTCACTCCCTGGAGCCCTGCTCATCTAGTCTGCGGTTTTGTCTGCTCTTTAGGATCAGTTGCAATGGCACTGACCTTCAGAGCAGAACCTAGTGCAATATATATTGCTTAGAAATGCCATTCCTTAAGCCTTCTGTCCCCTGGAAAGTTGACCAGAGTTTTATTCAGGTAATTGATTTTTTGATTTGGCATGTTTTGGCCTCTCAGTTAATATTGCTTAATATACAGCTACATTTCAGGCTTTTTAATAGAAATTATGGGGTCATAACTGAGTTCTATTCTGTTAGCTGAAGAACTGGAGACACTAGGGGAATCTATTACAAAAGATGCTGAAGGCCTTTTGGCTGTAGTCTTAGATTGGGGAGGTGCAAGAGTAGGAAGAAGTTGAGCCTGATGATAGGAGAAGGTGGGAGAGGAGTCTGAGGGGAGCTGAAGGAAAGGCACTTTGGAGGACTGAAGAGAGAAAGTGCAGGGAGCCCACGGGTTCCAGCTGCGTCGGTGAGGAACAGACACCCTTACCAAATGGGCTGGAAGGAATGTCGGAAAACAAAGATTTGGCTAATGGGAGATCTGGATTAGTAAATACGGGGAGACAAATCTATGGAAGAGGGTTTAAGGGAAACCCAAAATAAAAATGGTGTGGGGGGTTTCTCTGCCTGGGGAGGGATTAGAGAATTGGGAAAACAAAGCAGAGAAATTATGAAGCCTCAGATGTAAAGAGTTTGAATGTGTGGAAGCCCTGACAGCACCAAAGGCAGTTCTCCACTCAGAAATTTCTAAGTGGAACCCGTATTTGGAGACAGACACGTACACACACACAACATGTAGGATTGTTCCCTATTCCCATCTACCCCAGACAGCCCTGTCACCTCCTGGCCTCCTCACGCTACCGCTTATTCTTTATGACAGCTAAGAAGATCATAAAATGTAAAATCTCTACTGCAATTAGTGGTTTCTAGCTCAGAATTTAATGCTGCTTTTTTTTGATGTAAGATTGGGGTGAGGGTGGCCTCATCCCATTGCGTAGTGAGGCAATGCAGGAAATCCTCCTGGAAGCTATATCTAAATATATTAAGGACAGAAAGGTGATGGGGAGCAGTCAGCATGGATTAATGAAGACAAATCATGCTTGATCAGTGTGCCAGCCCTCCTCAATGAAATGGCTTCCTGGATGAGGGGAGAGCAGTGGGTGTTGTTTATGTTGACTCTAGCAAGGCTTTTGACACTGTCTCTATGATATATAAATACCTGCTTGGAGTATTTAAAGAAGACAGATTCAGGCTCTTCTATGTGGCATTCAGTGATGGGACAAGAGGCAAATGGGCATAAACTGGAATGCAGGATACTCTGCATAAACCTACAAAACGTTTTCACTGTAAGGATGACTGAACAGTGGAACAGGTTGCCCTGAGATGTTGTGGAGTCTCCATCCTGGGAGATATTCAGAACTTGAGTGGACACAGTCCTGGGCAACCCATTGCATTTGAAGCTCCTTGAGGGCTGATCCCTTCCCACCTCAAGAATTCTGTAATTCTGTGATCCTCCTTATGGAAGCTGAGCTAGGAAATGTGCTGGAGTTGTCCCCTCTGTCTGTCAGTGACAAATCCTTATTACAGTTTTCATTCCTAAGTCCTCCGATCCTATTTATAAATTTGGAATGTCTTTAGCTGGCACAGAAACACATAATTTAAAGCTGCGTGGCAAGAGTTTAATGATCCTGGTAACATGTAATTGTCAAATGCTTTTTACTTACTTCCAAAACATAATGTGTTAAGACAATGAACCATTAGAAAACAACAACCTCACTGTTGGGATAATTAAATGCTAAAAATGCTCAAGTAGAGAATTAATGAAGCGTTCAGTGATATCTGAGATGAAACAAGTGATGTTTTTGTATTTGTGATACATTTTATTATCTTTGGGAAGTATTTTTATAAAATATCCTGATCATAAACTTAGTGTGCTTCTTAAGTTGTAAAATCTCTCTTATAAAAGAGAATTGCCTTTTAAAGAACAAATGTGCCTTTTAAAGAATATGGTTATTTTTGGATGTTATTCATCTTGGAATAATAATTCCTTATTGTACATATTAATATACTTGATATTGGCATATTGTGCATTTAGTGGCTATTTGATGTACAAACTATAGGTTTGCTTTTAGATGTTTAGGTTAGAAAGCAACTTGTGCAGAACACGTTCTGCATTGCTCGTCTCAGCATGTTGCTTGGTGCTTTTCAGCATTTCAGAGAGGACTGTGCTACTTAATGTCTGGCTAATAACCTCCTTGCTTCTGAAGACACCTGCAAAACAGATAAAAGCACATGCCAGCACAAATCCATAGGGAATATTACAGTTGAGGGCTAACCCTATGTATGGCACTGGGGATGTCACTTCATTTCTCCGTGACTTCTTTCACTTGCAAAATTGGCTTCTGGCTTTGAGGTGGGTGTCACAACTGGAGCAATAAATGTGCTGGTAAAACCCCATCATACCTGAAGAAAGGAAGTGTTTGTCTGAAAGCAAGGATGAAGGGCCAGCAGGCTGAATAGTGGATCATAATCTGAAATCACAGAGGCAAAGCATATATAGTGTGCTATGAAAGCGAATACTTTAAATGCAGCAGAAGGCACATCCTTACCCTCCTCAGTGTCTGTATGGTCTTGTACAATATTAACTTTAGAAGATAAGATCTTAGTTGAAATCCTGTAAGCATTTAATCTTCATTTCAACATGTGAGCTTGGTTGCATAATCACTTATAACAAATTACCCACAAAATACTTGGGATTACTCTCCAGAGCTCTAATACTGAATCCAAGAACTCATAAATTCCAACTTTTAGGACTATTCCCTTGAAAGACTTTATATAAATAGGGTTGTCTGAAAAGCTTTAAATGAAAATTCATCATAAAAGATAAATATGCAAAAGTCCAAGCTCCATTTCAGTGACTCTTCCTTGGAATAGAAGACTGTTTTGAGATAAACGAAAGGCAGTGTTTTAGGAAAGACATGCAAGTATTTCAGAGTACTAACTCAGAGCTTCTGTTGCCCAGTGGGGCTCACTGGGAAACATAGCTTGCTTATTGGTTTGCTTTTAATTTAGTTCTGTTCCAAATTGGATCTGCCTCACCTGCTATGAGAAAGCATATAAATTAGGAGTTGCGATACTCAGGATTCCACTTACGCAAGACAGGATAGCTGTGAGAAGTGTCCTTGCATCTCTTTCTAGTATGTCCACTGTAGGAACTGATGTAGTCAGTGAAGATGATCTGGGGAAACCTGTCTGTCGGCTTGGGGAGGAGTGGGAAGCAGCTGGAGATAGCAGTATATTACACTATTAGATCTGGAACTCGTTGTTTGGCCACCTCTGTGGAGCGCTTCAGTATTGTAGTAAAATGGGAGTCATTTCTAAAAGAGCAGAACCTCAAAACTCAGTGGGGTTTGGTAGTTCAAAGACGGGGATTCATCACTTGCTGTTATACTCCCGAACAATATTAAATCCTTTGGCATAATCACAGCAAATTTTCTCTTGACCCTTCTCTGCAGCCTGTCAAATGAAACAGCCTGTTCGTTTCCCTGCAGTTTGCCAACTTGCTCTCCATTTTCTCCATCAGATTATTAATAAATATACTAATGGCCGTGGTGTCTGAACCCTCCATTAACCTCCCTTCCCTCTGAGAGGAGCCTCTTCCCTGATCCGTTGTTGCCTATCACTTCATCTGTTATTTTTAAACCTGTGAAAACTTCTACTAACTCTCCATCCAATTTCTTAGAACAGAAACAGAGGAGTTTTTTTTCTTTTCTCTTGTTTACAGTACAAGGATCAGCTTGGGCTTTCTCCAGGAAAATTTCTAAGAAGAAGCCCTGCACCGGTGATTCTCCTGTCTTCAGGAAGATGAGCTTAGAAAGTCCCTTATTCTTAGGTGGACCCATTTGCTTTATTCAGGATTTGCACTATACAGGATCATCCCCCAAATTCCTTATGCTCAGAAATACCTCCCCAATATCATAATCAGTGTCTTTAAAGAAGAAGGAAAATCATTAGCTTCTATGAAATATGCTGGGTTTTATGCCCATGTGGTACTAGTGTTCATGCTCTGTTTTTTCCTTTCCTCTCTTTCCGAGGCAGGTACAAAGGCCTGTCCTTTCTCTCCTGTGCTTTGGAAGAAGAACTCATCGTGCGTAACAACAAATAGCTGGCATAAAAGGCTGGAGATGGGTGCTGAAGATGCTGAGGTTTTCTTGAGCAGAAATAGCTTATTTTCCACTATAAAAAGGGTTATTCTAGAACGTAGGATGCTGT
The DNA here is from genome assembly GCA_013398735.1 of Nothocercus julius. Classification (NCBI taxonomy): domain Eukaryota; kingdom Metazoa; phylum Chordata; class Aves; order Tinamiformes; family Tinamidae; genus Nothocercus; species Nothocercus julius. The sequence goes on from VZSV01000437.1 coordinate 100,926, forward strand.
GTTCCTCTTTCGAAAGCTGCCCACAAATTGCGGGGGGCAGGGGAGAGGGAACCACTGTGGTTTAGAAAGGTGGGGATGTTTTTTAGTTTCTCTTCGTGTGTGCGTTTTTTGGTTGTTGTTGTTGTTCTGTTTGTTCTGGGTTTTTTGTTTGTTTTAGGGTTTTTTTTTTTTTTTTCTTTTTTTAGGCTTTCGACACATTGTCAGACTGTAAAAACATAGGGTAGCCCAAGTCACCATGGCAACGCAACCTTGGTCAGCCAGGCACTGCTTCCCAGGAGTGACAGTTGGGTCCGGGAGGGAACTGCGGATCAGGACCTCATCGCCTTCCGCCCTGGCGCGGGGATCAGCCCTCACCGCCTTCCGCCTTTGGGCACGTTCATCTGCGCCCCACGTGAAAAGCAGAGCCGGACGCAGGAGGGCACGCAAGGGGCCGAAGCACCTTTGGGCAAAGCCTGGCTGTCCTGTGATCGGATGCTGAGGGGCTGCACGGGCTCTGGAGCACCTCAAGGCTTTGGGCAACCTGGTGGGAAGCCCAGGGGATACACTGATGTCTAGATGTAACACTGCCGAAGGCTCACTTTGTTTGGAGAAGGTTTGGAGATGCTGAGCCTTCCTTGAAAACTATTGGACTTGGGTGTTTTCAAAAAAAAAAGAAAAAAAAAAAAGATGCAGCAATACATAAAACTGTTGTTGCATGATGTTTTATTTAAGGAATGAGGTACTAGATTTATGTATTCGAAGCCTGAAGCAGGACGAACCTTGGTCTCAGATGGTTTATAACCCAACCTGAAATACCTTTTTTATGTAACCTCATCCCAGAACGAGTGGCTGCAGGCCTAGATTCCTGGAGAAGATGGAAAAAAATAGCAACAGCTGTATTTAATGTCCATCGGTAGAACTGATCGAAAATTTCCATATGAAAATATTCCTTATGAAAAACTGAGCTTTTGAGAAAATGAACTTTCTTTTATAATTTCACTTTTAGCCAGCTTGAAGCTAAAAGGAAGGTAAAAGAGGATTTAAGGCCTAACACAGCAAAAGCAAATAGCTAGAAGAAACCCATCAAATAAAAGCTGATGTTCTGTAAGATTTTTATGTAAAAGAATAGCTTTCAGTTTTTGGTGCAAGATTACAAGATCTCCTGAGTTTTTCCCCCTTCTTTCTTCTGTCAGATCACATTTGGACACAAGTATGAATTCAAAACTCAAAATTCAATGTAGTCTTTTAGAAGAGTATACAAATGCTTAGAAAGACCCGTGGCTTAATTGATTTTTCTTTTACTAAATGTTGCATTTTGTAATTGCCCTCCTTGTAATATGGTTTGTCCTCTGTTGCTTTCCATATTAGGCAGCCTCTGAATAGTCTGAAATCAAGATCTAGCTGGTGGGGCTGGAGCAATAAATTGTTCCACCTGGGAGTGGTGCTTAGATAATAGATTATCAAATTGGATGTTTCTACTTCTATAGATGATTTCTTGTTTTTTTCTTCCACCATACTGTTAGAGTTCAGCACTGGTTGTGTTGAGGCCTGTTGGGTTGCCAGGGTTAGTACAGCTAATGTTGAGCGCACTTGCCGATTTACATGGCCTAATTCATGTTCGGACAATGTGGCAGCAGAACGTGGTTGCGGTTGGGTTGGGAGCTCACGGAGCTCCAGCAGGACTGTGGTTGCTCTTCTGCATGGCACGGGTCACGTACAGAAATCTGCGGGGCAGGCAGGTGGCGTTTCTGCAAGGCTCCCCATTACGAAGCTCCTCTCTCCTTTGGTGAACTCAGAGTGGTTTTAACAAACCAAAAAAAAATCCCTGTGAAGTGAGTGCTTTGATACCAATCTCAGAGAGATCCTTTTCATACTCCTTGCAGGAAGTTTATGAAGATCTAGCAGTGTTTGTGCAGAGTGTCCGGGGAGCTATGCAGATGCTTTGATTTTATAAACAAGCCAAAAAGCTGTGTTCTCGGGTGATTTGTAAAAACAGGAGCAGGAAGAACTCAAACGCTGTGCCACAGTGAGGCCTCTGAAAATAGGTTAAAGGCTAATAATCTTAATAATAATGCTCGGCATGTATGCTGACCTTGCTGCACTGGATAAGCAGTTTTTATTAAGCTGGGTAGATGTTTTTGACCTAGTTTTACCTGCGGTAGTGAATACAGCACATGTTGGTCATTGGCAGAGCAAAAGGTCACTCTATAGGTGCACAGTAAGCCCCTAGCAAGGGGACAGTTGTGTAAGATGCTTGACACGCACAGACTCCCCTCCTCCTTTGCCCCGTATTTACAGAGCGCGTCACAGCTGCCCCTACACCACATATCTGAAAGAACCGCCAGCAGAAATATTTTGGGAAGTGACTTGGTTTGACATTGTTGAGATGTCAAGGAAACTTGGCACAGCTCTTGTGGAGGCTGAAAATACACAGAAGTGAGAATCTGCTGGTTGGAAAACTCCAAAGAAAAGAAAGCAGACTTTGCCTGGGAGATGACAAGATGGGGCTGTGCTTACTTGTCATCTGTCAGGGCCGTGCTCTTCGTTTCTGTAGAGAAACTGTTAATTAGAGCTGTAATGAACTGTTCAGTTCACTTTGTTTGTGCACCAGCTTGCAGAGTTGGGGACAAAAGCCAGTGCCTGGAGACCCAGGAGACTAATTAAGTACACAGGGTTTCAAGTAATTAACATCCTAGTCAGATGTTTTCGGTGACAGCCCGTATATTGCACTTGCAGTGCCCTGCCGGAAATTGTCCTCAGGCCGTGCCTCTTAAACACCCTTCCTCTGTAATCCAGTACGTCTGTTAACCCCGGAGCTGTCAGGGCGGTTCAATAAACCCGCGCTGTAGATCTTAGCAGAACGCGCTCTTGCCGAGCCCGGCGCTGTCAGCAAGAGGTGACCCAAGCCGTGACCCTTAAAATCAATAACTTGTGCGTCAATTTACACTGAATAGACCTGTCAGCAGGGGGGACTGTTGCAGGGGAAGGTAGCTGTGATTCAGTTCTCAGAAAGGGGAGGTTACCCTAGATTACCGATGCCATCTCTCTGTATCCCTAAAGTTATCTTAGTAGGAGCTGAATGGAGGACATGCTAACTACCTCAGTCCATACAGGTAGCTCACTGGAATATTCCTGTGGAGCTCCATACTTCTTTCATGCTTTATTCCATACTTTATACTGGCTCTAATGCATTGAGCTACCTATACCAGGCCCTGCAGTGACACTAGTAGTGTGCTAGGTAGAAAATGTGGAGGAGAATTCAGGAGAGATGGAACAGCAGAGCCCAAATCACTGGTGAGTCAAAACTGTACAAATATTATGGTAAATTTTCCCTTTTTCTATAAATAAACTGTAATTCCTAGGTATCATTTTGCACTTTTCACCAGTGGATCTTTAGGATTATTACACACCAGAGCAGGGCCCTCATCCGTACTTTCCAAGCAGGAAAGTGCAACGTAGGAAATAGTGATAGAAGGATGCGAGCCCAGGCCTCCTGGATGCCAGACCTGTGTCCTGTTTATACTGTGTGGATTAAAAGATCCATTAGACCTCTTGTGGCATATTGGCAGATTGTCCTTTTTGGTCTAGTACCTCTGAAAATGTGAAGGTCATAGTGTATTCAATATTTCACCTATGAAAGCACCCCAGATAAAGAATACTTATAAAAAAATGCCCCAAGTCCAGCACTTCTGTCAGTCAAATATCAAATGGGAAAGTGCCTGTTGTTTTCCATATCCACTGACTCTTCTCATGCTTTAAGGTTAGGAAGGTGAAATTATCTGAGCTAGGCAAAAGTGAGGAGAAATAATAGCGTATAAAATACATGTCATTGAGGCAATGTCTGCTTGCGTTCCTGTGCCTTGCAATTTTGTCAACAAGTGGTAGCCTAAAGCCTGGTGAAAGTGAGAAATACCTATCTGCTTTTTAAACAAGCAGCAGGTAATTATCAGAGGAGTTTCTAGTCTGGAGGAATAGATTAGATCAACTTCTAAGAAAATGTGCAAAAGTAGCAAAAGGTGAAATAATTCAGGACCAGTAAGTAGTCAGAATGAAGTCTAGGGACTTAGTTCCTTTAAACATGGGATATTAAGAATGGGCCTGGCCCTTCTGACTTGTACTGTTTCTGTGTTTTTGTTAGCTATATTAATCGGAAGGCTTGGGATACGTCACTTTGTTTAACCCGAGGGTTACCAGAATTCGCCCCCGCACTGTGCGGTTCTCCCCTGCACGCGCCTCTCGTCAGCTCGGGGCAGACTCGCAGCGCCTTGCGGCTGCTGGAAACCGTGCTCCTCGCCGCTCCTGATCATAATAACTCCTCTGGGTCTTTCCCGGAGACGAGCAAGGATCCTCAGGGCATGCGTGGCTGCGAAGGCAGCGGAGTCCTGCGGAAGGCACAGGCACCAGCCGCTGGGCTTGGGCTGCTGGGATAGAGTTTTATTAAGGGTTTCTTCAAACGCACGCCTCCTTTTACGCTAAGGATCATCAAACATTTGCATTCATAGTTTCTACAGAGAACAGATTCCCTAAATACCTTTATTAATGTGTGTTCTCCATACAGCCTGAACCTGATTATAGTTATATTTTCTAACTTTCAGAATCGATGAGTAGTGAACTTTATTTTGCTACAGTTTAAAAGCAGTAACTTAAATAGTAATCCTTTCTATCCTCTCTTCCCAGATTGCCAAAAGCAGAGAAGAGAGAGAATAGCTAAATGTTGCAGATTAAATACTACTCAATCAAAATTTTCATTCCTCAAACACCATTGCTCAACAAATAGGATTGCGGTGAAACAGCAGCAGAATTAACGTATCTTTCACTGTCTTGTTTTGTATTTGCTTCTTTATAACCATAAATAACCTTTGTAAGGACATAAACTGCTGCACAAATGGAACAGGAGGACTTTAGAAAGACTATCTCCTTTTCCCTGCTATTTGAGTATGTTGGGACAGATAACTTCATGCAAGCCACTTGCTTGTTTGTTTCTGAGCGATACAGCTAATTTGTTCCTTTGGAAATACACGTGCAGTTAAGCTAACAGAATGAAAATTTCTCTTGTGGTATGAGCTCAGGTGCTCCTCCTCAGACCATGAGGATAAACTTGACAGATGACCTTGTTTGTATGCAAAGTAGTTACGTTAAATGCGTTTTATTAAGACGTATTGTACAGGCGACCTCAAGGTTAATAGAGAGTGAAATCTTAAGTACCTTTTAAACTCTTCTGTCCTGCCCACCCGAAAAATTAAGCTAATCCGTGGCAGAATGTATGTTATCATTAGCACCTTTGGCAGTTTTAATTTATTATGGATGGAAAAGATTGCACTTGTGTCGGTGTTGGTCTGTTATTCATAGTTGGAGGGCATCACGTAGCAGAAAGCCTGTGCAAAGTTTCGGCACAGGTAAGGGGCACGGGGACAGAGAGGGGACATCACGGGAGATGGGCCCAGCAGGGCTCCCCGGCAGCCGGCCGGGCGCCGTGTTTGAAACGCACGGCGTAAATAGAGGCTTTGTGTGAAAGTCCAAAGAAACGGTTTTGTTGACTTTAGGGTCAGGATTTCGCTCTCTGTTGAGGAAAGAACCAAGAAGACTAAAGAGTTGGTTCTGTAGAGTTATTTGTGTCTAGTCATAATACGCTAGCTGGAAAATACCACCGTGCTGATACTTGTGTCTGCTCCAGATCAGATACTGGTGCCGAGAGGAAAGGCCGCCAGGGACTGCCAGTTCCCTCAAGTCCAGGCAGCCAGATTTTGTAACTCTGCCGAAAGTGAGCGAAATTTTTCTTTGTTTTTCTTTTCTCTTTTTTCGGTTCCTACTGATCCAAAAGGGTGTTGTTTTCCTGAACCTCAGGTCTCAGATTTGGAAGGCAGTGTTTCCACTAGCAGGATAGTGTCCTTAAATTCCACTTTTATGAAGGCACAGACCATTTCTGAGGAAGTTTACAGTGCCCCAAAGATGTTTTGCTCTACCTCAACAGTGCAGCTAAGCGAGGTAGTAGCATTGGTCTTATCTTCCTGGGATGAAAAAAATATTGAAAGACATCAAGGGATACAGTCTCTCTTCAAAAACAATTTCAGTGTCTCTCATTTCCTGCATATCTGAAAGGGAGAGATCTGCCTGTATGGTGATTTATAGATGTACCTTCACATAAGTGATTTCATTTTTGAAATGATAACTTCTAGTTGTCATGTCAAATAAATGTTCAAAAGATGATTCTAATAAAACATTTTGATTCAGGCTTCCTTCCCCCTTGATAAACTTTTCCTGTGCCCTGAATCTCCTGTGATTACTCCTTCCTTTTGTGGTGTTTGTATCGCTTGACATTCTTATGAGCCATAATTTATTAGTTATAAAAAATAGCTTATTCATCACTCTGATTTCTCCTGCTACTTTTCAATACCTTTACTGATAAATCTGTTCATTTTGCCTATGTTAGAGATGCAAAAATATTTACAGCAGACATATTTTAATTAGTTTTTCATTTAAAATGATTGTGAGCCTGGGGAAGGTCTCAGCTCCTTGGCATTATTCAGCATATTCCTTCTTTAGTGCCTAAATGCCAAGCAGATGCACCCTGTTGTGTTGGGTTCAGTACGAGGAAAAGTAATTGTAGTCCCTGGCAATTGCAGATCTGCCTGTAGGGCAAGGTGTAGTGGGGAGGTGGGTGCGCTAAAGGGAACGGTGGTGCAAACAGTGTCACATCTACATAGGCTAATGATTTTGAAGTGGAAATGCCTGTGAAGTGAGAAACGTACTCTAAAGTGGAGGAATATTTAAAGAGCACTTGATATTAAATGGTTTTGCTTCTTCCTATCCGAAGTCCTTTGGATTCATAACGGTTTGGCAACAGTTCAGAACTATTTCTCATAGCTACAAATATTATCAATAATCTCCAAGACAATAAGGTCACCATAAAGCCATGATTGCGAGGTATTTTCTTTTACAAGGAATGTATTGTTTTGAAGCTGCCAGTACCATACCAGCTTGAATTAATAGTCCAGATCATTTTAAATACTGATTCCTCACAGAATAGTACCATAACTTAAATCATCACAATTTTTGTTTGGAATTCTTGCTTGTGTTTTGGTCACAGCCTCCCCAGGTATGAGACTGCACACCAGCCAATCGTAAGACCAAGACTTGATCAAATATAATCAGAAAGATGTAAGCTGTTGTTCAGCAGGGGTGAATTCAGAGTATTTTGCTTGGCTGGGAATAATCACCCACAGGAATTTAGACTGGGAAACCTCTAGTAGGGAAGTAGTTGTGTGACAGAGAACTTATGGACTACAGAGGTCACAAGCAGGACCTAAATCAGTAAGATAGTCATAAAAAATCAAATACAACCTGATGTTGTGGAGGGAGAAATGTGAGATTGCAAGATATGTGAAATATTTATTCCTGTTCATTGCTAGGGAAGTTGCAGATGGAGTGGTGTCCAGTCTTGGACACTTAGAGAAAGTTGTAGTTTGATTGAGGTAGTCTAGTATAGAGCAAGGAAGCCTGTCTGTGTGCTGAAAAAGATGACTTTTGAGGAAAGTGGTAGGTGGCCTAAATAGCAAAGGGCTGAAGAAGGATATGAGAGTCTAAGATATGTCAGTGGGTCTTGCCGAGGCAAGAGAATAATCAGGTTTCAGCATTTACAATAGAATAGACTGCAAGGAGGTAGCTGGCTTGAATCGCAAAGCTGATGATTGCAACTCGATACTAGAACATACTGGTTTTATAAGAAGATTAAGCGAGCTCAGCTTCTGAATGTGCATAACACCTGAATAATCAGGAGAGCTGGAAACTTCTCCTTGAACTTCTTTTTCTTGTTCCTTTATGTCACAAAATGTTTTTGAAATACAGCGCCTTATTTAGCCAGCAGGGATATATAACAAGGAGAAAGTGCAACTTTCTGTACAGTGTCTGAACTCATACTAACCTGCCCATAGCTCTTATTCTAGTCTGCTCAGCCCAGGGGAAGTGCAAGTCTTGAGACTGTCATCACTTAACACCACACAGGTCACTGCAGGGCAGCTATGAAAAAAAGAGCACACCGGGCGTTAAAGCTGCCTCGGGAAAAGGAAGTAGCCAATTCGGATTCAGAAAACGAGATCATCAAGGAAGGGCTCTCCTTCTTGCTTTTACATAGCAATCTGGAAGAAAACAGGCTAGCACCTGCATTAAGGTTGGATTTTTCCCAGGTGATAACCAGCAGTGTGTTTGATTTGACATTTTCCATAAATCAAAGCAGATTTTGGAGAGTAGGCTTTCCTTGACTGGGAAAAAGAGCAGCAAATAATGGAAGATACAGCACAGTCTCAATTTTTATTGTAGTCACAGAAAGTAAAGCACTTTTGGCAAATTCTGCATGAGTCTCCTTTAGGAGAGGATTGTACGATTTAGCCCATTATTTTTCCTTGAGTTTTTATTCAGCTGAGCATATTGGGTAGAGAATTTCCTCCGCTGCTAACCGTCCCCACAACAACTACTAAAGAATGAATGGAAAGTTTCAAAAACTATCTTCTCAGTTACAGAGTTAAAGATTCTGAAGTCAGGGAGGACAAAATTGTGATTTTTGTTGTTCCCTACACTAATTCCCAACCAAGGGGGAACCACAGGGATCCCACATTTCACTTCTTAGGGATCCGTGTGGTCAGTGAGTGCAGCGAGACCGAGACGGCTTCTGCTCCCTCCTGTGCATCACCCATGCAAACTACAGGCATGATTCTCTCCCTAGCATAACGTAAAGCTGTGAAAAGCAACCCGAGATTGCAGCTGGTGGGTAAATTGGCAAAGTCAGTGGAATGTCACACATGGGAGTGTGAGCTGGATGTGATGAACACTGTGGGGCAGACTGTGCATTTGACAGCAGCAGAGCTAAGGCTCGGAAGAAGACAATGAAGAGACTCCAGAGGTGCCCTGCAGAATTTCAAACTGCCACCTGGTTAAGATAAATGAGGAAAGAGGACAGCGTGGCTTGCACATTTAAGCTGAATTTTGCCAGGCAGGTGGTAGTCAGTAAAAAGATATTTCTCTTCTAAATAACACGTGTGAGCTGGAGCCAGAGAGTCGCAGTGAAAATGGAGACCCAAGATGCCGTTTTTTATCAAGTCCCCTGTCAGAACAGAACTGATTTGTACCGATTAAATAATATGACTTTTCATAGTGAACTAACTTCAAAGACAAAATTCAGTCAAATACTTCATCTTAGTCACTGTGAAAGTATTGAATGGGCTATTGAAGAGGGAATGGTTTTGCCTTACTTTCTATAGTGTCTTTCATATGTATTTCTATTATTATTTAACCTTGACTCTATTCACTAAGAGTTCAGTGAAAACAGGACTCTATAGAGTCAGCAAATGTATTATTCAGAGGATGGGGAATAAAGAAACATAAAAGAGAATCAGATTTTCAAACAAAATGTTAGTCTGGAATCAATAATGCAGAACTATGCAGGTATTGACGAGAGCTGTCAAGTCAACAATGGATTTAAAGGGAGGGATCAAGAGGAACCTGGGTACAGAGAAGTAGAGACAGGGCGCAAGCCTGATACTTGCTGTCTCTTACAGGCACATCAGGGAGATGCATTCTTCCTAGCTCAAAAAAAGTTCTCAGGTTAAGTTAAAACTTAAGTCGTGTTATTTATTTTTAAGTTTGATAAGGATTGCATGGAGAAGAATGACCCATCTGACTTGGGAAGCCTTTTCCCTGGGCAGGCCCTGGGGACATTCCTGAGAAGTCTTAATCCTGCATTATTCTGATATAACCTCCCAGACACAGCCATGAAGCTTTTCAGATGCAACCAGTGTACTCAGATTTCTTGGTGCCCAGTGACACACAGTGCATAAAGCTTTCTTTTCAACAGTTTCAAGAGGTAAAAACAAACAAACAAAAAACCTCAAAAACATGTCATTTCATTGAATTGTATTTGGATACCTTGTAATGAAAAGACCTCAAATCATTAGTCATTTCTGAAAAGCTTCACCTGTACCCTCACAGAAAAATATACCCTTAATGTATTGCATTTGCAGATATGCTTGTCATGGGTGAATATCTAGCTGTACCTCTTCTTCTGAGCTCTCTAGGCTATTGTCTTTAATGTCAGGCCTTTTACCTACATGGAATTCAACACTTCTCCTGGTTCCCAGCTTTGATGCAGAGCCCTGGCCTGTCATACTTTTCCTTTCATTTTTCTTGTCTTTGAATCCTTTCCATCACCCTGGTTAAAGAATAAATTAAATGATAAAAAGGTCATTGTGAAACATCCTTCTCTTTCTTTTCCAGCATATACCCAACTACATTAAACACAATATATTGTACTGCAAACAACTTAGTAACAAGAATGCATAAATACTACAGAGCAACTCCAGATCTGTGAGGCCTCTCAGCTTAGTTATGCACAAGTTTCTGTGCAAACACGGCACATTTCTGCTTTCAATTTTTGTTCAGAAAATAGCTGCATTGCGATTACCAATATCAAGACTGGAAAATATCTGGCCAGATGCTAGATCCTAATGATCCAACAGCATCCTAAAAAGGATACTATTTTGCAATCACAGAGATTTATAAATCTTGTTAGATAAATAGTTTCAATTATTTTTAGCATATCAAAGGCCACAAATTGCTAAATACCAAGATTCTCTACTTTATGCCACAGGTATTTCCATGTTCTTACTGAAGTCCTCAGTTCTTATCTGTGCTGACACTAGTTTCTGAATGTATTCCATTTTTATAGCGGTGTCCCCTCTGATTCACCTTATCTCATTTTCTTTCATTGGCATTCTGATCCCCTTCTCTCATTTCATTCCTGCCGTTGTAAAGTTGGTCAATGATCAGAAAAATTTATTTGTTGAATACATCATTTGGTCAGACCAGTACAGTTCAATCAATAGGTCTAGAACTAAGAGTTTATTCTTATTATTAAGAGAGTCCTCCCTCCCCCTTCTTTTACCTGTGTCTTCCTCAATCTCTCTAAGGAAGTGAACTTGCTTAAAGTCCCTTCTTACGGCCGCCGCTGAGGCAGCCAGCATAGCTGGAAAAAAAAAAATTGTTTTCTTTATGCATAGAGAAAAGGTAGGCTTAAGAGAAGCTCAGAGAGCAAGAAAACGTGACTCAAGAGTCATGAGAATGAAAACTCCACATCATGGCAGGCCTGGCTGCACTTGGTTGTACGGAGCAAAAGCTCCCAGACGTTTGTTTTGATCTCGCTCGTTGAGGCTAACCAAGACTCCCCTGGCCAAGCAGCCCCTGTGGCTCCTCGCTAATAGGCACAGGCGGAAGAGCTGCTTCAGGCAGCCAGTTCAGAGCTTCCAAATAAAACTCTGGTGTAAAGGAAGATGCTCTGTGATTCCTCAGCTAAATTTAGAACCAATAGTTCTTTGACCTGGCAGTTTCTCTATTGCTATAGCTTTATGCTGAAGATTTTTTTTTCTACTGTCATGTCTTTTTGTGTAACTAGTTAATTTGGTTACTAACGTGCAAAAGTAATATTCTACAATTAAATTCCCCCAAATATTGTACAAAACTAGACCTAACCTTGTAAAGCCATGCTGGTCTCTTATCTGTATTTAAGAATTGCTAGGGTAACTTTACTTTCTTCAGAACTATTCAGAGTTCCAGTGATACATTATTGAACTAGCAGATGGGGAGGGAACTGGTAATGCTTTTAAAAAATTAAATAATTTAAATAAGAGCTGTGAGACTACTTCAAAATGCCATTATGAAAATGCATTCTGATGAAATCAGTTCAGTTTGGTATTTTAAGGTTTATTTGCTCCCATGAATATTCATACAAGCTGCTTTATTGTTTTTTTTTTTTAGCAATAACATTCATTAAAACCTGAAAATTAATCATGCCAATATGTGTTTGCCCTGCAAGCGCTGTGGATTCTCAGATGACTGTGTTTTCATGAATTTTAATCCTTGATAAAACATACTCAAATCCCCTTTCTTTTTCTTATAAGCTAGATTGGATGATGGAGACGACCAAATGAACACGCTGAGACTTAAGACAGTAGCAGCACTTTATAAAATAGCAAATTACACGTAGAGAAAGCCATGAGCAAGGCTGGCCCCAGACAGCTAATGAGCAAGCTGTGGGCAAAAATGTGATCACACAAACCCCTTGTTAAACAATGTCAGCTCAAACATTTTGTAGAAATGAGATCAAATGATTCCTATGGCTAATTAGCAAACAGAGGTGGAAGGGATTGGCATTAAATTCATTGTTCAGCCTCCTCTAACTAAATTGCCTCAATGTCCATGTGTGACTATAAACTGTTTTATCCCTGTCTTAGGATGATGAGCTTTTTTGCTGTCACCTGTGTGGTATGAGTAACAGATTGTATTAGCACCCTCCTAACAGGCATCAGCAAAAAGCTTTTAATACACTTAATACATGCATGGCAAGCTGTTTATAATTCTGACAAAAAAAAAAAAAAAAAGTGGTATTATGTTCTAATATGTGATACAGTTTTTATTCTTGCAAAGTCAGTGCCTGACTCCAGTCAGGCTGCTCCCTTCCTTTGCTGCCGGTGCTGCTGCCCTAGGAGCTAAATCAGACTTCATCAAAACCATAATTAGGAAAGGATATGGGAGGGGATCTTTGAAAGGATAAAGGAGGGCTTGGTGACATATAATTTTCTTTCGCAGAAGGAAAATCTCTCCACCTTTTCTGGAGTTCAAATATAAAAGGAGTGTGTATTCTTCCAACCTGTTAATGTAAGTTATAAGCCAGACAAATAGCCAAATGAGCATGTGCACAGTTATTTAGGTGACTCCTGGCAGCCTGTGCTGTAAGCAGCTTCCATAAATGAACAGCACAGAAAGCTCCTTCACCATAAGGTGGGATTGTAACATTATCAGGTTCAAGAGCATGTGTACAGAGGAAGAAGAGGGAGGAGGGAAAGACGAAGGGCCATATGTGCTAGTGAGGAAACAAGGATTGACAACAGACGTACCCATGGAACAGCCCCAGGGCAAAGCAACATGAAGCATTTGAACCATTATCTCACAAGAATACGGCTAAGAAACTCCTCACGAAGGGAAAAAATGCAACTGTTCCACTGAAAATGAATAGTTAAAGGAGTCCTGCATCGTTCATCTGAGTATGTGGAACTGCTAGTTCAAAAGAAAAGAACATCACTATTTATTTTCCAGGAAAATAATTGCTTTCTAGCACAAAACATATAAATAATCTTGGAGGAGAACACTCTAGTAAGAACATTTTACTTCCCCTGCCTATTTTATAATCTCATAGTCATTCATGCTCTTACACTTAGAGAGATGAGTTTATATCCTCCTTGCCCAAAGGCAAGTGTCTCACACACCCCTTGCTAATTCTTTTTATGTGTATACAAACTAGCATTTAAAACTTTAATGAAAATACTGATCCTCAAAGGTGAAGCTTCCTTGAATTGCTGTGATAGATTCAGTAGCTCATGGGTTTTACTGAGGCCTCCCTGAAACTGGTGGTAAAATGCCAGCTGAGTCAGTGAGGAGGAGGCAGGCACAGGTGTGCCAGCTTTAAATACCAGTGTACATTTGATATTAATACAGCAGCAAGGCACCGTGGGGTAAAAATACCGAGAGACTCTTCACTCTGACTTGCTCATGGACCTGGAGCACCAGGGACCTTGAATGGCTGCTTGCAGCTGGACCCGGCTGCTTCCGTGTGCGAGGCTGCGTGGGGCCTTGCAGTGGTTTCATCCAAAGCTTTCTCCTCTGGATAACAGGGCTGAGCAGTGAGAAGGCAATCGTGGCAAGAGGGGAGCTCCAAAGCACTCGCCTTGTTTAGAGCAGGGGGTGCCACCCACTCCTAGCAGGTGTTTCAGCTAGATGGGGATTTGGAGCCGTGAAGAAACTCAGCCTTCTCCTCCGAAGCTGCAGGAAAGAGAGCTTTGAAACGATGCCAAAACACATTCCCGTGGTGCATGCTGGAAAAGCAGAGCACATGGGATAAGGCAGAAAGCCCACCGAGGAAATTCCTGTGAGTGACGTTCATGTGCGGGACGCAATGGGATACGCTCTTCCCGCTCCACAGAGCGCTTTGAACGTAGCAGGAAGTGTGGAGTAGCACCACGTGCTGAGTGGGTGATGGAGGCGTTTGGACCCCCACCCTCTTGGTGGACTCTCATCTGAAGGTCATCTGCTTGGCATGTATGTGCGATGCTCATGCAATGAGGAGCCCCTTTCAGGCCGTCTCTTTCTTCAGATCCATTAACACTCTGTACCAGCTACCAGAATTGCAGGTTTTGTCTCATTCCATTGGCCCCAAAGCCAAAGCGAAGACTCAGCTCAGGTGTTTGCAGTCAATCTTCCTCTACAGGCAGAAAGGATGAGTTCAGATGCTGCTTGGCTCGGTCCACCTTAGTTTGGATGGTGCTGCTCTCAAGCAAGGAATATTTCACTTGCACGTAGCACAGCATAAAGTGACCCGTGATTCCAACAAATTCCACCTATACCACGCACCAAAAAGGAATTCATTTTCTATTTTCACAAGAAAAGCACAGTTCTTGCAAGAAACAGATAAAACTACTGGAGCTCTGAAAATTAATTTCCTGTTTAGTAATAAAATAATTGGAAGACTGACGTCGCTCCTGAGATTAGAAGGCTGCCTGCAGGTTCTCTCTGTGAATAGACTTTCATGCAAAACACCCTGCAGAGTTTTGCAAGAAAGCAAAACCATTTTTTTTTGTTGTGAAAACATAAGCAATTCCCTACCTCCAGAGATGCAAATTAATCACTGGAAAAATATTTCAGTAAATAACAGCATGATTGACAAAGAACAGCCTGAAAGGATCTGGCTGTTCCTGAACGACCACAATGCTGCAAACTTCAGAGGCACGTCGTTTCCCTACCTGGAGCTTTATGCTTTGAAAATACTTGTTTTATCACCTCTAAGGTCATCGTCCACCATCTAGAGCATTCGCAAGGGGCTAGGAAGCATTATTAAGTACGGTGAATATACCCTGCATCTGCGTCTTTCTATAGCAACAAGAGCACAACAAGATGTGAGGAGATGTTAGCCAGAAGAGACTTTTTTTTTCTTAATCTTTCAGAAAACTCTCGCTTCTAAGATCTTCATGCACTTAGGCGTAATGCCCAGGGGATTGCCCCAGGTCCATTAGACAAATCAGTCCATCTTTCATCTGTGAAAAATAACTATCTTCTGTTTTGGCAATAATACACGGTGGTGTATTATTTGTATGATTACAGGTCATGGACCAGACCTTGTTATACACTGCTGCCGTGGTTCGTGGTGATCTCATGGCGAAGAGGTATTCATTCCCATTCCTATAGATTGTAGTCTGGGCAAGAGCCCGGTGGCTGTGGGGTCCGCCTTGACAGCAGATGGGGTGCCCTCATGGCACCTTCCAGCTCAGACATTTGGCCTGTGACATATCTCTTGGCCGTTTCCATCCCTGGGTAAAGAATTTGACCACTGAAAAACACATCATTAGCTCTTTTCTCTCTCTCTCTGCACATATTTTCTGCATCCCAAATGAATCCTTTGTTTTCGGCCACAAAACATGTTATGATTTTAGAAACTGTTCAGCCAAATTCAGACTTTTCAATTCTACAGAAAACAATAAAGAAAATACTGAAGAGTGAGATGATTTTTTTCTTCCAGAAATTTGAAGTTTTCAGAAGCAAAAGGAGAATACAGAAGAAAAAGCACAGCTGAATCATTTCAGCTTCCTGAATCATACTTTTTTCTCTTTGCAAAACAGACAAGAACTACAAGAATGGATAAAGGATTCCATCCCTAGAAGCCAGAAAGTGGAACTGAAAATAAATGTGAAAGAAGCAGATTATGTTCAACAGACTGACTGAAGATGAGGAAGTGCAGACAGGGGTATTTCTGAACACGTGCAGTCTAAGGCAGGTAACTGTGAGGTTCTAACTAGAAAGTCAGGCTCTTGGGAGGTTAATCACATAGCACCAACTTCTGTCTTCAGAATATTTTCTACTTCTACAGAATATTTTCTTTTCTACCCTGGGAGCTTGCTTTACCCTTGTGCAGTCTTATGCTTATGAATAACCTAACCAACCTCCTTATTTATAGTCAGTGGAGTTCCACATGATACAGGGATTTCACAGGATGAGGGCTGCCTTTGGCTAAGGAATATCCGCTTGCTGTGGGTGTTAACACATCCGTACCAGGCTGGCTACATTCACGCTCCTGAATTTGCCAGTGACTTCAACAGCAGGCAGCAAGACTGCAGTATGGGTATCTGTAAATAGCGGAGAATGAATGAAGGTGCAAGTTCTGATCATGTGGTGTTGAGAGTGATAAAGAAAGCAATAAATTGTAGAGCAAACAGGCGTATCAGAAGTCTGAGTGTGCAAAATCACTTATTTTGTAAAGGCATTGAGGTAGCTTCAGAAGCACAGAGAGAGTGTCTTTACAGATCTGATGGTAGTTTGTGCGTAAAGGGTTCTTATAGATGCTATAAGTAGTACGCGCTCTTCAGTGTTGATGCTAAGATCTTAGTTCAGCTCCTCTGCTGGTCATAACTGGTGTGGACCCGTTGATTTTGGTGCATTTTCCCTGCTGAGGATCCTGCTGAGGTCTGAAATGCCTCGGCATGGGTACTTCATCATTTTGGAGGCAGCTGTTCAGGTTTCATATACAGACTAGTCCAGCTTTGCTCCGTGCTTTGAACAAAGTGAGCACAATCTGATCCTGTACTTCAGGGTTCTGCAGCAAGTGCAGGTAAAGGAAATTATGTATGGTGATTACAGGACATATGTGAAACTCTTCAGAATGTATGTTAATATTCTTTATGAAATGTAAAATTGAACTTTACAAAAACCTTTCTCATGCCACTGTAAATGAATGGTATTTTCAGGAAATGAGCATTTAAGTTTGGTGTGAAATGGCTAACAAGTGATTAATATGCTTATTTTTAGGGACAAGATCTGTGCTAAAAGGTAGTAATGGTAGGAACAGTATCTTTGCTTTTGGCCTTATGCTTTGTATTCAGTCCACATCTTCCTCGAAGATTCCTCAATTTTCTTCTCTATCCTCCCTGAAAAAGAAGAGTAAGGAAGCATCTCCCCTTTGAGTGGCCACCGCCAAAACAGCTATCTGCACACCGAATTGCTTGATGCAAGGGACAAGGTTTGAAGATTGGGCCCAGCACCTCCCCATTCACTTATGGCACCCAGTCCTTCTTATCAGCACCCTCCAGGCTCCCTTCACTCTCTGTGTGGGGGAGATAACGAATACAGCAAATTTCTATAAGGAATGTTTTCTATTTCACCGACCATGGTGTTTATCTGCTGTTAAGCTCCTAAGCAGCGAGCGAGACAGGCTTACGCTATAGGTGGCGAAATAGCCATTGAGCTGATAAAGCAGACGTCACTGATGTGGCTCAGGTGTTCCCTTGCAGCTGCCCGGGTCAAGGGAGAGGGAGGTTGTTCGGGCCTCGGGAGAGGGTTCTCCTGGCTGCTGCCCCCCGCGGCCTTTTCCACCCAGAGGTCACATGAGAAGCACCAAGGAAGGCTGCATGTTGCATAAAATCCACTCACTCATAAGGACTTTTTTTTTTAATGGATTTTCATGTGTTCTGAGAAAACCTATGAGAAAACTTAGAGTATGTGTCAGTGTCAACAATCAAATCCTTCTTGGACAAAGATGAACAAATCCCGCAGCTGTGCACCAAGCTCACAGAGCCTTTCCTTCCCAGCGCATTTGCAAAGGCATTCTGTGAAAGACAAGCTAAATATCTGGTTGCAGAGGGATATGGCCGCTGGTTTCATTTGCCTGTGCATTTATTTATATGCATAAATGAAACCAGTAGCCTATAGTCTACTAAGTCTATTTATTCACTGTACTTTCTAGCTGATCCGTTGGTTTCTGCCCTGTTTCAAATGCCCTGGGGACTTGTGACTCCAACTTTGACAACTATTTTCCTGGGGCAGACAGCTCTGCTCCTCATCCCCTCTGGCAGGGAGCTCGTCTTCACTCAGATCAGATTGGAAAAAATAGCTGCAACTTGCAGAATAAGAACTGTAGATATTAATCCCTGGTAGGCTGAAGGGAGGATGTCCTTTTGTGCCAACTGATCCTATGAGCTCAAGGCTAGTGTGGGTTTTATTTAGCTCTAAGGCTTTTGGGATCTGGCGTTTCCCTCAGCACGTCCGAGCTGTATCACCTGCGGCAGCCGGGACGGCGAACGAGGGATCAGCTCGGTTTGCAGCTCAGGCAACACCTGCCATGATCAGCACCAAGAGCCCGCGACATCTGGGGCT
Organism: Nothocercus julius; assembly: GCA_013398735.1. NCBI lineage: Eukaryota > Metazoa > Chordata > Aves > Tinamiformes > Tinamidae > Nothocercus > Nothocercus julius. The sequence goes on from VZSV01000437.1 coordinate 119,145, forward strand.
GCGCCGGCCTCCAAGTGCAGTTCCTCCTCCTTCACACGCAAGCAGCAGTTGACATCCGATGAGCAAGTGCGGAGCTGAGCGGATAATTTACAGCGAGCAATTAGTCTAATTGTGCCTGTTGGGCACCTGCGAGGTTGGGGAGGTTCGTGTGCTTCTTCAAAACGGGCTTTGCCGTCTCAGGGGCTGGCGAGCCATTCGCTGTGAAGGGCTGAGCTTTGGAGCTCAGGATGGCCGCTAAGTTGGGCAGGCTGCCGTGAGTGCTTGGGTTTCACTAATTAGATCATTTGCAAGTGCAGGCAAAAACACTGTGAACTTAAATTATTACGACTGAAAATATCCTAGCAGCTGGCTTTAGAACCTCATATATTTCCGTTAAAGAAAACCATTCAAATAACTGGAAAATGGATACAAAAGGGTTGCAAACATTATTACAGTTAACATTTGCTTTCAGAAGAGGTGGTTATTAAAAAATTATTTTTATTCTCCCAGGCCTAACAGAGCTTCCTTTTACAATGTTCATTTAATTTATGTGTTGGTCAGAGAGGGGTCATCTATCAATTAGCTGCTCACACGTGGACTTTGCCAAGGGCAACCCCAGAAAATGGCATAAAATGCTGTCTGAAATTAAATTTAAGTTTTTCCACTGACTTCACTGGTATCACAGTTTCATTCCTTGTGCTGAATGCCTTCATGTTACAGGAGAATCTTATCTGAATATAGGTTTGAATTAGCTATGTGAAATGGTAGGCACTAGCTTTCTGAGAATGGGAATAAAAAGGAAAGTAGGGTGACTAAAGGAAACCAGAATTGTTATTAGAGGCCCCTGCGCCTCTCCGGTGTCCTGCAATGACAGCGCTCAGGTGGGAGCGACTGAGTCACGATGGCACAAGGCAGTGCGTGACAGGCACCTTTTAGCACACTGAATACCCCGCAGTTCAGCACTGGAGCCTGTCTGCCGCTCTTCCATCGGCAGCCTTTGCCTTCTGCAGCTTTCCCGTGTAGCTTTTAAAAACACCATCTTCGCTTTACTTGTTATTTCTGCTTGGGCATTTGAATTGCACTGCGTTAAATTTGCTTTTAAATGTTTCGTTGAGGACTTGATGCAACAGTCCTTTTTTTTTTTTTTTTCTCAGATTTTGGGCGTCTCTCCACAGTGAAAGGTGCCAAATCCACGGCAGCCAGAGTTTTACTCCAAGAGTTTTGAGGAACCCGCAAGCCGCCCTGGTCAGCTTTTCTGTTCTGCCAGAGCCTATGCCAGAGTAAGGGAACTGGGCAACCGAGAGATGTTCTTCGGGCACCCAAAAGCCACAGATACTTCTACCTTAATTATCTGTGCTTAATTTCTCTTCATCCGAAAATCATACATAATCCTATTTTCTTATGTCACAGGTATTTTGTGAAGATCAGTTAGCACTTGTGAATCCCCAGTTCTGGGTATTAAAAGAGCTGGTAATGAGAGGAATCGATCAGAAGGGGATAGCTGTGTCTTCAGTACAAAGCCAGAATTTTCTTTCAGTTAAACAGGCGTTTAATTATGAGGAGAAAATTAAAAGTGGAATAACTGCTCCCTGAGCACTGCCCCTTTCATACCAAATATAGCAAGCACCTGCCAAAAATCCCTGTCTTATCCGACACTGGAAGCAGTGATGGAGCGCACGGGTCCCAAGGAACCGAGTACCTCACGTTCCTGCGGCAAGGCCACGTGCGCCAACAGCGCCGGGCCCCTTCTCCACATGAGCTCTGCCAGCATGGAGAGGTGGGGAACTGAGGTGGCCAGCTCGAAGAATCATAGAATTGTTAAGGTTGGAAGGGACCTCTAGAGATCATCTAGTCCAACCCCCCTGCACACGCAGGGTCACCTACAGCGTGTGGCTCAGGACTGCGTCCAAGCGGGTTTGGAAGATCTCCAGAGAAGGAGACTCCACA
>VZSV01000437.1:122400-169170 GCA_013398735.1 Nothocercus julius
TATTTATATTTATATTTATATTTATATTTATATTTATATTTATAAACAATTTTTCCCTCGTGAATTTTTGCGCGCAAAATATCAGTCCCCAATATTCTACAATTTTATGCAAGAAACTTCTCTGCTGTTGTAGTATGGAACAGGGGAAAAAAGCATTATTTAGTGATGTGGAGTGTTTCCACACACATTATAGCCAACTGCAGGGTAGACCTTTATGCTGAAAAATTGCATGTTTGCTAGTTTTACTTTTCTTTTTATATTGGAAGATGAAAAAAAAAAAAAAAAAGGACAGGCATAAAACACGGATCTAAATCTCTTGTGTGGCTGTGAATACTGTCACCCTCTCCAGTCACTAGAGCTGTGCCGATGCACATGAGCTGAATTAGAAGTTCAATTAGAAAGCTGGGATCCACTCTGCTGATTTTGTCTCTGCACATGGCTCTGTGCCCAAGTCTCCTTCTCCTTCAACAGCTATTTTATTAGGGATCCTGTATTAGATTCCTAACAATTAGGAATTGTTAGTGGTGTTTCTTCATGAGCTTCATGGACTGTGAGCAGTGGTTTCTTCACAGATGCCAATTCACATGCAGCACTAACGAAGTGGGCAGAATAAGGGATTATTACTGAGCTTCCTTTCTGTGTCCAGGTCCTACCAAGCCCCTCTTGGAATTAACTCTTCAACACTAAGTGAATGTTATTTTAATAGCATATTGTATGTGAAAAAGCTCCTCAGTCTTGCTGAATGCTCATTTACATTGCTTTAATCAGGGTTACATTAAAGACAAAGGCTTGACCAGTGTAAGGATGACATGAAAGAAGATTGATGACACTGCACTCAAAAGCTGCACTGCAGCAGCGCTTGGGGAGCAAGTGCGTAAGTCTGGGTGCATTTTCACATGCCCTTCTCCGAGATTCATGAGGGTGTCAGCTTTGAAGGTTTTCCTTGGAGGAAATGTGTTGAAGTTAATAAAGGTCATATGACAGGAAACTGATGCTTTGCTCAGAATTACTAATTAGTGTCACTTCTTTTTGCCAGGCTAAATTTTCTGGATGATAATTCTGTTAAAGTTTTACCTACATCACTTTGTTTCTTCAGAAATGAAACCTCTTGCCAGGGCCCATTAGCTTCCACAGAGCGCCGTGCTGCCCCATCCTTAACATAGTGGTGGCTTTAGCCACCCAGTTCCAACATATTCAGGGATTTCTGCTCTGGGAGATACCCAAAAGGTGTCTGAATCCCTCACTGGATGAGGTGATCTGAGCTTTGTCTCCCACAGAGAGCTTGTCCATAGAGTTTCCCAGCAATTCCAGAGCTGCGATCAGTGGAACAAACACACCCTTTTCCCACAGATCTAGGCCCAGACCTTGGGAACTGATTCCTAGTTTTTCCATTATCTCCATGGGTTGGCTGTGAGATCAGCTGCCCACCTGCACATGGCCATGAGCTCCTGCTGTAGCTCTTCTTGTAAGACATTGCCCAGCATGGTTGGATTTCATAAGAATTAAGCTCTAACTTAACTCTACTCCTGATTAGGCCTTGCAAGCTAAATCCCATATTAAACCTAATCTTCAGGTGCATATCCAAGAACTTTCTAAAGTGCTTGTTAACTCCTCAAGCTTGTGATTTTGCAATCCCTGCAGGCTAGTCAAGCTGTCAGGGGTTCTGAAAGGTTTCAGAAATCCGCTGCTCGAGGGGAAGTCAGGAAGCGAACGCTGTTTTGAGACAACATAAAAGCTTTTCAGCTCCTTTCTTCATAAAACTCAGGAGAGCCCAATAGAGATTTAAGTTAAAAAGATAATTGCCAAAATTTTAATGATGACCACCTATGCTCTGGGAGACTCTGCGCTGCTGCTGTAATGGCCTGTCCAGGGACACCATCCCCGCAGGCTGTTCTGGCCATGGGCCACAAATTCTCCCAGAATTTGTAAAGGATGATGTCTTGGGAAAGAGATGCAATAGCAGGTCTGCGTTGCTGCCCTTGTGCCTGTGCCCCTGCCCGTGCTTTTGCACAGCCTCGGGCCTCACTGCCTGCCGTGTTGCTCTCTGAGAGGTGACAAGTGGCACCCAGCACTGGCTGCTGAAATTGCAGGCTGAAATTCAGCCTGATGAAATTGCTACCACACCACAAGCCCCGTGAGGGTGCGCTGGCCTTTGCTGCAACATCCGTGCGTGTTCGCTGGGATCCACCAACAACATTTCCTAATCCCAGGCGGTTGTGTTGGTTCACGCTGGGACTCAAGTTGCAGAGCCAAGAATGAAGTCAGTGTTCCCATCTGACTGCAGGATGGCTATTGGATAAAGTACCTTTCTGCCACTTATTTTCTGGAAAGATAAAACCACCACTGATCATCCTGTGTTTTGTTTTCAAACTGCTTTTATAGCTATCAGGGGCTCTGTTGATAGTTAGGTATTGATTTGCATGACATGAAGTAATAGGCGACTGCAAGGAAACAGCACCGTTCTTTCAATGCAAAGGCTAATTTAATATTGATCTTTCAGTTACAAATGCAAGGATAATTCTTTCAGTAAAAACACCCTGCATCAGGGCTCCTGTGGTTTTCCCAATTCTATCTGAATTTCTAAGCACTAAAGAAATCTCATTATTGAGAAGCGAAATAGCAGCTCCCTAGGCAAAAAGGTCACGCGAGTGTGAAATAGCCTTTGTACTGTATTCAGCAGCCGTTCCTGAATACGCGCGTTACTCATCCGGGAGGCTCAGGGCGTTTAAATGCCATCCACAACAGCACTGCTGCTCTGACAGCCCTTTTACTTCTTCCCCCCTTTTTGCTTTTAATAAAGCAAAGATTAAATGGTTTACAAGCGCTATTGCTTTAAAAGTCACATTTTCTCCACTTGCCGCTTGCAATTATGCAGGGAATGTGTCTTTCGTTTGAAAATTTAAGTCCGTGGGCTTGGAGGTTAGGCTCGGTTTCAGCCATCCCCCAAATTTAAAACACCCTGATACCACACCAGTCCTCTTAGCTTTCCATCTATCCATCCCCGTTCCCCTTCCAGCCCAAGCCAGTCGTTTCGGTTTTCTTTAATGCTATTGTTTCCTTCCTTCAGTTCCCCCTAATTTGCTGTTTGACCTGTCTGCATTACTCACCTCAAAGCACAATTAGATCTCCTTTATTTTATTTTTTCCCCACTCCAACATCCAACAGTTAGTTTGATCGTTAAAAACAGGGGACTTTAAAGATCCTTCTTTGATTTTTTTTTTCTAGGACTAATTTGGTTTAGTCTTATTTTTAAAGAAGGATTTGTAGAAGGGGATTAAGCAAACTTCATCTGAGAGTTTTAGTGTTTTTTTTATCCTCTTTTTTCCTGAGAAGAAAGAGTATTACATAAGCAGCGTAGAATAAGGCGAGTCAGAAACCGAGTGGATGGGGAATTCCTGAAAACAGGGGAACGAAGGTATTTAATGGGAGGTTACTTCAAATGAAACCCAGGAAGAAGAGAAAAGCCATGGGGATCTATGCTCCTGAGGAGGCCTATATCGTAAATTTTATTCTTGTAGGCTTGCAGGAAAAGGATTTCACGGCTGGAATAGGCACGCTGGCAGCAGCACTAGGTGATGGCTGTTCTACAGTTCCTGGTGGGAAAGGGGAAGGGGCGTTTTACTGAAGTGGGCCAGTAGATTTGACTATGCAGGAGTATCAAAATATCTAATTAAAATATTGGAGAATATTTGTTGCCCTCGGATGAGCTAGCAGGGCCATGAGTAAACTGAAAGAAACCAAGGGCATTCTGACATGGCAGCGAAGGAGGGGAGTGCGGGTCAGAAATCATGGTAAGAGTCTGGAGCTGGAGGAGCCGGGGGCGAAGCCTGGCCCTCCAGAGAGTGCCAGCCTTGTATGCCCATTGCCTTAATGACAGGGAAGAAAGCAGTAATAAAGGAAACGTAATCAATATGCAAGGTCCACTCTGATGCCGTAATAGCGTTTGTAACGTCAAATCGCTATGGAATTAGGGAATTTTTTTGCTGTGAGCAGCTATAAGCATAAAAGCCATGGTGCTACATGCACAGCGAAAGCCTTGCTTCCCTCTCGGGTCTAGCAAACAGGTTGTTCTCGGCTCTGATACTGGGAAAACTTCCATTTATGCCAAAAGCCTTCTCAACTCACGGTGAATTTTTGTGCTTTGATCTGCTTTTCTGATTTAGAGTCCCAGACAAGGCCTCATGCAATCTCCCATGAGCGGGGAGAAGAGCTGGATGATCTAGTAAGCTTTTTTTCTCCATCTCTGTTCTCTGTTTCTGTTGCGAATACCATATTTAGAATTTTACTTTCCTTTTACAACAGAAGTATTTATCTACAGATAGATAAAAGCTTTCTACAGATAGATAAAAGCTTTGCCTGTGTTCAGTTTTCTTATCTTCACACTGTGATGAAACCACACCTTTGTTCACATAGCAAAAAGAGATTTATTGAGTAGCAAAAATAAAATTTCTCTTTCTCTAACAAGGATATAAAGGGTTTTTTTTTTTTTTTTTTGTTTTTTTTTTTTGTCTCTTGTTTTATAGAGGCTAATTGGCACACACATCAAATGGCAGTGCAAAACCTGAATCCTGAGGCTGTTGATACGATGCTCAAATCCCACCTGCCAACTCCCATTTCCTCCCTCAGTGACAATCTCAGGCTTCACAAGCTGGACAGTGACAAAAAAAGCGGGGAGGAAAAAAAGCCTGACAATTTCTCCCGCAATTGTCACTTGCAATGGAGGAGGAATGAAGCCATAAATAGCATGGGGGAATTTGTCAGGCAGTGCAAGATCAGAGCATTGATTCAGCCTTGATTGGACTCCCCACTGCTGTCCTTTAGTTATTTATGTCAGGTTAACCTCTCACTTTCAGCACTGACATCTGTTCTCCATCTCCTCATTTCACGGAGCAGCAGACTGTGGTTTCCATTTTGTCAGCTGGTTTTCCTTCTCCTGATTACTTTGGATCAAAGCTGGTGGGGTGGGTTTTATATAAATTAGCTGTAATTCAAAATGAATGTGCTTGCTTTAAGATAGGACATGTGATAAGACTTTGTACATTCCACAAAATTTATGAGCAATGTGCAAGATGAAATGAAAACTATGGGAAAAAATTTACATAAGACAACGGCAAGAAGAGGTTGAGTGCAGAGATGGAAACTCCCAGAGTCCTGGGCAGGCCTGTTTCCTGTAAGGAAACTGCACTTGTTTAATTGTAGTCCTACATTGCACATATGTAGCAAAATGTTGCAGAAGGGAGTCTTTACCTGCAGTGTCTCTGCGAATGCACGCGGCCACTTACTGATAGAAATCTGCTTTATTCCTCCGTTAGGCCGGCAAGGTTTGACATCTTTATTTCTGGATTTACATTGTTTTTTTTTTTCTTAGCTGGACTGTGGATTTAGTTTCAAGGAAAATCTTTGTCAAGCGTTTTGCAGGTTTATTCTGCCCTATCCTATAACTGCTGGTTGGTAGCTCAACCCTTCACTTTTTGCTTTATGTTGCTTTGTCCTGTAGGCAACAACTCCTGCACTGAGAGGGGAAAAACAAAAAAAAAGCAACCAAAATCCATTTCTTGAGCAATAAGAGCAGGAAAGAAACCTTATTGTGCTGCAAACGGTGCTGGCAGAAAAGCACTCAGTAGCTTTTGGTAGCAGTGGATGTTTCTTAGGCTGCCTGTGCGCTTCTCTGCTGCGCTGGCAGGGTGCTCTGGCACATCCTTGACTCACATTCCTTCTTTTGTCTCTGTTCCTTTCTGTGTTCCTAAATTTTAATGACAGACAAGAGCTTTATCCAGAAGTTATAAGCTTGATAAAAGAGTCATTCTGCGGAAATCAAAGATTATGAATTATGCAGAAGGTAAGTCTAGGTGATATCAAGTACTATGTTTCTGCTTTTAGAAATGTGTGCAGCTCCAGTTATAATATTGCTTTTTTTTTTTTTTTTTTTTTCCAGGTAGTATTTTTAAATACGTCTTGACATATAATGCTTGCAGTGCTCTAAATGTAACTTAGGTCACTCACTAAGGTCACTTTACCTCTTTATTCTGGCACCCCCCAGGCAGGTGTTTCATTGCACTGGGTACATGATTTATTGAGTCTACCTATTCAGATTCCTAGCTGAGTAGGACAGCATGTCTCATTTGATGCCAAGTATATTGTTCATGCTTAAAGAACAATAGTAACAGTTCTGCTTTGAAGGAGAAGGAAGAGCCATATGAGCAAGGCAAGAGGCTTAATAATCAGGAAAATCTTTTATCTGAGAAGAAAAAAAAAACAACAAAAAAAGATGAAGCTGCTTCCTATGCAAATTTAGCCCAGAGAATTCTAGAAAAGGCAAGAAAAATCTTGAAGTAGTTGTTACTGTTTGATCTCCATATAATTTTTTTCTAGCAGCTTCCCCCTCTCTGCCCTCCGGTTTCTTTCCTGGGGGTGGTTGACTTTGCCTCCCCGTTTTATTCTGGGCTTTCCGCTCTTAGACTCCCTTGCTCCTTAGGCAGCTTTTGCACTGCAAAAGCAAACACTGTCTAAGAAACTCTGTGCAATTTCTCTCACTCTTATCTCCAGGCAGGGACATAATAAAAACAATTGCTGCTCTCCCATTATGTGTGTTGTTAAATGAGCTGTGCCACAAGACTAATTGCAAGCCTGCGGCCTTTGGGGAACAGGCACTACTATTTCATAAGCAAGCTTGTCTTTAAAGTATTCCACGGACTTTAACTAATCCTCGCAGCATCCCTCACAGAGGAGCTTTTCCTCCCGTTCGGAGATAAGAGGCCTCTGCTCCAGAGATGCAATTTCCTCGAAGTCGGAGCAACCAGCTGGAGACAGAGCCGGGCGTCGCACTCGCCTTGCGCTGCTGCCGCTCGTGGTCCTGAGCTGAGCTAAGATGGGTGTTAGTGCATGAAAAGGAGTAGCCAGGGCTGGTCATAGGAGGGTCTGACAAGAGGTCCCGTGCCTAGCACCTCGTGTTCAGTAAGGGCAACGGAGGTATTTTGTGGGGAAAAAAAGGGATAAATGTACAAATGATCCTTCCCTTAGTATATGCTCTCGTAACTTCCAGTTAAGGAAGAGTTCAACTTCCAGAACTGACCCACTGTGTTTCATAGGTGCCTCTTTAGGCTTCTATATTGTATAAGGAATTAAACATCACTGATTATATGTTAAGGAAAACACATTCAGGCATCACTGCATAGAAAAGATTTCTGTGGAGCATTACATGGGCAGGAAATGTGTGTGTGCACATGTGAATGGCTATTTTAAAAGAGCACACTGTAAAGATATGCTTATACAAATCATTAAAGATGATTTTCTACAGTACCTTTTTTTCCCTTGCTTTTTCGGTTTCTAATGGTGTCAGCTACTAATGATTTTCAGACTGCAGCACGTGTGTTTATGAGACTCTTCCCGCACCATTGTGTCTGGATGGCAGAACCTGCAACACTTTTCCTGGTGGCAAAGCCCAAGTGAAGCCAAGGCTCTTGGGACCCATTTAGATCTCTAATTACCTCTTGAAATCAATGGATGATTAAGTATTAACCTACAGAAGTGAGACTACTTCACCTGGGCACAGACAAGTTAACGTCAGAGGATGAAAACTCTTCATTTTCATGACATTCACGTTTTAACTGCAGGCCTTTAGACCTGCAGTGGAAGAAAAACCCCAAATATATTGGCACATATTAGGGATAAATTCATCTCAACAGTCTGGCCCCCCACTTTTGGGATGCCCTGTTATCCTCTGTTCTCAGGATGCTGTATTAACCTAAATTTCTTCAATCTTCAGCTGTGTCCCAAGCGCCCCTAGTTTGAATATTGCTTTAGTAGTGTTTTCCAAAATTAGAGAAAGCAAGACAACAAGTCTCTGAGTGTTCTGATTAAAAAAAGAAAAGAAAATCAATGCTATTAAATCAATGCGAGTACTACCGAAACCCAAATTAGCCTCAGCCCAGTATGGTACACCAATTAGCAAAGACAAAAAGGGGAGCAACAACTAGACGTGCCATTATTCTGCCAATCTTTACACTCTCTTTTATGTGACATTCTACTTCAAAGCCTCTTTCTTGTTTGTTACAAGATCACTTACATAAGCAACTAGCAGACAGCACTAAAAATAAGTATTTTGTTATTCCTTGGTGTCTGCACTCTCAACTACCGAGAGTCTCTTATTTCTGCTGTCCTTGAGAGTTCTTCAGACTGATGCCATGCAGCTGGCTTCTCAGCATATACTTTTAGCTTGTTATTTTTACGCATTTATTGCTTTATTTCATTTTGCTTCACTGTGTGTACCTCATTTTTCGCTCCTGCCCTCACCACCATTTTTATAAGAAGTGGTTGAGTGAGGATTTTGAGCATAGGACTGGAAATACAGGGGGACCAAAAAGTTGATTTTAAAACACTTTTTGTTTTTCCCTTGATGGTATCAGCTTTTAATAAAATTAGAATTACCTTAGGGCAACTCAGACCCAGAGGCTTAGTCTACAGAGTCTTTTCTGGCAGCCTGGGAGCTCCATGCTATAAAAAATCACATTCTGGCTAAACTGCCTCCCACAGAAGTAGGATTGTAGCTTCCTACTTCTATACCGTCAACTTGATTTTTTCTTCATTGGCACAGGTGCATACAGGAATTAATTCCTCTGACATGAATACTAGTTTGGTAGTGCACGTTATTGATGCTAGAGACTCTTATTATGCTCATTCATTTTGCTAAAATTTTGGCTGAATCTCATAGGAAGTATAGCACTAAAACAAAAGCTAAGCGTATCTACTAAACCATGTATTTAGACTTCCTGCCAAGAAGGCACCTGAGAAAAATCCAACTTTACAAATATATGTATCTCTATGAAGTATACACACATACAAAAGTGTCATTTTATCTTTAAGTGTATTACTTTGATATATTTGTTTGTCCTTGAACCTCAAGACTGAGATAGCAATCTAATAGAGAGCACAATTGCTAACAGGACGAAGTACTGCCGGTACTGCCTGTCCCTGCTTTAGATACTCAGCCTTAATCTGGGACCTCTTAAAGTAGTCATGTTAACTGGAAACACCGCACAGCTCAAGTTAATTGCCTACGAGTGCCTCTTCTGTAAATATGTGTCAGGCATGGTAAAGCACTCCCAAGGATTAGGCATGTCAGCGGTGTGAAATTCAATACGCATCGGTTTGCTTGCAGAAGGCCGCCACAGGAGCAGTTGTATCTACTTAGAGCAACCTGTCATCTATTGGCACCAACACCATTTTGCCAGAATACGCAAAATGGAGAAAATCAGCCCTTTGTAAGAAGAATTTGCAGTGGGATTGATGTTGTGAATAGCATTGCAGGACTCTGACACAATAAATCATTCAACTTCGATGGATGAAAAGAAAACGAAACATGGAAGTCTTTCTACTGGGACCTAACACCCATTCCAGTTTCCATGGCTAGACACCAATTGTCAGTTGCTGTCCTGTATTTTTGGCTAGTGTGAGGTCTAAAAGCTTTTAGCTGTATCCCAGGCTCTTGAGTGAACGGGCAGAGCAAACATTAGTCTGATTATTTTTTGTAAAATATTTTTAAAGCTGGATTAAGGGGGAGCATTTCTATGACAAACAACGGATGCGACGATAAAAAGCGTGTGACCGAGCTCATCATTTTCTTTTGTCATCCCTCATCTTCCAAATGTAGCCCAAGGTCCTGTTGAGCTAGGTTCTCTAAACCTGGGTCTCTGCCCTGAATAATATTCAAAAGAGACAAGATAGAAAAGAAGACAGCCCAAGTGCCAGGGAGAAAGAAGTAAGATCAAGTGATTCATCAAGAGTCCTACAGTGGGGGCAGTGACAGAGCCACAGCATAATTTCAGGCTTAATTTTCAGATACTTGCCAGCTATTGAAGAGATGTCTTCTATGATATTATTTGTAATTGCTCCTAGACTGGATTAGACTTTTGGGGAGTCAAGACTCTCATTCACCTTGGTTATGCTCTCAAGCGGTTTCAGATGAAAGCTTTCAATTAAGTCTAAAATAAGTGAGAAAAATTTCCTGACGGGGCAGGAGAGAGGTTAAGTGTTAATCCAGTTAAAGGAGAGAGGTTAAGTGTTAATCCAGTTAACGATTGAAAGTACATCTTAGAAGAATTCTTCCTTTCCTTGCTTTGTTTGCTAAATATTATCTCAACAGCAAGCTCCTGCCTAGAAACTCTTTGAATTCAGAGTCTGATGGCCCTTATTGCGCTTCCCACATACTTGCTTCCCACCACCATCGCTGCTGTCCTTGAGCCTACACATCGCAAAGTTATCATCCTTTTCCTGTCCTGACATGGGTTAAGTAGTTTTGTCTTACTATACATATATGTACACTATAAGTGTACTTTTTAATACTTTGACTTTAGAGGACTCAGTTTTAAAGCTCAGTTACAAGTCTAGAATGCACTTTTGGGTATGACCAAGCCAGCAACTTGCAGTTGTTTACTGTGGGATGGCACATTCCTTAACACCGGAGGAAAAAAGGCCGGTATAAACTTTAAAAGTATATTAGGAGAAAACCAGGAAAACAATCTCCCCCCTCCCCAGCCAGGAGAATGGCAGCTTTAATCAGTGTTTCTTCAAAAACGTCTAGAAATGTTGATGCAATTTCCCACGAACATCACCTATTTATATTCCAGTTCATTTCCAGCTACTCTGATTCCATCCAGATCAATTCTGTAAGCTCATAAAAATATAAATATTGGATTTTAGCCTAATGCTAGAAAAGCATATGGATCATTAACTGTAATTTAGGCCTTGTAGGCTATTTGCTGATTCTCCTGAATAAAATCAAAACTGTTTCTCTTGCTCAACAAGAGCTGCTCTATTTTGTTCTGCAAGTGGGCAGAGGGAGAGCCATCGGTTTCTTTTTAATGATAATATTCATACAGAAGATGGAAAACAAGGAAATTAAATCATGGAGATTTGGCCTTTCCTTGCTCATTTAATTCATCTGTGGAAATTGGCAATAGAGGTCAGAAACAGTAAGTAAATATTTAAGTAATTACTTATTATTTGTTTTGCAGTAAACCTTAGGAGCCTGATTTAGGACCTGGTATCTAATTACATGTTTGGGATTTGCCTTATAACTCTAACCCTGCTGGGGAAGAAACCCTTTCTGTTTTTTCTCATTTGACTTTTCTACAGGTCTGTGAGTTGCCTTCCCTGGGACTCCAGAAAATTTAGCAGGTATCTTGTAATCTCTTCTGGTGATAAATAGCCACAGATAAGACTTTTAAGGAGAATTGCCTGCATATTTCATGTCATTATGATTTTTGTGTGTGTATGTGTGTGTAACAGTAGAAAATATGAGACATTTGAAGCGAAGAAATTTCTGTCTCGTGTTTATTTCCTGAGCTATCTCCATTCTTCAGCAGTCTTGTCTGCAGCCCATGTGCCAGAGTCCCCCTTCTGTTTTTAACAGGATTATGCTCCCAAGGCATGAATCTCTTGCAGAAATGACAAAAGTGTTTCAAGATTATTTAGGAGATGGGCATAATAAAACGGTACCACATGTCGAAAATATCATGTCCCTTCCCAGGAGAAGAAAGCTGTCAACATCTTTTAATGTTACCCTCGTGTCCATACAGACAGCGAGCCTCAAAGCACACTGCTAATACTGCTAATATGTTGACAGGTTAGTTTGGTGCCTGATGTGTCATTCCAGGCTTCAGAAGATGCCCTTTGAATGGGATGTGGATCCAAGAGGCTGCCGGGCCATGAGATCAGCCCTTCAGCAGCACTTTGTGCATTTGTCAGAGCTTTGCTTTTCTGCCTAAGGTCTGGGGGAGCTGATGTCCTGCTGCTGAGGAGGCTGGGGAAATTAGGTGCTGACTTGTTTTCCCTTTATCCTGTCTTTCTGCGCCTCCTTAGACGTGTAGAACAGAAAATAGGTGACTCTGCACTGTGCGAGGGAACGAAGAGATAGTAGGTGTATGACAATAGACATGAAGTGGCAATTTCCTGACGTTTTTTAATTACACTTAAAAGCACAAGCCAAGTCAATCTACATGTAATCTGGAATGCTAATCCTCTACTATTTATTTTAATGACTTATGGTCTGTCAGCCAGGTAGATCTGTGCTTGAATCATGTTGTCTTTCTGGATTAATTTCTTTTATTGACGTTAATGTGATTTGTAAGAGCACTCACACGTCCTTGAAAAATCATTTGGGGGAGCTGAAAAAATAATTTGGGTTGGATTGCTTTGCAAATTACAAAAGTCATATCAGAAGTGATCTAAAGCAGAAGCTTTGCTCACAGTTATGTCTTAAGTGATGTGGTGCCATAAATAATGATATATACTTCATTAGGAGGCAATTAATAATGTATGGTAGACATGTTGTCTCCTGTTGGAGTTCAGCTGTGAAATGAAATGTCTCCTTTCATTGATTTGCCAGCATCTGTGAAAGGGCAAAAGACCAGGACTCCTTCTCAAAATTCTGCTATTCACACCTTTAGAAAAAAATGGATCTAGGTTTTCATGGCACATAGAAACACTGCCTTTTATAGATTTCTCTTGCATTACTACTCTTTGTGCCTTTGGGGAACAAAACAAATTTTTCATCTCTTAATTGAGTGTCTTGACTGAGCCTTTTAAAATCAAAAGGCAGAAATATATGCCAGCATTTGTCCCAGACAGGACTATTAATTTGAGGGACCCTAAGCCTCATGAAGAATAGCCTCATAACTGAACAAAAAATAAGAATTATACCAGAAGAGTCACAGGAAATCTAGATATTTCTGCAGCAGGAAATTAAATGCCAGGAAAAGAGTAGTTACTTCAGACTTTATACACCAACATAAGATACAGATTAAAGACTATAACCATTTAAAATGCCTAAGGTTTTCAGATGTTGTGGTCCTTAGTGTACTCTTAGTACCAAGATAGATAATTACATGGTTATGAATAGTTGGTAGCAGGTTATATATACAAAACCATGGGAATCAAGGGAAAAGAAGGATTGTATCTCTGTTGATTATTAGCATAAAAAAGACAAAGGCTCACATATATTTCATTCTTTTACGTAAGAGTGTGGGAATGAAATTGGTTGCAGCAGAACCAGTGAGCGCTCTTTTCATTAACCCAGTGCACGTCTAATTTCGGATAGAATAAAGCTGTCCAAGTTACCAGAAGGGTACAAAATGAGAAGTCAAGAGAAAATATTTTGGTAGCTCAGTTTCTTTCCCCCCTCTTTAAATTCTGAGGTTGTATATCTGTGGAATGCTTAAAGAAAAAGAGGTATGTCTTATATGTGAAAGGAAATCAAACAAAAGAAACCAGAGTATTTGAGAGCTCATTTATGTACCAAAAAAACATGTTAAATGTTTTGATACATGTGCCGCTAACAAAATAGTCTAATACTAAGATAATTTTTCCATTAACTTATTGCTTACATTTGCTTAAAAAAATGAAATTTGGGACTATTTGGACCAAAAATGTCTGTGCCGCATGTCAGCCTGGACTAGATTTGTATATTGAGGAATAAGAGGAAGAGGAAGGAGCACAGAACACTTCAATGGCAAGAGATGGTTGCAAGTAGTGATACAGGTGTGACTTATTTTTATCTCTGTGAACACCATCCAAATTGGCTGAATAAAACATCCCTAAGCACTTACACTTTGCACATGCCCAGTAAGGGACTTACTCAGTTTAGTTGCTCCGTTCCTAGAGCTCCAAAGGTTTTGGCTTCCGTGAATTGAGAGAGACTGTCATGAGATCTGCTCTGTACGCACAGTCTTCTCGAACTTCGTACTGTCTTTCATCGCAAAGGAACCAAACCAAGTATATGCAAAGGTAACCCCAAACCAAGCAGAAATCAGACACTAGGAACATGAATGCTGACATCTGTTAGGTGTTCTTGAGGTATGGTCACAGTGCATCCAAAAATTCTGGTATTGAAGTTAGGCCAAGTTGCATTGGTGGTCTCTGTTGTTTGCACTGGAATGGGATATTACAATATCACTTTGGCAAGTGCTAATCATCTGTAAGTATCAGACAAGCACTGCCTGTGCTTCTTTTCATCTGAATGTTTATGTTCAAAAAGCGTGATCTTTTGTGCACTGTAGTGTTTAAATGGAGAATCGCATCTCTTGAACCTCTGCCGAGTGTCTGTAGGGATCCCAGGAGTAGGGTCCCCATGACTGTGTCTTTGTCTGGTTTGGGTGAGGCTCCCCAAACATCTCTTCTGATGAAATCTTGTATCCAGCTCTCCCGTGGTCCTGTCTCCAGGGCACAGATACTATTAGTTATCTTAAACTGTTTATAAAACATGACCTAAATGTCTAGGTATATCCTAATAGTGGCCTGTTTCTGCATCTGGAGGAACAGTTCCTGCTCACTACGCACAAGCTTGTTCCCACCCAGAGACCTCCAGTAGCCATGAGTTGTGTGCTTGGCCCTGCAGCCAACCAGGAATGCAGTCGATTGCATTGCCTCAAGTCAGCCCGTTGCCTCGTTTGGCAGGGGCTAGCAGGGGAAAGCCTGGGCCACCCAGCAAGTTAGTAACTTCAAGGCCCTGATGCCCAGCCGCGCCAGAATTACAACTAAAACTTCCTACTTCTGTCACACATATAATTTAAATTACAAAGCCCTTAGGAGACAAGTAGGACTGTAGGTAGAATTTTTAGCCCCTTAGTCTCAAATTTGAGTGACCTGGAGTATGCGGCTTTCATAGCGATAGGGCACTGTTGCTATAGGGCACTTACAGGCCTTAACAACCCTAAGCAGCCTCACCTGGAGGAGAGGCGCATGCTCTACCCATGGGTCCTGGGACCCTACATACACTCAGCCTGTCCCCAGCTTCATTTTCTGGGTCAATGCTGGTCTCTTGAAGGGAGTCTGCAGCTGTAGGTTGGCCTTGGACTCTGTGACCTTGCATCTGGTTTGCTGCCTTGTCTGTGCTCCTTGTGAGCCCTGTTCCTGGTACCCAGCACTGCCTATAGCGCTCGGAGAGTGCACCCTGTCAGTGAGGACCTGGCCTGTGCTCCAGTTGCTCCTGGCCCTTGGATTGCTCTTCCTTAGGTAAGGCTGGCATTTATGCTTCCTGGCACTTGGAAGTGCTTATTACTGCTTGTATTGAACCATATGTTTGCAGTGTGAAGCCCAATAGATGCTTTGTGCTTTTAGGGCTTCAGTAGCCCCTTGATAGTTTGCACTGGTTGGTGAGTACTGGTGAGGCTGAGGACCTGAGGTGGTACAAGCCAAAATGTATCATGGAGCTTGTTGTAAACTCTCAGTTCCTTTCTGTGCAGTTGCAATACCTGTGAGGTAGAAAGGAATGTTTGTGGAATAAACTTGTGGACAAGCTCCTATAACTGTTTGGGGGGAGGTAGAGGGGGGAAGCCATGGGCATGAGGTCAGTTTTTTGACTAGTACATGGCCTATTAAATCACCTGATTAATCTTTCTTTCCCACACCTGATCCTTGGTAGTCATTACAGGAAAGAAAACGATGATCTTGGTTCTGAGGAGCCCAGTTGGCCACAGGGATGGAAGACTATTTTTTTTTTTAATAAAAAAAAAAAAAAAAAAAAAGCAACTAGTAAACATATTGGAAAGCCAGAGAGAACTGAGAGTCTTACAGAAAGAAGCAGATGTTCAGCCAAAGCTGGGCAATGGGACACTGGCATGTGTTGGACTTCAGTGCTGTTAGGAAGAACTCGTGTGTGGGCAGGGAAGCTCTCACTGGTCTGAGAGGGGCAATGAGGAAGACTGTGGTGGCAAAGTAAAGTGTGGAAGGGCAAAATTAGAACAGGGAAAGTGATCTTAAGAGGAAAAAGAGATGATAACAGAAAGTAATACTGAAGACCTAGTCTGAGATCCACAGCACTCTTCCAATAATGGACATCTGAAGAAGTTTCCACAGATTCATATAACAGGGTTTACTACTGGCCTATCCTCTTCCTCCTCACTTAATCTTCTGTTATCATCTCTTTTTTGTCTGATAGCTCCCAATTTTAAGACTGCCAATAGTACTCCCTTTTATAGGGGTTTTGTGAAGAGAAATTTGTCTGTTGAGTGCTTGGAAAAGCTCCTCAGAAAATTATTCTTTCAGTCCTCCAAACTGCGTGCAATAAACAAATCCTAGCCCATTAATGAAACATAGAAAAATGAGATTCTGGATGTCTGCTCACCTCTTTAAGCACCATCCATCTACTACCTGAAAAGTCCTAGGGGCTTTGTGGAAGAAATAGCACCTGCTAAATGTCCTAAATAATTGAGCACAAAGCGCTAAAGTAAATGAACAGAGGCAGTCTCTGTTCTGGAGAGAGCCTTAACCTGAGTACTTTTTAAAATCAAATGTGAATTGGATATGAGACTGAACAAAGCTCCTGGGTTCTGAATGTTCCCAAGCTACAACTGAGTATCTCTCCCTCCTGTGTCCTATTTCCCCCTTCCTAGAAAAATCTAAAGCTGAAGTATTCAGATGGCACACTAATCCTAGCCATGTCCAGATACCTGGCATAATGTTAAGGTTCCCTGACACTTCTGCAGATTAGTGGGAGGTGAAGACTTGAACATCCAAGTACCTGTGTGTTACAGCACTCCAGCCCTAGCTCTTTCATGCTCTTTCTAGCGGAGGTCTTGGTGCAAGGTGGATACTTGGGGATGACTGGAGCCTCACAGATATGTAATAGACCTTAGTGTTTTAGCCCATTTTGTGGACTGATCCCTTAGCTGAAGATGGGCTGTGTGTTAACAACCTGGTGCTAATGTTTCAGCTTGGTGAAAGTATAGGGGGTTCATGGTGTGGAACAAGTTAAGGATGGGATCTTCTGGGGCTGTTCCCCGGCTCTGGCATGCCACCTTTCAGGCTGCTCACGCCATTGAAATGGGCATTTGTCTCTCTATGAATCATAGCAATTGGAGGGGAAGGCTGTTATGGTATCCCCTTCTGTTTATTTGAGTTATTGAGGACACCTAGTGTGGGTTCTTGTGGGTTTCAAACAAGCCTGGAGGACCTGTGGCTTATCACTACACATTCAGTTAAGGGGATAGTTTTACAGAGCATATTATTAAACACTGTAAGCAGCCTAGTGAGATGTTTTTCATCCAGAAAAGTACTTGCAGTTGCTGAAGTGGGTTGTGCAGCTGAAACCTTGCATACTACTCTTGTACAAGCAGAGCATTTACAGTCAACAAAGTGTCGGTTGCAGACATCTGGTCATTGTCTAGCATAACGTAAATAAACACGGAGCTGGAAATCCTAGGCACAATGCTGGCTTTTCTCTTGGCTCCTACTCATTTCTCTCCTCCCTCCTCATTATGTTCAATGCCCTTTATTTGCAGCAGCTGTGTCCATGTGAATGGCCGATCAAGCATCTTAAAGTTATTTTCAACTGCACGCAGTTCAGCTTCCTTAAAAGCAAATACAGTGAAAATGTTTGGCAGAGGATCATTTGGATCTGTTGCCTTTGGATTTCAGTTTTCTTTCCTTCCACATATAGTAATTTGCCATTATGTTTTGATATGCAATTTATCTTCAGTTTTACCAAACATTTTGCTTATATGTGGTATTCAAAAACATTTTTACAAAGCAATGAGTTGCTTACTGCCTGTGCAGTATCTTCTCAGCTGAACCTACTATGTGGCTTTGGACTTTTTGAAATGGATGTTCTTCTGACGGTGAATAAAAAGACCCCAAACCCTCAAAAGTTAAGAGTTATAATAAGTGCCTTGCAAGACTTGTTTTTTATTACCTTAGATAAAAATCAATGCTCAAGTTGTGTTATCTCCTGAGAATGAGTACTTGGTCATGTTAGGGAAATGGAGGTGCCATGCTATGGTTGGTAATCAGTCTTCCAGACTTCACAGATGCTGAGCAGGTGACAAGTTGCTTCTAAAGTGAAGAGGGGGGTGGGAGAGAGGCACTTGAAGCAGTAGCTGAGTAAATACAGCACAGCACTTGATAAGGACATGAAAGATAGGACCTGACTAAATGAAGTTTCCTTAAAACGTTTGAACCCTAAAAAGGAACAGAGACGCCTTGTAATGGATGACTTTGTGGGCTTCAATGACTTTTTAAGGATGAATTTACAAGTTAGCTCCTGTGGTGATCCAGGTGTTTTTTCCTGAAGTTGCTGATTTCCATAGAGATTACAGTCGATATTTTGGACAGGCTATTTTGTCTAAATCAACTTCTGATGTGAACATGACACTTTCTTTCCAAATATCTCTTTATGAAAGAAAGTCAAACAATATTACCCTGATGCACAAAGGAAAGGGAATTTAATATTCTTTAGTTGCTGCATTTTCTTAGTGTTGAAATCTGAATGTTCTGATCTCAAGCACGGAATATAGAGAGGTGTTCTGAAAAGTCTTGTTTTTCCATCAACTGAAAAGGCAATCCATGCAGATCAACTTTTGAGGTATCAAAAAATGTTCATAAAGTAAGGGTGAACTCTTGGCCCTGAAGTCAAAGGCAATTAGCCACTAGTTTGAATTGGGCTAGGATTTCACTTCAAGATTGATTTCAGGTGCCATATCATATCTACTTTAGGGCTATTCACTATTTATAAAGCACTGGAATTGAGTTGCCTGATCATGATGATTGGCTTGGCTATCCCATTTTCCTAAAATCAGAGAGCACTCGGTGAATATGCTAGTCAAGGTCAATGCTGTCAACAAGTGCTGATGGAAAAAAGTCGGAGCATTTCTGCCCTTGATCACAGTGTGGCTGCTCGCAGTGAGGCAGGTGCTGTGTTGTGGCGAGGGGCACAACTGAGATGCAGAGTGGGAATAACTCAAGGAAACTTTGCTACCGAAGGCCACCTTGAAGGGTGGAGGGAGAAGCCTTGGCCTTCACATGAATGCAAAGAACCATCTGGGATCTGGATGTCCATGCCATGCAGAACACCAGCTCTCACCAGCAGTAGAATTTTTTCCTCTATTTTGTTAACTTTAAAAGATGTAGGGCATGAAACAATTTGGAGTGGCTTACAACATTTAATTCCTGTGTAACTGCTAGGATGTGTAGAGTATCCAATTTATTAAAAAAGTCATGTATTTGAGTAATAATAATGCTTCATAATAACATTCTGTTCGTGGCTTTTACTTTAAGGGGACAAAAGGGAGTTTCTGCTTAATTCTGTTTCTTCTGAATCTTGGCCTATTAAGAACAGTGAGCTTATTCTTTCAAGGCTGCAGATAACTGCTGGGGACAGCTTTCTTTGGGTTGGCTCTAGCAGTTCCTGTCCCCAGCCGCTCTCTGATTCTTTCAAATAAAATTCTGTGTGCCCCTGAACTGCCTTAATTTACAGCCTACACTCAGACAAATTGGAAGTGATTTCATTTTCCCTCTGCATGGTGCTTTCTGACAGTTCAGCAGCTGTTTCATGAGAAGGTGAGGTGGCCCTGAAGCAGGGCAAGACAAGGAGCCGCGGAGCGGGGCACGTGGTAAGCAATCCCCGTGTGAGAGCAAGCCAGCCCTTGGCTGCAGAGCTGATGGCTATATCACTTTTCTGAGCAAAACTGTCCTCTCGGAAGGTGCCGGCTGTCAGGCTTGCTGTGCTCACTGATGGATCGTAACGAGATGCCTGAGCTTGTGCGCGCTGCCGGTCCGGCAGGCAGGCTGACGTGCTCCAGAGGGAGCCGGGATGGTCACCGTCAAGCCGGGGTGTCTGTACCTGCCTCAGCGACGCTGCTGCCGCCGGGGCCGCGACAGGCAGGCTCAGCGGCGCTGCCTCCAGGTGTTGCCTCCAGCAGATGCGTTGTCCCCCGAAGGCCGCTGCCCCGCGGCAGGCGTGCCAGGTTGGGTGCCGTGCTTCCTCCGTCCAGCGCGGAGCAGCTCTTCGGCCATATCGCGCCGCTGATGCATGCGGGCCAAAACCGGGGCCCGGGGGCGTCCCTCTTCTTGCAGTCTCTACTTGGGCGGTACATGGTAAGCAGCTGTAGGCGTCTGCCAGGGGCCGGCTGTGCTCTGACAGCTGTTTTGGGCCACTGCAAACTTTTTAATATATATTTTATGGTATTTATTAAAGCAGGCATGCACCCTGATAAGAAGCTAATGTGCTCATCTTCACTTTGGCCTTTAATTCTCATGGGAAATTTTTTGCCTACACTTACCAAGCTAGTAGAAATAATGAATCTCTTCTGCCCAGTTTAGTAAGTAGTAATGGGTTCTTTATTTCAAGTTTCTTCGAATTCTTATCTTTGCAGCCTTTATGACTGCAAAGGCATGGATAATTCACTATTCAAACTTCTTCCTCAATACAGCATCTTGCTATTGATCTCTTTCTTTGGCTATTCTCACTGGATCAGTCTATTTTTTTTGTTGTTGTTGTTCATCTGGCATGTCTCAGGTTTGCTTCTTCTGTTCAGTTTCCTGCTACTGCTGACACTTGGAGTTTTATAGCAGTATACAGGTTTGGCTCTGCTTGTTGCAAGGAGTGTGGAGCTCTCCTTCCTACTCCCCTGTATAAGTAGGGAGTACATTTATCTACTAGCTTTTGGGCGCCAAAAGCTGTGTCCACAGCCTTAATTTGCCTGTTCTGGTAGGTGTTGTCTTTCCTGCATTTAGCCTGTTCCATTTATATTCATGTATCATGTGCAAAGTGCCTTCCACAAGCATGTGAGGTGGTAATGACTGCCATCTGTTATACAGACATTTCTGTGCTGTCCTGTTTCTAAATAAAAGGCTACATATCCAATGTGCAGTCTCAGATGGCTAAATTCTCTTGTTTCTTGACTAATTCAAAACCTGCCATGGGAGTTAACTTTGACTTTAGAAGCACAGGAACTGTTTTGTTGCTAATTTTTAATATTCCATGTTTTATTATTCCCATCCATAGAAATAAGTGGGTGAGGCATGCTGAGGGGAGTAGAGAATGCCCTCCGAGTGCTCAAGGTTCAGGAAAACTATTTTCAATATTTAGAACCAGTGAATTGTTTTAAAACAGCTGCTGTATTTGCCTAGTTAAAAAAACAGCATCTAAAGTAACACTCCCTCTTTTCCATATGTCTCTGCTATGATGCTTAAATATTATGTTCAGTCTGTATTTCCTGGGATTCCTCCATAGTGAAAATGGAAAACTCCCACTGAGGAGAAACAGTATTTTAGTTCTGATAAAGATATACAGAAATACAGACTGCACTTGGACATTAGTTCTGAACACATTTGGGCGTGTTGCTGTCCTACCTTCAGAAGCACCCTTAAAATGAAGATTACTTACTTGCAGGGCTGAAGCTATAGGCAAGAGTTGCTTTCTGATGTCTTGTGTATTTCCGTGCACAGAAGTTTGGCTGTTCTTTCCTACTAACGCAGGCCTGAAGAGTCAGAGATGAAAAATTCTCCTT
This sequence comes from Nothocercus julius, assembly GCA_013398735.1. Taxonomy (NCBI): domain Eukaryota; kingdom Metazoa; phylum Chordata; class Aves; order Tinamiformes; family Tinamidae; genus Nothocercus; species Nothocercus julius. The sequence goes on from VZSV01000437.1 coordinate 143,682, forward strand.
CAGCTGAGATTTCACATGCCCTGTGAAGATCACCAAGGATGGGCGTCACTTGTGCATGTTACTTGTGCTCCTGTCTGCCTCTTCGCCATGAAACTCTGCCCTGCTCTCTGGTCTCACGTGCACATCTTCTTCCTTCACAAGTTATGTGACATCTCGACGTTGTCTTATTATGCCATGCCAGAGGCTTATTATGTGAAGTTACTGGCCTTTGGGTCAGAAATATAAACCAAACCAAACCCTAAACCCTTAATGTCAAACAGTTGCCCTTTCCCCTTCTACAGGAAAAACTAACTATATCTAGCAGCTCACTTTGACCCAGATGAATTGGCTGTAAGCAATTGCTTTGCATGCAGGGCCTTTGTTACTAAAAATAAACAGAATTGAAGCCCCTTGTGCTTTTAACTAGGTTTCATTTCTCAAAATAACTGTAGGCATTTGAATTTTACTTTCTATTACACTGCTGTGCTTGAGGGCAGCATTTTCTTTTCACCCTGTATGGTTTGAAAAGGAGGATTTATAGACATCATGCAATAAGGGTTTATAGAAACAAATCTTGTGATTTAACCCTTCTGGTAACCATGGTTTACCCGTGTGTGTTCCTTACCTGCCTCTGGTTTTACCTCTGCCCTTACTGAGGGGCTGTTTTGCTTGAAATTTCAGGCTCTGAATTATCCTGGAGGGATAATTCCTCCTCTCACCTCAGACAAAAGAAATCTGAAAAACAAAGTTTTTCTTAAGCTTATCTAATAGTACAAAAATAGAAGCAAAACACAACGTGAATGAGTGTCGCTGAGTGCAGTGATTAAAAGCTTCAAGGCTGGGCAGTCCTAGAGGAAGGAAAAGGAATGGCCCTTTGGCTTGTCATATTTATATGCTTCCCTTCCCCTCGCCACACTCCAAGGAGAGAAAGAGAAAAAAAAAAAAAAAAAAAAAAAATTAGGAATGGTACAAATAGCCAAGGCCCTTTCAGGGGAGGGAGAGCTGGAAGTTTCATGCCTTTCCATTTTTGGCAGCTGTAGCCCAAAGGATCCCTGCTATGTATGAATAATGTGCTATCATACTGTAATTACCTCCTGATTGCCACCTTTCTCACCACAAGAAATCCTAGGAGAACAAAGAATATCTGCACTGAAAGGTCCAGTCAGAAGTCTGTCTTGCACTCATGATTATTTTTAACAATTAATTCGCCAAGCTAACAGAGACATTTGGAAGCTGGGAAGAGACAGCTACTTCACTGTCATGCTGGGGGAGAAGAATTCCTTGAGTCTTTACAGTTAAAAGCCACTTACAGAAAATTACTCAATCTCTAAACTCTTAAGTGAATGTAAGATTGACTAAGTGTAATTACTGCCAGCAATGGAAAAACAGAGGATATTTGTGCTGCTTTATGGCCTGTGGATATTGATACGGGGGAAGGACAGAGGCCAGTGCCCTTCATTCTGTCACAAGGATTGGTGGTGAAGCATAAAATGTGCCTGAGTCAACTAAATCTTTAAGATACTAATATTTTATATTTGGTTCAATAGTAAATGCAAGAAATATATTGCCATGGGGGCTGATAGAGATGTTGGCGGAATGCGGTATGTACAGCCAGACCGTTAAAGCTCACTCTGACGTGGGAAAGTAGGGGAGCTGGTGAGATGGCACAAGAGGTTCTTGCTGTTTGTAGCTCTTAATTTTACCAATCTGTTGTGAAGACCTTCTCTGCCTCCAAGTTTGGTCTTTGATTTATTGTCTGAGTCCGAGTCCTTAGCTTCGTAGTCAATGTCCTCCCCTATCAGGGTGTCCTCAGGCAGAAACCTAGCAGCCACAGAGGTGCAGATGGAGCAGGAGGCTGAACTTTGGGGACTGCACTGCTGAAAACCAGTAGGACATTTCATGTTGGCTTCTTTGTGTGTAGGAGAAGCCAAGGCTGGGCTAAGCTGCTACCACATAGTGCTACAAGTGGTGGTTTAGAGGATTTTCAGCTCCCCTTGGTGTGTCAGGAAGGGGTTTATTTGAGCTCTAGAGAAGAATATCTTGTGTTCATTTTGGCATTAGAAACTTTTTTCACAGCTTCCTTGAAACCTGCAAGGAGAGCAAGGTCCGCAGGTCAAACTGCTGCCCGTCCGAAGAAGCGGAGAAGGACAAGTTAGAAGCGTCTGACTGAAGGACAGAGAAAGCACTTATTACCAGAGAAGAAGAAACTGTGGTATTTTCCAAGGGATCATATGTCACCGAAATAAGTGATACTCGTGTCATGACAAGAGCTATGATTAGCTATCTAGCTGTAGCTCTGCTTCTCTATTCTGAATGCCTAATGGGCATTTTATTTTAGAACCTGTTTTAATCTGGAGAGAGATATCACTTCTCACAAGATTTAGACTTTATGATGATAAAATAATGAGGTTCTATGATGCATGTGCCATCTCCTGTATAGCAAGTGAAGCCTAGGAAAGCACACAGTGAGCCTGAAGAGACTTTCAATCAGGAAGGAGGACATAGGGCTTCATTTATCTCAGATGTTTCTTAGCCTTTTAGACCAGACGAGCTGGCAAACATGGCAGGACCCTGGCTCTGTTTAAATCAGAAGTAATGGGTCCCGTGATGTAGGTGTTCTGGTGACTTATAGAAGACTTAGGAAAATGCCAAAGAATATAGATAGAAACTGTTGTCGTTTGGAAATCAAAAAGCGGAGAAAGTGTTAGTCCCATTCTTGTGCATTTGAAAAAGTGTTTTATGAAAATGATCTGCCACTAAAAGCAAAATTATTGTGCCCTGAAAATTAGTGGATTCCAGTTCTGATGTTGGGTGAGCCCTTGACAATCCAGAGTGTCACCAAAAGGGACTTTCCTGCAGGTGTGTAGGTGGTACAGGAAGGTGGATTAGGTAGTACAAGTGTGAACTGTAAGAGTTTATGTATTAAAAATGACCTCCACAGCAGGAGTAATTCTTCAGGGCAGAGTCCGAACCACATCCAGGCAGCTCTTGTGCATCAGCTGCTTTCATCTCCTTGGAATTAGCAGCTCTCAGTTACTGACTTGAAATATGAAAGAAAGATGTCTTTGTAGAAGCAGAAAAGAAGACTCCACTGATTTGTTTTCAAAGATGTTTCTTGAGAAAAGAATTAAGCTTTGATTTTTTTTTTTTTTTTAATGGGGGGAGGAAAAGTTCTGTTGCACAACCCTAGAATAGCTAAAGGGTAAAACTGAAAATAATGGCAAATGTCTATCTATTGTGAAGAGAAGGACTAACAGGTCCCTGTTCAAACTACTGTAGCAAGATGAGTTTTCTCTGGACAGGACAGGTAGAAGGGAGAAAAGATGGACAAAAAGTATACACTTGGTAAATATGTTTTTGCCAAGATTAGCTTCATGCCAAAAAAATGGAAAACTTTGCAGAGGCGAGGCGCATAGTGAGATGCCTGCATCTGTGCTTCTTCTCCAGCTCCGGAGCAGACCTAGCCCTGTTTGGGGTTCAACCAAGTAGACCTGCTTCTAGCATAGGATTAGCTCGGTCGCACTTGTTGTTGCTTTTGTCAATTTTTATTTTTGCACTACATCTGGATAGTGATATCTATTCTCTGAGGGGGAAGAAATGTTTCATAAAACCTTCAGTAACTCAACTCTTCTGGAAATTTATTTGAAGGTTAATGTGCATTATGTTCTTGATTTTTCAGTACGGTGTTATCAATGTTTTCTCTTTAGTATTTAAAATATCAGAAAGCCACACTAGGATCAGAAATCAGTTGTCTCATCCTGGAAGTCTCCCATCACCTCCAAATACAAGCAGTGGCTTTTTTTTTTTCATTATTATTTTTCCTGATTAGTCTCTCTAATTCCCTCCATAATCCAGGAGCCCTGAGCACAGCTCTACAGCGGACAGAGTAAAACCTTTTCAGCCTGTCTGAAAAGCCACGTGCCCAGCTGTTAAATTTATCTTGTTCTTGCTACCCAATTAGGAAGCAACCCTTTAAAATAAAACTGGTGTACTTGAGGTGTATGGGTGTCATTCATAAGAATTCAGTCAGTGTAGATAGTGCACAGCTATGTGCGTAGACAGAAGAATAAAAACATCTTTGCCAATCTATAGCATTTGACAGAGGAGAGTGACAGCTGCCGTGGACATTACACACTTAATCTTGCTTGGTAGTGTTACCTGACATGATGAGTGGGTACTAAAGCTGCCATCAGCTATTGCTCTACAGGTGAGAATAGAGCCGTGAGTGGATCGCTTCTGCTCAAAATGTAAAAGCACTGTATGGGCAAGCAAAGTAAAAGCAGTATATGGGCAAGCAAAGCTGTTTTCCACTGGGTTGTCCTACTAGGCTGCGTTCTGTAGTTCTGTGATTATTACTGGGTTATCACTGATTGTCTGCAAGTATGTTGGGTCTATAAAGATAGCACAAGTGTTAAGGGGAAATTCAGTTCCCCTGAACCCTTCAGTCATCACAATTAAACAATTTTAGGTCTATTTCTTTCATGGTTATCTTACTTGTGATTCTGTCTACATATTTATGCCTAAAATATGTGCAAATGTAAGTTGAAGAGATAAATGTGAAACACTTGGAGGAAATCAATTTGGCAGTTTAACTTCTCTTCTGAGGGCTGTGTCTTGACCTCACATCTCATTTTGACATGTCAGGATATCTGATGGGTGAGGGTCCTGGCAATCAACCTTGCGTCATGTGGATTCTTGGGATGGTTTGCCGGTATACATGTTTTCTTATGAAAGTGGAAAGCTGTGGAAAAAGTTTCTTCTGGATTGAACCTGGTGTTTTCTTTGACGTCTGGGTGCGAGGGAAGAGTGTTCACTTCTGAGTGCCTTTAACAGCAGGAATTGAAATCTATCACCTTTGGCAGCTGAAGTTCAGTTCCCCCATAGGCCCAATGGGAAGTAGCAGGGCAAGGGTTTGGAGCAGTGGCAGCTGTTTGCAGACCATGGGAGGTCTTCCCTTGGTCTCTACTGAGGGAGTTGCCTTGATTTGTAAGTACTCTCTGAATGTTTATTGAAATGGAGAGAAACGACACGCTTGGTGCTTAGATAACTTCCCAGCCCCTGGCCAGGGTAAGCTTACACACAAGGTCATCCATCATGCTCTTACGGCAGCCTCAAGGAGTTTTATGGGACGTGCAGCAGCTCCACCAGCATGGGATGAGAGAGCCCCTCCACTTCAGAACAACAGATAGAGCCTCTGGGTGTGTTGGGGGGTGCAGAGTGTTGGAAAATGCCCTGGAAAATGGGTGAAATGTTCTCCAAGTCGGGGCAAAAACTGAAGCTGGGTGTCCCCAGTCTTGAGGAAGTATGTAAGCTGCTGCTCCCTAATTTTGCAGAAAAAGGTGTTGGTATGGCAACTATTCCTGCTATAATGCAGGAACATGAAACAAGCTTGGGTGTTGTAACATGGAAGATAAGAAACATAGGGCAATGGCCTTTATTTTGGGTGTACATTTTCATGAAGGTGTTAACTGAGCTGAGCAACCTGGAAGTAGTGTGGGAACAAGCGCTGCAGGTGCGCTAAAGACTTGTGTGTTGGGAACACTGGAACTGCCAAATCCTTGATTTCTGTTTTCTGCAAGGAAAGACTTTTGGTTCAGTCACACTCTCTTGGCCCAAACGTAGGCAAGCTCCTCAGCAGGACTGGCATCTTCAAGCCGCAGTGCTGCCTGTTCAGGTCTGGCCTGGGGCAATAAGACGCTGGCCCATACAGCAAGGAGACTTGGGGGATGCTAGACCCTGCTACTAATTGGGTATCTTCTCTAGCATCCCTCCTCCAGCTATTGGATACAGGAGGCAAACCGGGGATTCAGACCATGAAATCCCTCCTAGGTTGTGTACTATGGAGACTGTGGATACTGAGCAAATATTCCTGGGTTTCAGGTATCAAATATCAGCCTAGTTGTTCTCCCAGTAGCATGTTTGTTTGACCCAGGGTGACATGCCACTTATCATGGGCATATGAAAAGGAATGTGCGTGGTTGTGGTTTTTTTCCTCTCAGCACTTCATATTTATGCAAAATCCTGAATAAACAAAATATTACATGTATGTGATCAGCTGGCATGTTTGTGTGAGGAAGAGGAGTGGAGTGGTAGCAAAGGCGTCTCGGCACCTCCCTTCTCTCTTGGCTCTCCCCCATCACGTGGTAGAGCTGTGCTGTTACAGCATCCCCGCTTAGGGGGAAGCTGGGTCTGTGCCTAGACCCTTCCTGTTACATCTTCTCCATCTCAAGATATGCAAGTGGGCTACCTTAACCTGCACGCCACAAACCATGGTTTTACTTCTCTGCCCCAAGAGTTAAGGATTTCGTACTATCCTCATTAGCCTGTTGGCTGTCTGCATTTTATGATGAGGTTCTGATGTTTAGGAGAGTTTTAAAATTGTGTTTTTCCTAAAGCAAGAACTTCTGTTTATTTGCAATAGTGTGTGTAGAATATGATGAAATCTGAAAAAGAAAACTTACTGCAAGTATCTGTTTTTAAACCAAACAACTTCCTCTGTTGCTTTCTGCAGTCTAAACAGAATACCATAAGGATGAGCATCATGGTGTGGAGAATCATGAGGATGATTAATGAGATGGAGGGTAAATTTGGTGGTAAAATATAGAAGCAGGAATAAGAAGAGTTGGAGTTTTGTTCTGTTTGCCTGGGTTGTATGATTTTGAATATCTGATCTCTTTAAGATTTCCTTTTTATATCCAACTCTTCAAGTCTTCAAATTGCCTTTAAATTCAGTCTTTTCAGAGTTATGGATTAGTTAAGTGTGAAGGGAAGTATATTTTTAATCAGATTCATTGATGATGATGGAAAATCAGCCATGATGTAGCTCTGAACTTTGGCCCGTGGCTCCCAGATCCTGTTAATTCTCCTGAGGTTTCTGTGCTCTAAAGCTACTTCCCTTGGGGCAGGGAAGAAAAATCCTTCCCTCTTCCAAGCTCGAGCACTTCCCTTTCTTTTCCTTCTCCTATCTGGAGTGAGTGCCCTAACCTGAGGGCAGGCAGATATGGGAAGGAACTATCACTCCAGGTGCTTCAAGCTGTGTTTAAAAATGTTCATTTGTAAGTAAATTATATGGAAAGGGGTAAGAGGAAAGAAAATGGAGAGAGCTAGCACGGCTCCTCTGGGCAGATCAGTTATGATGCCGGTCAACCTGTAACAGTTGTCTTTGCTGAAGAGGGGACAGGGTATCTAGAAGTGGATTTAATTCTGTGCACTTCATCCATTGGCAGTCTAATTTATTTATTCAGATACCGAGATTGAACAACCCTTAGAAAAACCTGTGCTGCAGACTGTCTGCTTGCTGAAGGGAAGGCTTGTAAATACGGGTCCTACTGTAAGTTAATCACCGCCTGCTTTATGTTCCTGAGAAACCTGCTTCTGATTACATGGCTAGAAGTGGCAGCTGGATCCTGCATGTAATTTCCCGGAAAGTGACTCTTAAAAGAAATATTGGGAAATATTGGTTGTTTATATATGAAGTGAGACTTTGGTTTTATGGTTTTAACTTCTCCTAATGAAAGCATCATGAATCACATACTTCATGGAAACAGGCTTTTGGTGTTTGTTTGTTTTTTTTTTTTTTTCCAGTTCCTATCTCATTTTTCCAGTTCCTATCTCATGTCATCAAAGAAGAGAATTCTGAATGAAGTTACATTTGGAAGATTTTTTTTTGGTCTGAATTTTCAGTGTATGCATTGTTCTACTCAGTGCAAAAACATTTCCAAAGGAGTGAGAGTACTGATTTTAAGCCTCTGTAGAGACCCTTCCAGTCCTCCAATCCTACAGATCATGTAAAGCCTAAAGCAAAGAGAAAAAAACAAACATACAAAAAAGAACAAACTTGGAAGTGTCCTCTGTAAAAGAACTGAAGCTGCACCTGCTATTGCTGCATCTGCTTAAGCCCAGGAAGGGCAGGTCTCCCTTGTTTTGCTCTTTGCTTCTGTTGTTAACTGTATCACAGGGCACTGAGCAGATGCTGGATGAGCCTGGGCAGGAGAAGGGAAGATTTTCCGCCCCTTCTTATAAAAGCTGTGACAGAGGGAAAAGGATATGCCCAAAACCTAATAGAGCTATGGTATTAAAGACTTAAAAAGGGTACCTTGATCACTCACTTCCCAGTGCATTACCTTTATCATAAGACCATTATCAGCCATCATTTAATGTGCATTTCTTCTGAGGTTATACCACTTGTCTCTAGTGGAGATAAAACCCTACATTGCCTTCTCAAATTAGTGTGATATGACCAGAACGTTTGAATAGGGAAAAGTACATTTAGTGGTCTCTTCACAGGGGTTCAGACTGAAAGTTGGTTTGAGTAGGAAAGGAAGTGCTTTCCCAGCAGGTCCCTCCGTTCTGGAAATGAGCAGAAATGTATTCGTTGGAAGGCAAAATAAAAGGGGAAACCTGAAGTAGGAGTTTTGCTGTTTCTTTTCATTAGAGAGGGAAGAAGAAAAATCCTGTGTTTCCAGTAAGACCAGAGCCTTCAGGATCTGCTCTCCAATGTTGTTCCTTAAATGCTGTGAAGCCATTTCTGAAACTTAGTATTCTCTTTTAATGGGAAAAAAAAAAAAAAAAAATTAAAAGCTGGACATATCCAAGTGTGTTCCATTAAAAACTTTTTCCCCTGCTTCTGTCTTTTCCTAGTGATCTTGAATACTCTGGTCTGAGATGGAAAGAACTTTGAACATCCTACTTCTTTGTGGGTTCTCAGGGATAACTATCTGAACTATCTGTAAAAAGTTCTGGGAGCTTGCATGTTTTTAAATTAAAGTGTTGAAGTTTTTGTCAATAGGTAGCGAATGAATGAACCCTGCTGTATCTGAAAGGTAACAAGGCTCATTTGACAGGTTGGCATGTACACATTACCATTTCAGATGGAATAGAGTTGCTTTTACCAGCTATTTCCATATTTCAAGAACCTCTTTAATGTCTGAGTTGCTTTAGATGCTTATGCCAATATTTGGGGTTTCGTGTTTTTTTAAGAAGAAAGGCATCTGAGCCTTGTCCTACCTAGTACTGAAAAGCTTTGAAATACAAGCTCTGCGTTTGCTGTATGACATGACCAAACTGAACTTTTTTTTTGACAGCAATGCAGTGAATTCCTTTGGATTTTTTTTTCCTTGGAGGACCATTCTGTAGTCCATATTCCTATATACCATAGCCTACAAAACTTTAATGCCTGATAAAATTGTTCATTAAAACAAAGCCTGTTTATGTTTTATATCTTCATATAATATAACTATTTAGCTTGCCAAGCAAATTTTCTCAACACGTAATAGCTCCAATCACTCCTTTTCGAAGTCTTAGTTGAGTGGCAAAACACCACCTAAAAATAGCATGTAAAATAAAACCAAATCCAAACTCCGTAATGTCAGCAATAAAGTAATAGAATTTTAGGGCAATTATCATTCTAAATAATGATTGAAACCTTGAACAATTTGGGTTAAAATTGACCTCTGAAGGCCATCTGGTCCCATCTCCTGTTCAGAGTAAATCCATGCTGCCTGTTTTCATTCATTGGCTGCTTCACGTGCATATATATGGTACATGAAATGACTTGTCTTCCTCAGTCCCTTAGGATCTTAAACTCTACCTTTCCATGTCTGCTGTAGACAAGCCCTGTCTTCCCAACATACTCTTCCTTAGCTGTGAATAGCAGGTCCAACAGAGCACAACTTCTAGCTAACTTGTCCAGCATTTGCATCAAAAAACTGTCCTAAAGATGCCCCATATGCCTTGGATTGCTTGCATCCCACCTTGTTGCCATTCCCACAAATTTTAGTCGTTGAAATTTGTCTTGTGGCAAGAAGAGCGCTGAAATTTGCCAGCCTAGGCCTGTAATCATGAGACTTCTTTTCTTTTGGTCAAGAAAAGCTTCTTTGGGTCTGGAGGAGATGTCAAAAGGGGAATAGCTGTAGAAGACATCCTCTCTGATCTTGGTCCATTGGCTCTTTAACGAGCAGGTCACCAATCTTGTAGCCAAGCTGTGCATGTAGCGTTTATGCTGAGCACACCCCCTTGTCCTCACCTTCCCAACCCGTTCTTCCTAAAGAGCCTATATGCATTCGTCACAGGGCTCCCTTTTGCTGCCAAAATCCACCCGTAACTGGGAGGACGTGGCATAGCTGTGCAGGTGAAAACAGGCTTCTGGTTCATCCTCATCCCCTGTGGTGTATATGTATTCACGTACAGGAACTTCAGATGGGTCCCTGGTGCCACTGCTTAGAAGCGTGAGTACCTGCCTTCTCATACTGTCTGCTGGACACAGCCCCCTTTTCCTCACTTCTCGCTCCCTCTTTGGCCTTCCTCCTTCACTGAACCCAGTTCCTAGGCTTCTTCACTAGGCTAGCAAGCCTCATAGCAAAGATGCTCTTGTCCCATTCATCAGGTGGATCTCACCAGCCTTGTTCCCTGAAGAGCATCCCTGGTCACAAAAGCTCAAATGCTGCCTGTGATCCAGGAGAGCTCTGCCTGGGCCCCTATGCCCTCAGGAATACGGTATGTCCTTCAAAAAGATGTTCTGGCTTTGCTATCGAGATATTAGACATTGGAGAGTGCACTGTGTCCCTAAGTAAGATAGGTCAGTGATAATTTTCCTTACTGTAGCTAAAATAAAAAAAATAAACTGCACCATAATTATACTCTGAATATAGGTAGTTTCAGCGGCTTCTGTTGAATCTGATGAGGGCTTGGTCTGCTAGTTTGAGGTAGTACAAAAAGGACTCTGTAGTTAAAAGCACAGTTTCAGACCTTCTGATGCAATGAAACATGGAGTTGTCTTGAAAATACCAGAGTGACAATGCTAAGTGAGGAGATAAATTCATCGTGCTTCAGAAGGCCTTTAAAAGTAGGCATGCTTTTTTAAGTGCCTCTTAGGTGTTTCTGTTAATTATGCACAGATTTTTTTTTATTGAGCATATTTAGGGTTTATGCTTAAAATGTGCCCTTGTTTTGTACACTGAGGAGAAGCTCCTCTGTTTCCAGACTTCCCCAATTGAATGGATCATAAAAATATCCCTGAGTTGATGAGTTCTGACCCATTTCTTGTTTTCATAAACATAAACATATCACACCACTGGTGTTTGAAATTGTGTATGGGCTTAGAGAAACCTTAGGTGGCTGAGCGATGCCCCCATGATGTGGGTCTCCCTCCGTGGAGGCGACGCCTTCACTGTTTTGTGGCTATAGGCACGTTACAGTTGCCTTTTCTGTCTGTCCTAATGGTGTGAAAGTGGTAGTTCCTTCCTCCTGCCTGTGCCTTCCCATGAGCGAGAAGGGAGAAGGAGGCTGCAGCTCCCCCACACATCCACCTCCAGGAATGCACAACTGGGCTCCGAGCTGTGCGAAGGCAAACTGACAGGCTGCAGTTCTCAGTTTTAAAGTCTTCATAAATCTCTCCTGTAATTCCGGTGTTGAAAAGGGTCGTGCGCTAAATATAAGCCTTTTCAGACAACCTGAAAAGAAACAGTCAGGGAACTCGCAGTTAGGAAAAGAAAAATATATCTACGAGCTGATATTCTCATGGCAGATTGCCAAATGCTTTATAGCAATTTAACCCGTGCTAAGATTTAATCTGTTTTTGAGTTGTGATGGTGCTTTCGATGACTTGGAGATGCGTGGCTTTAGAGGACATCTGACATTTCACTTTTGGCACGGGGAGGACGGAAAAAGGCTTCTCCGTTTTATTTTGGACCACGTTACAGACCTGGCATCCAGGGGAATCTGCTCGCGCATGGAGTGACTCTCATTCACATCTGCAGTTCATCCGAACGTACGCAGAGCTTGGAGCGACTTGAGCATAGGCAGCCGCTTTGAAACCCGTCATTATTTGTTTTGTTTTTCAGGCACATCAGTGGTGACAACTGACGTGCTACCAGGTAATGTTATTTATAGTCCTTGCGGTTATAGAAAATGGGGTATCATTTATTTTGGTCTTTCTCAAGGTACTGAATGGCTGATTCTCGAACACTTGGCAACACGGTTTGCCTTTTGGTGCATCCGTAATTCTGTGAAGTGTAATGATCTTTTTAATGTTTGTTGCCAAAGGGAAGCCTTTTGACAGAATTTTGGAATTTTCATTAAAACAAAGTAGGTTTGGAGTTGTTATTCTAGTAGCTCTTTTTGAAATCCTTAATACATGCCAAAAATCAGACTTATAAAAGATATTCAGAGGAGTTGCTGGTGTTGTTACAGGTTTTTTTTTTTTTTTTTTTTTTTTTTTTTTTTTTTAAATCAGACTAGCAAATTAATCTAGATTTCTCTGTCAGGAAACCATCTGCACGTTCCCAAATGACTATGTATATTTTTTTTCTTCTGAAAAAGCAGCAACTGCAGTTTCCCTGGTATTTCTACTGTAATACATTTCTGCTCCACAAATAATGATACAAGGTGCATTTAAGGAACTACCGCTAATTTGTTTAAAAAGCACTCTTTAGAAAGCAACTAGAATTATGACATGGGAAGAAAGAAATCTGCAAGTGCTGGGTGGGGGGCGGGGGAAAAAGGCAAATAAGTTACTAATAAAGCACTCGGCACTGAAAGGTTAAAGTTTGTAAGAGTACTCAACATACTGAATGTGAATTCCTAGAGAGTTTAACTGCTGGAAGACCAATATGCTCCAGGCTGACAGCAAAACGCATGCACAGGCAATCGCAATGCACGTTGAGTCCCTAGGGCTGAGTGCAGTTGTGCAAGCAGGAAAGTGACTTCTTGCTCTCTTTAATACGTGTTAAAAAGGAGGGGAAACGTGGCCAGTGGGAAATAGCCACCTCTGCTATGTCGTAATTTTTTTGTGAAACCAGATCACTTCTGTTTAACTCTCCTGGTTTCTGGATGGGTTGTGTATTGCAGATGAGAAAACTAACTTCTGCATGAACTGTGCCTGGCACGATTATTCAAACAAATATTTTAGCCTGTTCAACTGAAAAATCTCATTTTAATGCTTTTGGAGCCTGCTTACTTGGATATGCTCATATATTGTAAGATATTAATTATTTTCTAAATGAATTATTTGCCTAATCTGCATAAGGATTTTGAAGGCAAAAGGATTAATTTTGATCCAAGTTTCTCTGTGAAAGAACAGCTCCCTCTAATAATTTTGTGCATTCGGAATTAGTTCTTTTCCTAGGCTGCAAGTACGATATACTTTTCTCTGCTTCTCCCTTAACTGATTATGTCCAGAATCAGTTGCAAGGGGATTCTCCTAACTCAGGTTTGAACTGCCTGACTCTTAAGATGAATGAGTGAAAAATCACCATCACAGGTATTTTCTCTCTCCTCCCTCAAAATCTAGATGGTAAGAGAAGGACAGGGAGAATACAGTAGTGGAACCGGAAAGCTCGTTTTTGTCCCAGGCCCCAAGAGGGTTTGGGAGAAGGTGGTGTTAAACCCAGTTGGTGGGTGAAGACAAATTCAGCTGCAACCTCTGTGTTGCAGTTCAGCTGGAGGATTCCCCTTTCTCTTAGAAGGGCTTTAATTTCAGTGTCTGCATATCTAGCACTTGCTCTCAGTCGGTGACGTGCTTTAAGAATGTAAAGCATGTTTCAGTTGAAATATTGCAGTTGCACCAGCAAACACAAATTGCAAACGGGTTCAGATCAAACCTTCTGCACTGTAGGAAAACAGGCAGCTTCCAGTGTCTAGTGAAATCACCTGATGGCTGCCTGGTGGCAGGGTTTGCTTTAGGATGAGCATTTTAGCTTTACTCTCTGTAACAAGGAAACTGTGGCTACAGATATTTCTTTTTTTTTTCTGCTTAAGTCTTTTAGTTGTATATCTGACTGTGCATGTAAGCTGTTTCATTACTGCTTATCTCTGTGAATTTTTCGGTAACAACCTTATACTGTGTGGGGAAAGAATGTAAGGGTTATTGCTATGCACTGTTTACCATTCTAGAAGCCTGATTTAAGAACCATGACACCATTATATTAGTTGCTGCCCAAATAACAGTCTAATAACCATTACAGTTATTGCAGAAAGGGATTTTATCACTGCAATGTAATGAAATGCAAAGCTGCAGGGAAATATTTTAAAATAAGAAGTGATGCAACATTTTCATGGTGATACAATAGATGTTTTTGGAATTAATTTATAATTGTTTCACAGATACTGTTTTTTTTTTTTTCTGCTATCGTGCTGGATGTTACTACCATTTGAAGTTTAAATAAAAGTTTTAGGACTAAGTTAGTAGTGGTGCTGCCATAATATATTTCTGGCTGTGCGAGTAGTGTTTAGTGGTGGTATACATGATGTGCTGTAGATGTAGATGATACATTTATTGCTTTCACACAGAATCACAGAGTAGTTGAGGTTGGAAGGGCCCTCTAGAGACCATCTCGTCCAGCCCCCCTGCTCCAGCAGGGACACCCAGAGCACGGGGCACAGGGCGGCATCCAGGCGGGTTTGGAAGATCTCCAGAGAAGGAGCCTCCACAGCCTCTCTGGGCAGCCTGTGCCAGGGCTCTGGCACCCTCACAGGAAAGAAGTTCCCAACTATTATTGATGCATCCGTCCAGCACAGGGCAGCAGTTTTCTTAGTCTAATGTTTGTTCTTTTGTGCATCCTGAGATCCTAGGAGCTGCCCTATGAGCAAGGGCACAACAAAGATCCGTACAGGCTTGCCCCAACTAATGTTGGACTGGATAGTTAAGAAAAAGGGAAAAATAAGGCACTCACAGAATTGTGATTCATTCTTTTCATAACCTACCTGACCTACTGTCTTTCTGAAGTCAAATGGGACTAAAAACATATGCTGAAGGAATTGCAAAGTTATACCAAAAAGGGAAGACATGTTGATCACAATAATACTTATTTGCTGAAATCCTATGTGCAACTATGTCACGGTAATATTTCATCCAGTTATTCTCACAAAGAGGCAAAGGCGTCCTGCAGAGCTCTAAAGAATTCGGCATCCAGAAGGAAGAACACTTTCAAAAATATACAGGGAGACAGTAAATCTGAACATCAGTTTTGTTTTGATCTTACTGATATTACAATGCTTTCCAGCTAAGGAGGCAAGAGATCTGAAGCTGACAACCTACCATATTTTGAGTATATATTTACACTCCCATTCTTCACTGGATGTCAGGATGCTTTTTTAGAATTTAAGTGCAGATATGGAAGTAGGTAGCTGTAAGCTATTTCAGTTAGAAAGTCTGTATTATGTAGAACTTCTGTTCTGATGCATGCTCAAATCTTAAGAGCAGTAATATGGCCAGACAAAGCGAGGGAACCAGCCTTAATCTCTCGCAAACTGTCCTGAAAGCCCATTGAGATCGCCCTGTTTAGGATGGTTGGAGTAAGGGGCAACGTGGGTTTACTTGCTGAAATTGTCCTTGGTAAAGTGTGATGTAGCATTAGGGATTTGGGATGCATTCTCCGGGCTGACACTGGCCTTCTTCCCAACTATGTGCCTAAATTCAGGCTCTAGAAAGCATACTTGGAAAGATAAATGTTGACAGTTTTCTTGTAATGTTTGCGTGTGAAGGTCCCTGTGGCTTTGGTGGGACTCAGTCACTCTGTTGTTCAACATCGACTGGTTTGGGGTTATTTACACACAGAATTTGGGCCATGTGTATAATTGGTCTAATTAGTGACTGAGGGGGAGGTGGCATGAGGAATGAACAGTAAGTTTAGCAGGAGTGTTTTGAAAATGCAGCATTTTTTGACTACATGAAAGAAAGAAAAGATATTTAAGGTTGCTGCTGCCGGTGGAAGCAATGAATGCAAGCTGATGGACAGAATTTTGCTTGAGATTTAGATCCTTGTAGGTTTTGTGGGAAATGGATGTCCTTCAGGAGCAAAGAACTGCAAAATGTATACTCTGCATGTCACCTCTTCCACAGTGTTATTTCTTAAAAGTCATTAAAAATGAAAAGGTGCCTGGATCCTTGTGGCCAAGAAGGCCAAGGGGCTCCTGGCTGCACCAGGAGGAGCGTTGCCAGCAGGTCAAGTAGGGGATCCTGCCCCTCTGCTCAGCATTGGTGGGGCCGCACCTGGAGTACTGGGGGCAGTTCTGGGCTCCCCAGGACAAGAGGGACGTGGAGCTGCTAGAGAGGGTCCAGTGTAGAGCAATGAAAATGATTACGGGACTGGCACCTCTATTGTATGAGGAAAGACTGAGTGAGCTGGGCCTGTTTAGGCCGGAGAAGAGAAGATTGAGAGGGGATCTGATCAACATGTACAAATATCTGAGGGGAGAATGTAAAGAGGATGGGGCCAAACTCTTCTCAATGGTGGCTGGTGACAGGACAAAGGGTAACAGGTACAAGTTGAAACACAAGAAGTTCCATCTCCCTGTAAGGAAGAACTTCTTTCCTGTGCGGGTGCCAGAGCCCTGGCACAGGCTGCCCAGAGAGGCTGTGGAGGCTCCTTCTCTGGAGATCTTCCAAACCCGCCTGGCTGCCACCCTGTGCCCCGGGCTCTGGGTGTCCCTGCTGGAGCAGGGGGGCTGGATGAGATGACCTCTGGAGGGCCCTTCCAACCTCAACCCCTCTGTGAGTCTGTGATTCTCTAAGAGGAAGCTCAAAAGATGCAGGAAACTGGAGCTGCTTGCGGTATCTGGGAGCCATCAGTGTAAGACAAATAACTGGATAGCAGAGGAAGAAAGCATCGTGTATAAGAGAAAGAACCAGATGGAAGAGACACACGTACAGGGAAGTAACTGAATAGCAGAGTGGCATGGACAGGGAAAATGGTGAAAAAACAGATATATGAAGGGGATTAAATATAGAAAGGAGACACAATTAATGTACTAGAAACTCAAGCTGCAGCTCAGTAATGCCTCATGTGATCTGCTTTGGACACTGTGTTCTGTGTTCCTCTGTCGTCCCCATGGTATCTGGGCACTTATCTGGCAGATGAGTCACCGTGTCTGTGCTGCAGCTTGCTTCTCCGTTAAATAAAGGTAATTCTTTCCAGTGTTGGAAGGATGCTAAAAAAGATCAATTTGTAAAATGCTTTGAAGTTATGCTAACATTCCTAGACCTCATAAACCTTGTTAGTAATTGTATAGGTAAACGAAAGATTTTTTTTTTCCTCAAAAAAAAAAAAAAAAAGCTGAACTGCAATGGCTCAGGTCTGTGATAAACTTATTTTAGATGTTAGATGATACCCACGATGACTGGTAAATTAGTTAGGAAACCATAACATCACTGAATTCATTTGCATTTATCCCACTGTAGGGTTCAAGCAAACCACTGGCAATATAATTGCTTTCAGGCTAATTCCCTGTGTGCTTCCCAGCTACGTTACCAATTACTTTAGCTGGTATGGGATGCTGCACTTCAGCGTTACCTTTTGTGTGTGAGATAAATGCAAACTGGAAAAGCAAAGCAGCTCTAAATGAAAGCTGAACTGATGGCACACAATTATGATAGAGCTCTTCTATCACTGAGTGATGCTTGACAGAGTAATGAGTGTTAAGAACTTCATCAAGGTGTATTTTTGTGATGCTCCCACAGAGGTTCCAGGTATGTTACGCACATAAAACCTCCTGGTCAGCAGCCTTGTGACTAAGTGGTGGTTACATCCAGGCTAACCTGCTGTTTTTGCTTTAGACTGAGTTTTGTGTCATTGATTTTAAGCTGCAGCTTCCTTGGAAGCAGCTGTCAAAACACTTGTTCAAGAGCAACTGGTAAGCAAGAGAGCAACTGTTCTAATGACCATATTAAAAGAATTGTTTTCTAGGTGTGTTGACACAGCAGGGAAGAGAATTTACTAGCTGTAAATAACTAATGATTTTTGGACAATTTGAGCTCTTTCAGATTTCAAGTTACTGACTTTGTAATCTGAAAGTTGGTGTCATATCACCATCTGCAAATGTTGTCATCCTGCATAAAATCAAAACATTAAGAAAAGTTGGTAAGAATATATTTAGGAGAAAAGGTAAGAACCCTTATATGAAAAGTACATAATTTGGCATTTGCAACACGGATGGTTATTGTATCTCTTAAAGTTGATATTTATTAGTGCAATATTAATGATTAATCTCTCCAATAGAAAAGTATGATGGAGTGGTTGCAGTCCCACCACTTAAAAGCAGATATTCAGTCCTTGCCATAGATACAAGGCATTTAGCCGACCTCGTTCCTACTTACTGGACCTGATTTACACCAGTGGAGTGCCAAAGAATGGCTTCAGATTAAATTTGCTTTACAACATGTTTTAGATCCTTTCAGTTGTGTTATGACATTGTAATGGGTGCTCATAAAATATGGCCCAGGCAAGTGGCTTTTCACAAGTCCAAATTACATTATCTCTTACTGGAAGGAATGTAGCACAGCTTGTATTTCTGTCAAAGAAGACTTGTCTGTATGCTTTGGCACATGGTAGTCTGAGATCTCATGATGACCTTTGCTCTTGATGAGATCTCTCAGCTTTGGGACATAGCTGCTCTCCTTAAGGTGGAAGATGGGCTTTCCAGTGATACATCCGCTAATTCCTGAGCAATTCTAATAACGATGTCTTTTGTTGACTTATCTACCTTGTTTTTAACCTAGAGCAAGTTTTAAGATGAACGTATTATAAGCTTATTCACAGAATCACAGAGTGGTTGAGGTTGGAAGGGACCTCCAGAGACCATCTAGTCCAGCCCCCCTGCTCCAGCAGGGACACCCCGAGCACGGGGCACAGGGTGGCATCCAGGCGGGTTGGGAAGGTCTCCAGAGAAGGAGCCTCCACAGCCTCTCTGGGCAGCCTGTGCCAGGGCTCTGGCACCCTCACAGGAAAGAAGTTCTTCCTCACATGGAGCCTGTGTTTCAATTTGTACCCGTTACCCCTTGTCCTGTCACTGGCTGTTAGTATTTTCTTATTCTAAGAAAACAAAAGATTATCTTGATTACAAAGTACAAAACAAGATAAAAATGAGATGGTAATTGTTTTTTTTTTCAACCATCTATAACACAGATCTTTAGTTGGCCTTGTGCAGGGTTCCCAGTCAAAACAAATGCAACATCAAAATAACAGCATGGGACTGCATGGGGAAGCACTTTTTCCTTTTAAGAGAGGCATTGCACCATAGTTTTAGGTTTTTAGAGACTCTGTGAAAGCATGATGACTTCAAGGGGTGCTGTGTGAAGCTTATCAGCTTTGCATTATGAAATATATTCTTTCTAATCTTGGGTTTCTCTCTGCTTGGATGTCCTTGGAGTTGCACATTTACCAGTCTCTCCCTTCCTAGATACTACAGGCAGATCTTCTTCGTTTTGACCCGTCTTGCAATCACCTGTAAGAAAAGTAGCAACTGTGAGCGTGTTGACAGTGTCACTTCTAAACCCTTTCTGTCTTTTATCGGGGACCAAGTAGCAGTAATACACACAAGTGGCAGGTGTGGATGTGGAGCACTGGGTCCACCTTGCTTGGCGCCGTTTTCCCTGCCGTGCTCCCTGAGGAAGCCGCCGGGATGGAGGCACTGGAAGGTTGCTCCTTTCCCCAGGGAAGCAGCATCCAGCTGCTGCTGAGGCCCTGCACTGGCTCCGTGGAGGGTCTGCACAGCACACTTGGGTCCCTTGAAGTTTAGAGGTAGAAATGATGTAGGTGCTGGGAGACTTGATGTGCGAGGTGCCTTTTTTCCTTCCCATTTCCTGAAAAATGACCTTAATTAAGCTGGAACAGCCTCTTTTGCTACACCAAGTTGCCGGTGTACCTTAAGCAGAGGGTTTGGTACCTTTTCAGCTTCTCTCTGATCTCCCCTGTTCTTGGTTTTTGTTACTAGGTCTAAAAAATGTGGATTGGCCTTTAAATCTCCCTGCTTGTTAGAAGAAAGTACTATGTAATAACTATACTTAATTTTATTGCCTTCTGTAGTGAGAGGGAGATAAGGGATTTCCTTTAACTTTATATCTATAGAGAAGCTCTAATAAATACCCTTTGGCTATTAGGATATGCCATTCCTTAAACCACGTTCAAGCATCCAAGCACTGAGATGGTTATTAGGCAGCTGCTGCTAACATGGTACTAATGCAGTACGAATGCAAAAATGCCCTATTTATTGTCAAAAGGGTATCAATCATCTCCCTGGATCTAATGATAAGTCTTCCAAGCACCTCTGGTTTAACTTTTAAGTTTCCTGAAGATTTTTTTTCCCAAAGGCATTTTGAGCACTTATATTTTTGGTCTGTTTGTTTGTATTTTGATTCTGGGCTCTTCTGCTTTTTTACTGCTGTGTTGCTTGTGTAGAGCCTTTCCACTCTTCCTTTAAGAGCTCCTGTAACTAAATTAAATTGTATAAACTTGCTTCATTCCTGCACACAAATGCTTTTTGAAAGCAAAGGGCCTAGTCCACTAAGTGGTCAGGCTCTGTAAAACACATGAAGCTCCTTCCACTAATTTCAAGTGACAATTCAGATGTGTCTTGCAAGGCTGTATTTGGCACCAGAAGCCTTTGACTTTGTTCTCATACTGTTTTTAAAAAATGTTGCCTTCCAGATAAGCTGTACCCTCTAAAATAACTCAGTTCTGCTGTTGTTAAAACTCCTGTCTTGTTACTTGACTTGACTTGTTCTATTCCTTCCTCTGGTTTGTGCAATGGGTTCAGAAATTATTGTGCAAAATGGTGCTACTGCTGTGTTGTCCTTAAAAATGCTCTTCCTGTTAAGCTTGCAATTTCTAATACCCTTTTACAGGAAAAACTAGAGTTCAGGGAATTTTGCAAGTTGTGTGAATCTACTTTTCTGCAGTTGTTGGAGTGACTGTAGACATTCCTGGCCATAACAAAGTAGTGAATTCAGCTCCAAGGAGGCTCCGTTACTAACTATCCCATTGCCCCTCTCTTAAATAGGGAACTTCTAAAGCAAAATCACCTTAGCTTACATGATAAACCCTATGCAAAGAGAGAACTTCATTTCTATGTGCCTTCTTCCACAGAGGGAAGGGCAGAGCAGTGTAAAAGCTGCTTTTCTGCTTTCCCATGTCTTCCAGAAAGATACAGCCTTATGCACATTGCGCTCTTTTAGCCCACTAGCTTGGTCTTTGCCCTGGATAATTTTCCCTTTTATTATCTCTAAGATAAAGACAATTTTAAACTTTCAGCCTAAAATCCTCCTGGCGAAAAAAACAGTAGGCTTCTTGCTTTGATCTTCAGTGTGTTACTCATCTGCAACCTTTATCATATACTCAAATTTTATGCTTGGGCTTTGTGTGAATGTATGTACACGGGCTCCAGATAAATCATATTAAATGTCATGTTTAATTTAAAGGGGGAAAAACCTATTAACTGTTAAGAATATGGGTATCTCTGTTATATGTTACGTAACAGGCACACGTTACAGGAGGCAGCTGAAGACATACGATATATATGTGACAGATGGACCCAACGTTTGCCTCTGTTAGTTGTGTCGATCATAGTGACTGTTCCATCGAACAAAAGCAGAGGCTCTTAGCGATACTGAGATATGCGTGTGTGTTGGAAGGCACACATCCAATAGGCAGATTGAGTGACTAAGATGCATATATAGTTTTATTATATGGATATAGTGTCCTCCTTTATGTACATATGTGCTACAAATTGCTCTGATCCTGCTGTTGCGTGCTACATAGAAATAATTTTGATATAAATAGTTGGACTTAAATGGGACTATTCAGAAATGAAATAATGGTTGAATGTAATGATGCTGGGTGTTTTTCTGATTGATATTTCTCCCAGATTGCAAAGTATGGATCAGAACCTTTCAAAAACTGAAATACAATTTGTGGAATAATGATTTTAGTCTGTTGTACTGTAACATTTTCAATGTTATCTTGTTTAATCATCTTTCATCTCTTCTCCATTGCAACTTGACTATTATACAGGTATCACCTTTATAATGAAAGCCATTTTACTGTGTATGATAAAAAATCAAAGCAGTCGGACTATTTCATTTCAAAGCCATTTAATTCTGGAGTTCAAGAATGTGAATCAATATCACTTAAAAAAAAAAAAAAAATCCTCACCCCCTGCCCTGGTTGAATTCAAATTATTTCACCAGTTGATTAAATACTGTGTAACACTCTAATTTCTACAAGCTCTAAGTGTACCTAGTTCCACTGGCTTTGGCAAATGCTTTCAATTTTAATTAACCCAGAAACAAGTTTTTTTTTTCAGAAAAGTAAGACCTGAAGCAATAAAGAAACTCCTTTTGAAGTACAATACAAAGTCTGTATTGCAGCATCAGTGGCCTAGTGCTCCACCTCTGGGAATTTTTGGAAGTTTTGGACAGAATTCATCTTAGATTAAGTTGACATTTGATTGCAGGATTTACCATCTTTCCCATGTAAGCTGTCTACTTCAGAAACACTTTCTCTACTTTGCTCTGAAATGCCTGTGACCATTTTTGGACCCAATACTTGGCATATCCCTGTGCTGACCTTGTCTTCTTCCTTTCTGTGACTTGTTGTCTCCTGCTAAAGTGCCCGAATTGCTTCTCTTAGTAGCTCGTAAGACTTCAGTAATGGAGGATTTTGCCTTCAATGGAAAGAAGAGTTAGGTAGGACTGTGGATTGCTGCTAGTGAAATGCTGTGATGGTGGGTGGGAGTAACAGAGAATACAGTAACACAGTCTATGCAACTTTCATAACACAGTGGTTTTGCAAGAGACTTGGAGGGCAGTCAGCTGGATTGGCATCCACACACATTCTGCGTTAGCAGCAGCTAGCCTGAGAAGTGACTTGAAGGATTCCTAACCGATAAATTTGGCAGTTTGTTAAATGTAGGCAAATCTCTTTGATTATGTGATCGATGTTTTGTTGTGTAGGCATTACATATAAGGATTGGAAATCCCTTTTTAAACCATTTCTTTTGAAAAAGAATAGTCAAAGTGTTTAAAGAGTAAAATTAAAGTGTTCTAAATATTGATATGGCTGTAGCACAGAAGAAAAGCTGCTATGCCAGTTTGTAGAAGTGGAGAATTTTCTTATTCTGGCTTGTAGATTTTTCCCTTTGCTTTTGTGTATTACACTGCAGTATCTAAATATAAATATAAGTATATAAATAAGAAAAAGTGCTTAGCTTAAGGAGAATACCTGCTAAGAATCAGTTAAAACTACTTCTTGGGCCTGAATTTTCATTCTGAACTTGCACAACATTCTTGCAATAAAGGGGCTCTGTGGAGCACCGTGGATTCAGGAACAATCTCTGTAATTTCTATGTAAATATTTACTTTCTCTGTTAGAAGGAATAGTTCCTTGCCCTCAGAGGGGCTGCTCCTCTGCTTAATGTTAAGATTTCTGTAAGTGTTTTCAAGTTCAAGGACAAAAGAATACAAAGTGGAAGACAAAAAGGCAAAGTTAAAATAGACTATCAGGGCAAAGAACAGCAGGTATTGCTAGAAGAATTGAAGGTGGAAAAGCACGAGAGGAGAGTTGTTAATTATTAATATTGGTGCTTCACTGCTGTTCAGCGCTGTGCAAGAGTTAATTAAGAATTTCATGACTGGGGCAGAAGTTGCAAAAGTTTTGAGGGTGGCAATTACTGAATTACCTTCCCAAGACTTCCGATATTTTGGCAGCTGGGTGGGGGTTTTGTTCACTGGTTCGTTGGCTGGTGGATAATAGAAGTGTGGTGTGTGTGGCTCCTAGCTGTAGTGAAGATCATTTCTGTGTGTAGGAACCATGGGAAAAGGTTGTGTCCCTCTGGGACAACATACACATGTTGTAGCTAAGGAGATGGCTGCTGGGGATCACAGCAAGCTTGGAGGAGGAGATCTGCGTAAAAGGTAGGAAGATCTCTGTCCCACTGCCAAACCTTCCTCTGTGACAACATTTTTCACCACGAGCAGGATGGCTTGGCTGAAGCTGCCTCAAAGCTCCTAGCGTCCTATGACAAGAAAGGCCCAACTATGATACCCTTTGCTTACGAGAATCTAAGCAGGCAGAGCACCTAGCAGACCTTCACCAAAGAGGCGTTGTGTCCTCCAGAGAAAGGGAGAAAACATCAAAAATATCCAGATTGTTCTGAAAATACTCTGCCCGGGATATGAAGGAATGTTCTTGCTGGTGAGAATTATTGATTGTTTATGGAAGAGCTTATTACATCCACAGCAATGTGATCATTCTGATAGGTATTTAATTTTTTAAGTCCATTTTGGATTTATTGTGGTTTTAAATATCCAAGCCACGCACTTTCTGATCATTACAATCAGGCATTCAGTTTTAACAAAATAAATTGCATAATGTCAGGAGCTAGCTGTTCATTAATCAGAACCAGCACCCTGGAAAGCAAGTGCCAAGCTCTTGAAATACACGCAGTGCTGATAGTGGCTGAAAAATCATTAATTCCTGATGGCTTTTTGACAGCCTTTTTCAAAAAATGTTGGTTGTGGTCCAATTACTGATGGCAAAGGAGTCCAAATTACACAGAGCATCACCACAGCTTGGTATCTCCATTGCTGCACTAGGCTGAGACACCAAACCCTGAAAAATAACTTTAACTTCCTGAGTTATTGGCCAGGCACTCGTGGATGAGCATAACTGCAAGGTTATGTGAGGAAAGTGGCAGCTTGGTGGGAGTGCGCATCCCAAAATGAAATACCGCATGAGAGAAAAAAAATTAAAAAAGAAAAAGCAGGTTTAGGACCTGTTGTTGAGCTTATATTTGTCAATAATTGACTTTTACAGAAAATGGAGGTAGGAAAACGCAAGTGACTCCCCAGGTATGACATTTCCCTCCCTAGAGTGAGTTGCTGCTATGTTTGAATTTTATGTGATTCATTGAAGTTGACGAACATGTTTTCATACCTTTGTGATCCTTTGCATTCTAACATTTCCTGGAAAAAAAAATCACAGGATTCTTCCCATTTGACCATGTTTAGCACTGCTTCATACCTGTTTTTGAGAGCAAGCTGAGGAGTCTTTTTAGGAAGGAATAAACTGCTTGGGGTAATGTATGCATTTAAGATTTTCTTACTTCCAGTATAACAACCATTTCTTACATACTTTAGTGCATTTACATAGAATAATGTTCACACAACATTTCAATTCTCATATAAATTTTGGTTCTCTACCATTTAGTTATTTATTCATTTATTTTTACTTAGCTTAACTATGTGCTTTCATGAATTGTATTTCACAAATTAAACACTTTTTATGAATTATATTTAACTTGTTTCACCTAACCAGAAGATCCAATGTGGAATAGTGTTGTGGTAAAAGAGCATGAAAAGTTCAGCAGTTAATGCATGAAGCTATTGAATAATTCAGTGCAGGTAAGTTAAACAGGAGTTTAAAGGGCTGCTAATAAAGATCAGTTCATTCCCAAGACCTCTGCTGCTTGCATCCAATATAGAAAGTACAAATCAGAAAGCTTAGTGAAGAGTCATGCTTCATCTGTAAAATAATTTCACCTATTGCAAGATGATTTTTGATATATTTTGCAGTATCTTTTCACAAATTCTAGAAGTACTGCCTTTTAAGCGTACTAGTCTTTAAGGAATTGCTCCTGCTTTCATTATACCATGTAGAAATGTAACTGAGAAAGGACATCTTCAGAATATTTATTTGGAAAAAAAAAAAAAAAGTAGTCATTGGTCTCTTTGACTGTTTCC
>VZSV01000438.1:0-38449 GCA_013398735.1 Nothocercus julius
TTTTTTTTTTCCCTCCTCAGAAAGACAGGCAATTTCCCTCTAATTGAAAGCATGAGGTCCTGGGAATCTCCCCCCTGCCCAAGATAGAGTTCCAGCCTTGCTGTATTGAGCCAAAAGGTCTAACTGTCTTGGATAAAAATCAGAGAAACATGCACATTTCCATATAAGCCTACATACCCCATGGTTTAGTGCTCATAAACTCCCACAGAGGGGGTATGAAGTTCAAACATTGACTAGATCTTCACACTGACAAAATCTGACGTTGGCTTCAAAAGAACTCCATCAACATAACCAGCCAAGGACTTAACCAGCCTTAAAACTGAGAGGAGCCTGAGGCACAACATTTACATCCAGATCTGGATCCAAAGTGAGTGTTTATTTTCTCCCATTATATAGGTATAGGGAACGCTCATGCTCTTGATCAGACCAAGCCTCCCTGTCCCCAGTATTATAACAACCCTAGCTATAACAATAACAGTAAGAGACTCCTTCCTTATTAGGTGCTAGAAACTACTCTGTATTTAATGCAATGTTTCACACAGTTATAAGCACAAAAGTCAGTAAATGCAGAAGTTAAGGCTCCAAACTGTAATACTGAGTCTGCTACACTGTATGGAAGAAAACATATTAAGACACACATTGGCCTGGGAAACCAGGCATAGCAATTACTGCATCTTTGCAACACCACAAAAACAATGCCTCCGGCTGGACCTTGCCTGACTTCTTCGCCTCAAAACCTAGGATCATAATGGCATATTAATATATGTTTCATCATGCACGATCCAAAGACAGCACTCCAGGCACGGTCTGAACAAAAAAGAGCTGGTACACTATTGTTTTTCTCATATGTGCCACTGAGGTCAGAGCCAGCTCATGGTTTCTCAGAAGTGTGGGCTAAAATGAATTTTGCCGTGTCAGGAGTGGGAGGCTGGATAACTTTTGTCACAGGACAGGAAGGAAGAATGATGAGGACTGGTCTTGCTGGTCTTTTCCAGACATGCTCTGTCCTCCCTCCCAGTAGCTGCTATCTCCGTCTAGAACCAGCACAACTGTATTTCCAAAGGGAGGAGATCGTGCAAGGGGACACCCTAGATCCCTTCTCACCCAACAGGCTGATATGACTTATTATTGTCCTGAATGATTCTAAGGATATTGGGCCTTTTTTTTTTTTTTTAATGCTGTGTATGTTCTTCCCAGCAGGAGAAAACATCCTATGAAAGCCAGGTAAAGCTTAGCCATCTATTCCAATGGAGTTGTTCTTCATTTTTATGTTTTCTATGCCTGCCCACACTAATGAAACCAGGGCAGAGCCCCCAGTGACGAGAGCTTCCAACCTGATGTCTGCCTCAGTGACACATTGCTGCAGAGCTCAGTCAGTCACAGAAGTGCATCCTCCTCTCTGCCTTACAGGTGGAGGTAAAGACGTCCTTTTTGTATACCCCTTCTCTTCTCAGAGGGGTCCAACCCAAATGAAGGAATATACTTGATTACTTGGATATCTGAATGATCCAAACAGACTAATTCTCCTCAGCAGAGGTCACAGATGCCCCTTTAGAACAACTGGGGAAAATTTACTTCTTTTCAGCACACGAATATGCAGTGCAGGCACATTAAGCCACACACTAAGCCTTTGGGATGATTTTTAAGACCCTCGAGATGTTGAGCTAATGCTAACTAAAGCTCAGCTTCTGTCTGCAGATTTAATCTACCACACCTGTGCTTATGGGAAACCATGAAATTGTCAAGAGAACAGGTGAAGTCTATGGAGTCAAAGCTTTCTCCATAGGAGTCACAGAGCTGTAGCATTACCTTCTCAAGCACTTTGTCCCATCCCTACCTTTAGTACCTACAGCACAAACTTCCTAGAGAAACAAACGGTGTGGAAGGAGACAGATAAAAAAAGGAAGGATGAAGCTTCCTAAAAATCCTAGCAAGAAAAGCTCTGCTTTGTATCTGCAAAAGGCGTATCAAGAAAGAAAACTGTCCCTAAATAAGGGTTGAATATTTGTAGCTCTAAGTAGGGAACTCCGATCATATGATGATGAGCATGCTAGAAATAAAAAGAAGGAAAGGGAGATGACTTCCAGCCTGTTCTTCTTTCTGTTTACACCAAAAGATCTTTGTGGCAGGAGCATATGGCATATTAAGACTTCCCTCTTGGTTAGGACCTTAGGAATAAATGTAATGTAGACAGCAAAAATGAAATCTAGACAGATTCATGATCACTTTACTTGCTTTTGGGTGGGAGAATGGGTAGATCATTCCATGCCACATGGAAGAAGAATTAATTGAATGGAAAATTTATCTGCGCATTTAGGCCATGTGACAAGGTCTGTTAAAAAAATGAAATAGTCTTTCATATAGACAAACCTCAGGATAGTGTCTAGCTAACACACAAATGGAGTCCATGTCTACAGTCCCATTCATTAGGCACTTTCTAAAATCTCGGTGTAAAGGATAAGACATTGCTTGTTGTCTCTAATTTGACCTCTTGAAAGTAAGACTTATTAAATTGCTTTCTTTTTGCTGAGTGTTACATTTCCTTGGGGGATAAACTAGGTCAAGAGGCCCCAGGCAGGTAAGCAAATCTGTTATACACACACAGGAGAAGCTCAGCTCCATCTGTTGAAGCAAACATGTAAGATTTAACTCATTTTTAAAAGTGAGTGTAGAGATAGCCTTGCTAAAATACAGAGGCTTTGCCTCCACAATAGAGACTGCAAACAGACAATATGCACCAAGGTCTGGAAATACCTCTTGCTCCTGCCCTGCAACGCCTCCTGCTCTTCCAGCCCTGGGCTTCTCTTCCAGTGCCCTTCACTCACCATGTACATGACTTCCTGCATACCAGGTCTTTGATTCTTACAAAGAGAAACAGCTTGTTATGCCAAAATGCGTGGTGGTTTTGTGATGTCAAAAAAATCCTCCATAGGACGTATTTCACTCGCAACCCAAAATTACAGACTTTG
Organism: Nothocercus julius; assembly: GCA_013398735.1. Classification (NCBI taxonomy): domain Eukaryota; kingdom Metazoa; phylum Chordata; class Aves; order Tinamiformes; family Tinamidae; genus Nothocercus; species Nothocercus julius. Next base: position 2,970 of record VZSV01000438.1, read on the forward strand.
ACCTCAGATCCCTGGGGGTGAAAGGACTGCATCAGCTTCCTGCAGAGCAAGGCCCTAAATGCAGCACTTGTATGAAACTGGAGCACAATAAATGTTTTCTTTGAGCAGAACCTGTAGGTCTGAAATTCCTAAGCAGCTCTGATCTCCTACAAAGCTGACTCTTTAGGGCACTTGCGAGCGGCGAAGCTAAAGCAGCAGTGAGCAGCTCCTTCACACCTCCAGGCTTCTCTGAGGTGGTTCTTCATTATTTCAGACATAACTATTGATAAACCTTGACCAAAATGAAAGCTGTGATCAACCTTGAATGCTGGGCAAGTTAGACTCTAGTGTGCACTTTAGAGCGGGACTTCATCTGCATTACACAGTGCAGATAAATCATAAACCAGGATCTCTCAAAGGAAAATCAGACTTGGGTGGGGACTTTGCACCAGGGGTTGCTCTATGTGTATGTGTGTGTGCACACACGTGCACAGGCACTTAAAGAGAGATTGGTGAGGGGGTGGCTTCTAATCTTCACACTTCTATAATTAAAACTGTGCTGGAGTCTTGGAAGTTGGAAGAGGCAGCTGGTGTCACACAGACCCTCTTGTTCTGCCAGACAGCCGAACTGTCCTCATTTAAAACTACAATAGAAACCAGATGGAGGACGAGAAAAGAGTGTGGAGCGAGGCAACAGTCAGAAGGGAAATTGAGTTATAAACATACTGCACACAAAAGACAATGCTTCTCTTCCCCTAGACAAAAATAAACCAGAAGGACAGTCACAGTAACTAGTTCTACTCTCGCTTGATATCGCCACTGGAGCTCAGCATACTGAGACATTCACCTTCACCAGGGCCTTTCGCATGAGCACGCTATCTTCTTTACATATGCATGCTCCTCCTGTTACAGTCAGGTGTTATGTCTCCGTGCCATCCCAATCTCGTGGGCTTCCAGTACAATCAATGTGCACGGAGCCTCTAGACTCACAGCACTGCAGGGATGGGGGTCTCCCCCCTTTCCTGACGCTTCCAAGGCACTGTGCTGCCGTCCTCCAGTGACTCCCACCAGTGAGTAAGATGACAGCAATTTGCTTGCCCAACAAAGGCTTGATCTTGCTCAGGGCTGAGCATCTTGCATGCAAACCAGCAAGACTTCCAAGTGTGTGCCTGACTAAATCACCAGGCAGCCGTGCTAGAGACAACGGGAGAGAAGGCGTGTGGCCTTGTAGTCTCCCACAAAAGTCAGAGAAAAGAGAGGAAGACCCCGGTCCAGCAAGAAGAAAGCAGTGGCCTAAGAGGCATTGAGTGAAGCCTTCCAGAAGAAACTCTTTGGCTCCATGGACTACTGAGGGACTGTAGGGAGGCTCCTGAGTTAGCCACCCAAATTAGTCAGTATGAATACTGTTCAGTAAGCCTATGCTTAAAGCTAAGCATGTGCTAACCTGGCCTAGGACATGGGTCCAAAGTATTTAATGAGAGTGGATACTGCAACAGGATCCATTTTTCTCTTGAAAAAAGAGAAAAACTTCTGTTTTCTACTTTCTACTTTCTGTAGAAAGTAAAAGCTGTATTTTTTTCTCATACAAAAGAAACAAAATAGTACACCTTTTAGAAATTACTAATATATTAAGTTGGCCCCTTAATCACAGGAAAAGAACAGCACTGTGTGACTGGCAACATACTTGGGAGTTAGTGTCCCTGATGTGACTTATATTTTTGTATTTCCTACTCTTCCTACTTTAAATCATGAGCCTTAATGCTGATTCACGAGATTCTTTTTGCTGATCCCGCCTGATTTTCACTAGGTGTAAGGGTAGCTGAGGAACAGATCCAAGAGGAGCTCCAGGCTGTGCTCTCGCCCTGCCGCTCACTCCAGCGCCGGTCGCTCCTGGCTTCCAGGAGCCCAAACTGCTCTCCAGTTCATAACCCTCCTCTGCAGCAGCTAAAGCTAAATCCTGCCTTGTTCCCCGAGGATCACAGGATCCCACAGTCTCCTCGTCAGCAGCCTGATCAGCCGGAGCCCAAAGAGGCCACAGGGTCCGAGCTGGCCTGCGGAGAGGTTCTCTCCTACTTGGAGATAGAGTGTGTTGGCAGGGCTGGGGATGGGGAAGGTTTGCCCAACCCAAGATGCAAATGCTGCAAGGACAAACAGAGGGCTTCAGTCTTCAGGGCTGTCTCTGTAGACTTTTCACCAGCACTAAATTCATTTTATGGAAGAAGAAAAAATAAACTGTCTCCTCATCAACTCCCAATGTTTGATTTGGCAGGCAAGCCGAGCTACTACCCCCCCACACACACCTGTGTTTGAATAGCACAAGATAGCTAAACAACATCAAATACGCTTAAAAACAAATCACCTTGTTAGAGCCCTCCTCGCCTCCTCCCTCTTAGCTGCCATAAACACTGTTAAAAAAAGATGAATAGCTGGCGCCAAGGTGATCCTGTCTGCGCAGACAACAAAACTGAATCACCATATAAGTCACACACTACATTTTTTCCCCTTCACTTCTGTGGGAAACAACTCTGCAATGTCATGAAGGTTAGCACAACAATTTCTTTCGCTGTGGTGAAAGCACCATCCTGAATTCAGCCTTGGATTTGGTGAGCAAAGGCATGCTAAGAAAATGGGTCTCCCACATGGCAAATGCTGCAAGGCACAAACTGCAAGAGACTGCTGTGGGAAGTCGAGATGCTGGGCACCGTTCAGCAAGTGGCACACTGATTTTAAGCAAACGCATTTCAACACAGCCTGCAGGCCCAGTTCAACTTTGATGGAAGTCGGTGGCAATTATCAAGGATTTTTCCCACTGATACTGTATGCGGCTGACATCTAACATATCTAAAGAAGACCTGTTGGAACACCTGATTTTCCAGAGCAGATCTGACAACCACGAAGTGCCAAGCAGAGATGAGAGAGCCCGCAGCAGCCGTGACCGGCTGATCGGCAGTGCATATACCGAAGAAAGGCTGGGAGCTGGAAGCCCTGCACAAGCAGACAGGGAGAGCACTGAACTCTCAACAGCAACAGTCATCGTGCTCCTCTGAAATATCCTAGCTGGCAAATTTTGTCATCTTCCCCCTTATGTACTGAGATTGTGATAAATATTAGATCAGGTTTAATAGAAAAACAAAGAGCTACAGGTTTCCAAAAAAAAAAAAAAAGAAAAAAAAAAAAAAAGAAAAAAAAAAAAAAAAGAAAAACTACATAACCTAACAGGATATCTCCACTCCTAACGTAACTTTCATGCTTCTGTGCTAGAGCCACCTTGGAAAACAAGGACTTGTTGTCTCTAGGGCAGGTCAGTGAGCATACATGGCCTCACATAACCATCTGAATGCTAACAAGTCTCAGCCATGACAGATTAGGGTGGTTATTGCACAGGGTTTTGCACACCACAGCACAAGCATTTGGGACAATTAATTCTAAACATTGGGGTAACGCTACAGCTTTTGCTGTCTCAGAAAAGGGAGTTAGGTGTAAGTACAGAAAAGATCAGGAAAGGTTTGAAGCTGTATGCATTGGACTGACCTCCCTCTTGAATGAATGCCTAAGCTCTAGAGAACAGGCAGGCTGTGAGTCTGGGGTCCTGCAATTTACCCTGTTCCTGATGACATATACTGCTAACCATGCCCAATTCATAGGCCTCATCAGAGGACTGCAGGACAGAGTGAGGAAATACGGATGCTGGGCCTTCAAGGAGCTGGGAGAAGCAGCCTGCAAGATAACAGTGCAGATAAATTTTGAGCGTGGGGATGGATGGCTGCTGATGTGGCTCCATTTGAAGTCTCTGGATTTCCCACTGTCTTTCATTCAAATTGATGAACAAGTCCAGAGAGCACAGGTGTCACACTATAGCATGCTTTTCCTTCCTTTCTGCCTGCCTCTTCTTCAGCATGGACAAAGCCACGCTAACCTACTTCACTGTCAGTAACAAAGCAAAGAAAATTCAGACAGACCTCATTAGTGTTTTCTCTGCGTTTTAATCAGCAAGGGCATCAGCAGCAAGGTAAATAGGAAACAAGCCCCTGACATCATATTCCACCTGAGCTTTCTAGATGAGAAAGTTTTGCTCAGTCTTATAAAAAAATCCTGAAAGATACTAGGAGTGTCTAGTAAGTTATTACACACATTTCTGGATTGTAAAAGGAATGTGGAAACCAACACATGTGTGGGAACTCTTAAAAAGGACTCTTAGGATCCTTGAATCTGGAGACAGGCAATATTAGGGGATCAGGATATATTCCATTCCTGGCTGTCAACATTAGTTTGTTCTTTAGTCCTCTTTGATTTGGATTTCAGTGTGGCAGGCAATAGGGATTCCAGGCTTTTCCTTATAAGAAAGCTTTTGGGGAGGTTAGAAAGAAATTCTGGGTGCTTAGATCTTAGCATGCCTCTGAAAACTACCAGCTACTAGTTAGACAGTTTTTAAGTCCTCTGCATTTTGCCATTCACTGCACAGCATATGCTCCACACTCTTACAAACACTGAAGCCTATAGCAATCTCTTAGAACTTGTCTGTAGTTTCTGTGCTGTCCTGTAATGCTACCACCAGCGCACCACCATGCACTGTTGCAAGTCCCTATTCCACTTCATGATGGCCTGTTAATGATAAGACAACTAATTTCCAAATAAATGCTTTGGGGAGTCTTCAGGACTAATTATATTGTTGTTATCTTATTGGTAAAGGGGCAAAGCAAATAAATGGGATGGGTAATGGACAGTTATCTCATGAACTCTGGATTCTGGAGCTACAACCAAGTGGGCTGTTCTGCAATTCTCTATGTGCTTTTTCCTAGCAAATTACAGTTCCTTTGAACATGCAAGGGTCATGATTCCTCTTCCAAGCTTGCTGCACAGTGAGTCATTTGCAAGCTTATGTGGCAGCCATTCCCATGCATTAAAGCCCGGATGCAGCTGTGCCAGCTAATGCAGGAGGGCAGTGCCATTCTCATAGTTCAGCTGTTTGGAAAGGGGAACAGTGACCAAGCGCCCCAGGGAAAGCCCAGGTTGATGCTTGAGAGCAAGGTGTGAAGTAACACAGGAGTAAGTCCCGGACAGAGCATTCACATGCACGAAAAACTGCATGGCTTCACCACATTTTTATATTTGAGGTTAGGGCTTTCTTTTCTGCTTGTTTTGTCTTTTGTCACACTGATGGACTGATGCAGAGTGACACTAGATTATGCAGCAATGTTCTTTCACTCAAGCTTCTTGCTTATCTGGCCTCTAGGGATCTCCTGGTGAAGAGTGGATACAGCATTTTCTAGAGGTTATTCCAAATGGGCTGTTTTACAGATAGCCAATGACTTACGGCAAAGAGCATAGAAAATTGTTGAGGATCATTATACAGAAGGACACATGAGGAGCCTATATACAAAACGCTGAAGGCTACAAATGATAAGTGAAAGGCAATTGCAAACAGACTTTTGAGAAAAAGTAAATAAAGCTTTATGGTGTCAAATCAGATTGAAGACAAACATGTGAAGATAGTAGCAGCAATCAGTCATTATATCTTAAAGCAAAGCACTATAAAATATGTTCCATCTTTGATCAGTTGCTGAGATATATTTAGGTTGAGGATTTTCACTGCAAGGCTGTCTGGGCCTGACCCAAAGAACCTCATTCATACCAAGATGCCATTGACTTAAGCAGTGCTTTTCACAAAAGGAAAAACAAATCTTTTTGTCCCAGTTCTCTCTTGTCTCCTACTGTGTCACTACTGTGTCAGAAGCGTTTGTATCAGTTTTACAGGTATATAAAATGATGACATGAGGTACAACGCAGAGAGAAGAATGAAGACTGCTGCTTTCAGTGGAAGGTCACCTATAGATTTTCCTCCTAGCGCTGTTCAGGGAGATTGAAAACAAGTTAGTCATTATTTGAAGAGGATTAAGCCGTGAGTGATTTGGATTGCTGATTTTCGGTGAAGTTACATGGTTTCTATCCACCCTAAGTAACAGTGCACCAGCCATAGGATCACCAAAGACTGAGGACTTGAATTCTGCCTATAAACAGAAACAATAGTTCTTCTAGTGTGGTCAGATACACACATGCCTATGAGTATAAGTAAATATATACATGTATGCATGTAGATGTTCATATATATATATATATATGTATACACACACATATATGTGAATGTATACATATACACATATATATTCATACATGAATTTATATGTGCAAGGTTTCCTGTATATTATCAGTGAGAAAAACACTGAGATATATTTTCTTGTGAGACAAACAGATTCTCTGAATAAGGTGTCAATTTAAAAGTTTAAGATGTAACCGTGATATTTACAGAGCCCAAAATCCCAGAAGTCTTGCTGGGCTGTAAGCGCAGTTCTCACCCAGTCCATCTACCTCACTGGCAGGCACATCACTGCATGCTGGTGCTCTTGCTTGTTGAAGGTTGCTCAGCCGACCAGAGAATAAGCCATTGCACACACACTGGTTGCTAAAAAACCTTACCCAGCACAGTCAATTAGCTAGTGTGTTGCCCTGTGCGTTGCTGCTCTGCCAAAGGGCTTCCTGGTTGCTTTGGTGCTTTGGGGGTGAACTCCTCAGGCTTGCATGGGATAAGGACCATTTTGGTTGCACCTTTTCACCTTCAGAGGATGCAGTCCCAGATGTTGGAGCCAGGCTGCTTAGCAGCTTCTTAGAGAAAACTTCATGCTTCCTGGTGTATGGAAGGGAAAACACAATCCGTGTGACCAAGGCTGCAAGGTACATCTGCACCTTCAGGGCTTCTTTCAGAGACATCAGGAAGCCCAGTTCTGCTCCACCTGCCAGCCTTGTGGCAGATCAGCTCTCAGCAGATGTTGCATGAGGGCAGCCCTCTCCCACTGAACCCCACGAGGATCACCAAGGACAGGAGGTAGAAGAGCATTTCTGGAGAGCATTGCACAGTCTCCGAGCCTTCTGAACGTTGACGCTGAGCTGGGAGTTTTTGGAAGAGAAGATTTCCTGCCATGGCCTTTGTGGCTCTCTCTGCATCAGGACTTCTGCACAAAACTGCTGAGGTAGCCTGGCCATGTGGCACAGCTCCTCCAAAGCAGACCTGCAAGGCCTGAACCTCGGTAACTGCTTGACAACAGGATGAAGGTATCAGGACCAGAAACTAATGTCATCAGAAGGTCAATAATAAAAGGGGACTCAATCCAGCTCTTACAATGTCGTAAAAGGGGGAAAAGAAACACAGTGCAGTTAAATATCATAGCATAACGTGGTCCCCTTTTCCCCCAGAATGGCTTCCATTTTCTCACCTGGTAGGAGAAAGTTTAGAGCGATATCTATATGCTGCTCTTTTTCTGTATTCCCAAGCCCCTCTGCCTGTGGTGGGAAGGAGTCCTCCTGACAACTCTTTTCCCACACCCATACACCCCCCTCACACTGCATGCAGCCACCACCTCCCTTCAATCTCTCAGTAAATACGCATGCCACAGGTTATCAAGCAGAGGATCATTTTCAGTGCTAGCAGTGGAAAAAAGCAATACCCAACCATTACTGAAGTAGTAAATCCAGTCACTTTGCAACTGCGCTCCTCAGTTTCCAAGCCCCCGACGCATTCCTGATATATTCCATATTCTGCTCTTTATTTTGTTTTCCATTTGGCAACGAACAGGCTCTGAACCAGTGTGAAGAAAAACAACTGTTCTTTTTTCTTTCTTTTCTTTTCTTTTTTCTTTTCTTTTTTTTTTTTTTTCGCTGTGCTATCTCTGCTCCAAGTCAGCCCAGGTAGCGCTTATCATTTCCTCTGCACCGCCAACACCAGCGTGCATTCATTTCCTGCCGTCCGGGCCCACACGAGACGCTGACATTGTTTTCAAGGCCCCTCTCGCTTGGACGTGACAGCAGTTATGCCGAACAGCTCTTCCTGTTGATGTCAGGCCTCTCTTCCTCCCCAAGCAAATGGCCTTCCTGCCAGCATATGGGATCCTTTTCCATGAGGACTAGCAGGAGCCATTTTCCTACAGAGCAGCTGGAAAAATATATGTGTGTCTATATATATATATAAAGGTAATGGAGACAGGGCTATAATAGCAGGGAGGAGGATTTTTTCTCACAGTGTTGAAGAACCTTGAAATAGATCTAGGGCCCCTCTCCATAAGGAGGAGAGGGAGGAAAGAGAAGAGGATGAGACAACAGAATGATGGCTCAGGGACACCGGTGTTTGCGAGCACCGCAGAGATCTTCTATTAGCAGACAACATCAGAGACTAATTAGGGCTGCCGATTTCCCACTGCTAAGGAATGTAAGCGCACAAAGGAGAAGCTACAGCCACGGCCCCCGTGTTCCAGCGGCGCTGTCATAAACTGCGGGAGATGCCAAGACCTTTACACTGCCTTACGTTGCCTTCATTTTTTGTTTTTCTTTCAAATGGAGGAATCTCTGCTGCTGCCAGTAGTGTTTGCCCAACAGCCGAGAAGCTGGATGCTGACTGCAGAAAGTAGCTCATGCCCCAGAGCAGCGCTTCAGCCTGGCGCCCAGCTCCTCACACCACCACCATGGGGGCCACTGCCCCAGTGGGGAAGGCAAGACGTAACCCGGCAGCGTTTTTGAGCTCGCTCAAGCAATTTCAGGGCTCGCACTCATCCCATTGGGAAGAGCCGAGGGGCTTCCCCAGCGCCGTTTGCTGGACACTGTGCACAAGATCCTGCAGGAGAGGTGTCCACAAGCACCCATGTGGCCGGGCTTGCTGCGCGGGCACGGGGCACACGTGCAGAGCGGGAGGCGAGGAGCGCAGAAGAGCGGATCCGCGCTGCCCTTGGCACAGCAGGTCCAACGGCGTGAGCCAGCGCCCGGCTCCCACCGCAAGGCCGGAGAGCACCCAGCCCGCGCGCTGGTACCAGCCCCTGCTCTGCTGGAGCCGCAGCCCCAGCGTGCGATCGCAGGCTGCGTCGCAGCACTGACGCGCGACAGGGCAGCGCGCGAGCGGCACAGCCGGCCGCAGCGAAGGCATTTCCTGCCCTTGGGAAAGAGCTGCAACAACAAGGCGGCTCCGGCGCCGGGCCGGCCCCTGGCTTGCACTGGGGCACGTTCCCTTGCGAACAGGGGTTGCCCCTACCCAGGAAGCAATGGGACATCTTCTACTTCAAATACTACCGCCAAAACAAGGGAAGGGATTTTACTATGGGGCCTGAGATGGGTTTAATATATAATTTAATAGAATATATTGTTATAAAATGATTTTCCTCTTTTTTCCCTTATCTGTCCCCTGGTGGTCTCCTTATATCACTGTACCACATTTCCAGCCTGCTTTAACCAGGTGTAAGCTACCGTATAGGTTGACCAAGTCGCTCCAGCTTTATGCAGTTGCAGCCTCGGGCAGATGTGGTTCCTTCTCTCGCAGAGGCAGCAGAGCTGCAAGAGAAGGAACCCGAGCGTAGTTTTCCTCACAAGCCATAATCTTCACTCAAGGTTCGATTGCAAAACCTTTACTGTTGGCGAGAGTGCGAGATGCCAAGGGGAAAAGCCCACCTACGTTCTCCCAGCAGAAGCTGGCCAGGAATTTGCAGCATGGGCATTTCAGAAAGCCTTCCTGGGGGCAAAAAGCTCACTGTGGGACCATTTGGAGCCCAGCCCTGCACGGTTAAACTCCGCTGGAGCTTTGCCACCACTTGCATGTGAGTGGGACACGGTAGCAGAGGAAAAGAGGCCTCCCCGTGCTCTTTGCAGAGCTCCAGCCTGTGCGGTGCCACCTGCTTTTCTGGAAGGTGCTTAGCAGCCAGCAGTGCCAGCTGAAACCCACGAGTATTGAGGACCCAAGTGCTCTGGAGGCCTGGGCCCTATTTCCAAAGCTGCTCTCTGAGTGAAACCACACTTTCAATAAAGAGCACTTGGCAGCAGCAGATTCAGAATTCTGCAAAACTCACATTTTCCTCAGGAGCACTCCCTCTCCTTCAGTAGGGCTTTCTATTCGTGAATGAATTACCTCAATCCCTCTTAAGCAGTGTACTGACCAGGAAGAGGGTGTGGGGATTATTAATGGAAAAATCCTTGAATCTTTTAGCCCTGTGCATGGCTATAGTTACAAGGAAAACAGGATACCACACTGCACATGGGGAGGAGGAAGAGAAAAGGAACAGAAACTCTAATAATCTACAGGGACCGACTTGCAAGGAAGAACAAAGTAATGGTGGTAAATAGGCACAGCTGGTACAAATTAGGAGGGGAGAAACCAACGCACAATAGCAGTCTGCAAAGGGTATAAATACCATGGAGTGGGGGAAAGGGCTTGGTCTGGATGATCCAAGGCCTGTAGCCAGGAGTGATGGAATGAATGAAATTCTGAGGGGGAAATCTAGGTTGAATGGTTGGAAAAATGGCTGGGGGTGAGACAGAGTATCATGTTGTAGAATTGCCTTCTCAAGGGAAGGGGTGTGAAGGACACTGTGTGGATATTTAAAATGAGGTAGGAGATTAGTCTGAAAGGAGGAGTCCAGCACTGGCCCCTGTGACAGAGGCAGAATGATCTTGCTGGCCTTTCAATGCCTGATACTATTATCAGGTAATACTCTTGAAGGCACAGTGGGATCCCTGGGAAGAGTGTGCTACACTACTAAAAGGAAAGCATATAGTGCCAATGTTTGCTACAACAAGGGACAACCACAAGTGGCAGCTGGAGTTTAAATTGGATACTAAAGCATGCAGGAAGAAAGGCTGCTTGAAAATCTTCCAGCAGAATGATTTTCCAGGGAGAATGTGCAAATTTCACAGAATCAAAATGTTTCATGGGAATGTAGAGATTCTGTTCAATTTTTCAACCAAAGAACTGTTGAAATATATTGCTTCCAGAAGGCTACATATGTTTGTATCAATGTTGTTATTTGCAATATAATGTTACCTTTAGGAGAACTTTTATTTATGGGAAGTTTCTACTTTGTTGTTCTGCTTCCCGATGAAAGGAAATCTTGCAGCAGTGAAAGATGGTGCACCATGAAAAGCAAAAACTGGAGACTTCAGCCAGCTCTAATGGACATCAAGCAATATTAACAGAGAAAGGTCAGAGTGTTTGCTTTCCTCTGCACACATGCAGTATCGGGCAGCATCGTTCCTTGCAGGCTGAAGTCCAGAATGTTGTGTGTGTTTCTTGTCAACAAACAAGCAAAAAAGGAGGCAAGCGTCCTAAAGTTTGTATTTCAGCCCTTGGGATACAAAAAACCCTCATTTCAGATCTTATTTGTATGTCCTATCGTCCATTGTGAGGATGAAACTCCAGCACAGTCTCTCTAAACAGATTTACCTTTAAATGTTCAGGGGCTGGTGAAGCACACACGGGCTGCAGTTGGTGTACCAGAATCACTGACACAGGCCGTCAAGACGAAGATCTCATACAGATACATTTTCTTTGGAGAGGCTCAATTCTTCCTGGGCTTCTACCAAGCCAGAAAGACCCTCCCTAGTCTAAACTTCTAGCCAAAATTTGGACCTGCTGACAAAAACCACAGCGGGGGGATTTGGTTCGGAGAGTGACAACTAGATTCCTGGAGCAAAGTTTAGGTGTGGCTGTTGTAAGAGACTAGTACCAAAAGACCAGACTTCAGTCCCCCTGTGCCTGGGAATGTCTGGAACTGGATCCGTGCTTTGTGGCTTGGTCTCGCTTCTATTTCTTTTCTTTTCTTTTTTTTTTTTTTTTTTTTTTTTTTTTTTCTCCTTGAATGGTTCTCTCATAGCTAAATACCACAATAATGGCAAGAAGCTACCCGGAGGCCATCTGGGGAGAGGCTGCCTTGTTTCAGATCATTTCAGGGAATGGAGGTTCCTGGGGGGTGCGAGGGGAGCCCTAACATCACTGGAAAAGATGTCCTGTCTATTCACAAATCAGTTATTCTAAATTTCTCACCTACCCTGTCCTCCGGCGTCCTCTATCTGCTCAACACTCCATTAATTTCCTCTCTTTGCGTTTCATGGGGCACTCAATTTTCTGCGTAGTTTTCTTCTGATGGGGGCCAGGAGAAGTCATGTCTCAGCATTGGGATCTGGACCAGATCTGGACCCAGGTTTAAACTACCTCCACAGCGAAACAAAAATGTGTTTTGGATCTAGCATTTTCAATTCAGGCCCCCATCTTGGGACTGCATCTCTAGGCTGGATCAAAGACTGCTGTTCCCAGCCTTTGTTCCCTTCTCCCTTCCCTTGAAATGTCAGCAAACACGACGGTTTTGCTGATGCCACCAGGGTGGTCTGACCACTTCCCACGCTGGGCACACGGACTAGGGGGCTGCGGAGTGCGGAGCAGCTCGCTGGGCATCTGCTCTAGGATGTTGTCGTTCCTCGCGCCAAGGCAGTGGCCTGAAGCAGCAGCACTGCCGTGAAATCCAGAGCAAAACAACCCCACCTCCAGCCGCCGTGGCTCTCAAAGGGACACACAGATTGCTCGCTCCACACCAGCAGCTGCCTGTGCTGCCAGGAGGGCAGGAAACCACCCTAGGAACTCCGCGCTCTGCTTGGCTACTGGCAGGGAGAGCCTCTCCTCCGCACGTCCCCCCGCCTCCTCGGTGCTTGCAAGAAGGCTCCGAATACGTGCGCTATTGCTCTCTCCTGAGCCAAGAGGGCTATCAAAGCTCTTCTGCTTTCCAGACTGAAATGGCTGCAGTGCAGGGACACGGGCACGTGCTACTCCAGCCGCTTCCTGGCACTCTGCAGAGGTCCCCACAGCCACTCCGATATGACCTGGGAGCACCCTGGGTCCTGGCTGTCCCCTGCTCAGCGCTGGCTGCAGCGCAGGGTAGGGGCAGGTGGCACTGCTGGCCGTCCTGGCCACGGTCCTTGCCTACCAGCCTACGGGAGAGCCTGTGACGAGCCCAGCAGGCTCCGCCTGAGCTGTGGGAAGCGCTTGCAAAATGGGTCTGCTACTTTCCTAGCATCACGGGGCAGAGAGCAGAGGGAAAAGATATGCTCTGAGCCAACTATCAATCACAGACCATTTTTCTTTGCCCCTCTGTCCTACCACAGAAGCCCCTTTCAACCTGCACTGGCTGGGAAAGGTTGCTTGAGCATCGCTGCCCTGCCCAGCCTGGAGCGCTCCCGTCAAGACAGATCCTCACAGCGCTTCCAGGATGTTTGTGCTGCTCTGCCTGCCAATATGCTGCAAAATATCAGTCGTGGTCTCTCAGTCTTGCTGAAATAACACGTTTGGCTTCAGTATGAAGAGCCTGAGTAACGCTGTTTTAGTGCACTTCCCTTCTGGCCATCGTGTTAAGGATGTGACCATCATACTTTGGAACCAGCTTTGACTCTTTCTGCTCTGCATCTCTCTCAGGTTCAATCAATCTTGTTCTACCACAGTGTTTTGTCCCACTATTTATTACCAATTCATTTTCTCCAATTACAGCTGAGAAGGGCTCTGGCCAAAAGGAAATTTTGCAGCGCGTCTCCAAAAAGATCCTATCTCTCTGTAGTCTGGCTTAATTTTAGGTTATTCCACAGTCAAACACACTCCCAACAGACAATGCCTTGTCTCCAGTTCTCCAGAATCTCCCATCCAAGTACTGCCATCGAACCATTCAACCTGAGTGCTCCTCTGATACACATCCAACCTCACTAGTATGTTTTCAGCCAACTGTCCCACTAGAAATCCAGGCCGATGCAATCTACCTGTTTCGGAGTTGATGATACCACCATCTTCAGTGCCAACTGCAGGAAATCACAACAGTATTTCCTGATGTTGACATATCCACCTACATTTTTTTTTTCTTTTTCACTCCTGATAGTTTCATTCTGGTGCATTCCTTGGATTTTCATGGAGCTAATCCATGGCTCACACTGGTGGTCACAGGGCAGGTGGGAGTGTTGCAGAAGTTTGTCACAGGAGACATTGGCATGTGCACAAGCCACACAGACTTTGCTTTTGCTCTGCTGTTACATGGACCTAAATTATAAGCCCCTTTAAAACTGGAAACACTCGCTGCATGTGCAAATGGTGTAAATCTGAAGCGCTTCCACACCAGTTGGCTGCAGCATCCCAGATTTATACCAGGACCACTGAAGTCAGAAGCTGGCTCTGTGCCACGCAGCCTGTGCTTCTGGAGGAGCTCCGTGGCAAGAGGCAGTCTGCTGACATGGAGGCAAGGCACCCAAGTGCCTCAAGGTGCTAGAAAAACTTTTCAGAGCCACACTAAGCAAACTAAGCGACCCTTTCTCTGCCAGCATCATGCTTCTTGTGTCTCAGTACGAGAGACCCCGTGTGTTGGAGCACTTGAAAGGATGCACTGGCTACTGGCTACCGGAGGGCCCGTGGTGTGACGTACATCCAAGGAGCATGTTTCCCGACAGGGCCCCTTGGCTTGTACGGCCCTGCAACATCTGTCTTTGGCACACATGTTTTGTCTTTGCCCTGCACATTCCTTTCTACTCCATAGTCTCGCGCAGCAGGCAACAGCTGGGCAGGGGACAAAAAGTGAGGCCCACATCTGGCCCACAGGAGCAGAGGAGGGAAGAGGCTGCAGGGAGACACGCCGGTGCAAACATATGAAGTACGGACATAGCTGTCATGGGGTACAGACCATGCCCAGGTGCCCTGGTCACAGATGGTCCCAAGCTCCACGTAGAGTAAGAGCCTGGTTTCACCACATGTGTAGCGCCAACTCCTGGGTGCACAGACAGCTGTGCAGTGTTCAGGGCACCCCAGGATTTTAGGATGGCTCTGAGGAGAGCATGAGATGGGAGTCAGCTAGAGAAATCCCACAAGTAATGTGTTAACTTTGGTCTGAAATGCTGGACATACTGGCCGGATCCAGCAACATAGCCTGGTACGTAGCTTCCCTTTGGTTTTAAGGCATCCAAGCAGCTGTTTGGGCTCATAATGGATAGATGGCTGGACTCAGGATGGAAGGGCAGATGAAGTATTTCAGGTTACACTACAGCCCTACTGACAAAGCGCTCGGGAGTCACAGCCAGGTGTGGATCAGCAAGCTTGTCCTGCTGAAAAGAAACAAAGGAAATGTTGCAAAAGATAATAAAGTTCCCAAGGAAATTCTTGGAATTTATGAATCTGGCTTGCCTGACCATGACCTGAGACTACTTTATAAATCTCATCAGGAAGGCAGCACTGGCTGACAGAACACAACAGATAACCACGAAATCCAAAGGATATCCATTATGCGCTCAGCTAGCGACAGTTTAAAGCCTTTAATTTTTTGCATCTGTAGGCTCCTGGCCCTTAACGTTCACTCTCCCTTCCCTTGGAGCCAAGCTAGAGACAGACTCGGATAAAGCCCTTGCAGCTGAACACCCCAAATTTCAGGGAAATTGAACTCAAGAGTCAGTAGTTCAAATTTTGCCCTGATGAGAGCAACTGGAGAAGAATCAGCTCAGAAGGAGCATCCTCATCTGCCTCTTCGGGCAGGAGACAGCAGAGAGGCCACTGCTGGACTCCCAGGGTGAATCCAAGCAGGCTCGGCAGGGTGGGTGCAGAGACATGCAAAGCCCAGGTGCAACTCCGGTCAGTTTTGCAGAACTGCAGCCTGGAAGGCACGAGATACTAGGGCTGTTTCTTCTGACTTCAGGCTTGGTGACGGAAATTTCATACCCTTTGTTTTGGTAGTGCTTGAATGATCTCAGTCCCCTTTTACCCAATAGCCTGGGTGCTCCCGATATGTATGTTTACAAAAGGTTTGAAAAAGAGAATTGGAAAAATATGAATTCGCAGAACAAGAATGTTACAACCTTACTCATGCAAAGACAAAAGCCTTCTCCACACAGGCAAAATTAGAAGCAGCTATAGCAAAATTTTTTGAAGGAAAACAGTGGTGATTTTTTTTAGTGCTTGAGATGAGTTCAAAATGTTGCAGACTTAAACAAGGCAATTATAAAGCCAGGTATTTAAAAATATTTAATGATTCACAGTCCCCTGTGAGATGAATCAGGTATCCAAACACTCTGGGGACTGCAAAATCCATCAGGAAACACAGACAGATGAGACACGCCAAGACAGGAAGGTTCAGGACTGCCACCAGAGAGACAAGGAACAGCAGGAGATTCCCGCAGCTCCTTTTGGGTAAGAAATGTTAGTGCTACATGGCTGTGTACACTAAACAAAAAGGGGAAGAGAAAGAGAGCGCTAAAAAAAGGTTTCTGCAAGTCTCCTGCTGTTCTGTGTCTTTCTCACTTTGCTCTGATCTCCATGTGCATGTCACCGGCTGCCAGGATGACTGCTTCCTGCTTCACGATTGCAGATTTTATTCTCGCTATATAAAAGGGATCTAAAGGAAATTATTGCAAATGATTTGGCCACACCACTGCCTGAAACGATTGGAAACTATTTTATTCCCCACTGCCACGCTCTCCCCACTGCCATGATCTTTTTTTTTTTTTTTTTCCCTGCTTTAAGAGAAAGGTTAGAGAAAGGTAAACACTTTCCAGGCTCGAGCTCCGGGGGGCCGATGGCGTGCGGAAGGCAAGGGAAGAAGGAGGCCCTAGCCCCAGGCGGCGCAGCAGCGCGGGCCGTGGCAGGCGGCGTCCTCGGCAGCGGCCCGTTGCAGAGCTTTGGGTGTAGCGAGGCTGTGCTCATCCCCCGGGCGCTCCATGAAAGAGGCAACTGTTGCGCACCGGGAATGTCGGGAAGCCTCTGGCTGCCGGTGGAGGCTCCCGCATTAAAGCGCCATTGTTAGGCCCTCTCCAGCGGCCCCGCTGAAGCTCCCCCGTGCAGCCCCCGTCTGCCCCACGGTTTGGGAAGAGGCGAGTAAATAAATGTGGTCGGTGCTGGGAACAACAAAGACTGGGGGAAGCGAGGGAAGAGGAGGAAGCAGCAACAACAAGAAATCCTCTAATGTGCTGCGTTTCTGCACAGGCAAATGGCAAGGAGTTGCTTTTCTGGACCCTTTTGTCTTTCCGACTCCTGGATCTCGCTGTACTAAGGGCTTTGGGACGCTAACAAGCACACTGCAAACACAAGAAGGGGTGTTGCAGGAAAAGGGCGTTGAGATCGTGCTTAATCAAACTTCCTTGCATTTTGATAGCTCCAGCGCTGCCTCATGATAAGTCCATCATCTCTTTGCCTTTGAAACTTTCTCCGCAGCCTCCGCAGCCGAGCCGCACACGTCAGGCCGAGACCTGGATCCCAACGCTGGCAAACAGCTGAAGGGTTTTGGAGGTGAAAATAAAAACACGCCAGGCTGAGTTCATCTCTCTGCGCTGGCAGCCTGTTGCAAAGGGAGTCACACACCGCATGATCTAATGGCGCAAACTTCTTGGAGGCTGGTTTTGACTCATGGCACCATCGCGTAGGCTTCCAGGAAGCTGTTGCACCGCGTGCCCGCAGCAGGCGACGGAGCTGACAAAGTCGGAAAGTTAAGTATTGCAAGTTTATCCGAGCGAGACAGAGCTGGGTTTGCTCGCAGCGATAGGCTCTGGAAGTGTTCAGAGCGTGAAGCTCATTTCTGAATCAATTAGACGCCAAAAGGAGAACGTAAAAAATTCAGTTAGCTGATGAAAACCTGCATCCCTTGCGTTGCAGTGATTCACTGGCATTTCCTTGCCCTTTCCAAAACCACGCCTGTTTCTGGAGTTGAAGTAGCCAGAAATAATTCCCTCGACTCTTACTCTTGCTGAGTTTTGGAAAGAAATTGGAAGAGGCATTTTGGATACAAGAACAGTTGGCACTACAAGTGTCTTTGCTCACCAGTGCTTCCGCTTAACACTGTTTCTGTCTACCCTCTAGGCTGTACCCAGAAAATAGTCTCTTCATCTGCTCCACCCGTACCACCAAAGCTGCCCTTCCTGGTCCTCTCTCTTCTACCGCTCACTTGCATATAGTGCTCCTATATGATCACATTTGCACTCAGACCATTTTTTTTCCAACCTTTCCCCCTTTTTCCTCTTCCAGTTCAAGCGTATTAGGATTTCCTCACATGCTTTCTCCATCCTACCTTTGTCCTTATTCCCTTTCCCCACTCGTTCCCTCTGGTCTGCTTTTTCAGTTCTCTGCCACGGTTCTTCTGCCCCAGCCCTTTCTTTGCACACATTGTCATTAACTTCTACGAGCATGCCCAGGCTAGGCCTGCCCCAAGCCCCAAACCACTGCGCCTTGCTCCCAGGGACTCGTAGGTGGCAGTCATTGCCATGAGTTGGTAATGGCCCCTGTCCCTTGAGGAGCAAAGAGAAAGCTGTGCTGTTGCATCTACTCCCTTCTAAAGCAGAGACTATAAAACGGATATTGCAGACTTGCAGAAAGTTCTTGTAGCACTTTTTTTTTTTTTTTCCTCCCAAGATTGACAGCATTAAAGACAGCATCGTGGTCAAACGCGTAATCCCTTCTGCTGTTGCAGATAGATGCAATTCAAACACAAATCTGAGCAACTCAGCCTTCGTCCTAGATGTGCAAACAAAGGGATTTAAAAAGAAAACCAAAAGGTACAATGATGAGCTGCGTACATCAGCGCCGAGTTACCAAACTGGTTGTTGGATGAAGGAAGGCAGGCTGAGGCACAAAAACTCATTTCCTACATGAATGCTAGTGCCCCTTTTAAATCACTAGTAACTTCCTCCACTCAAGGCATTCCACAGTGGACGGCACTGCCCAGGGTGAGAGGGAAGTTGTTTCTAAACACTACAGGCAGCTCTGCTGCTGGTGGCTCCCAAAAGTGCTCAGCTGGAACTGCTGACACATGTCAGATTCCCCGAGCGATGGAATTGGACCAGCCAAGTGAGTTCAAGGAGCCATCTGGCCGGGGCTGCCGAGCCCACGTGCCAGGCCCTGCCTCTCGCTCCCCAGCCCAGGAGAATTGGACATTGTTCAGCCGCTGAATCGCGGCTCTGTTGGGCCCTGCACTGAGGAGACACTCAGCATGCAAGCGGCCGAAGGAAGGAGCTGGTCGGAGATGGATGTCTCCCTTCCTTTCTCCGGGAACAAACAGGAGGCTTGTGCACAACCAGCACATCCCGACGCAAGCAGGGCAATGTGGGGTATGGAAGAGGAGGCGAAGGGAGAAGCCTCCTTGAATGCCTCCCATTCGAACTCTACTCTGTCACACGTGGCCATCTTCAAGCTCAGGGTATGTTTTTCTCTGCCCTATGCAGGTTTGGTTCCAAATGAATGTGCTGTGAACTTGCAGGCAGCATCCAAAGCACTCGCTTTTCACCACCACAACCCAAACCAAGAGCTCAGAGCACTGCAGAGACAGGACAGCACTGAAAATCACGCGCTCCAAACTCAAGATAAAGCAATTAACACTACTGCTATTCTCTTTCCAAGGAGGACAAAAGTGGGGAAAGGGATAGAAATGAGGTGCTTGGACTCATATCCAAGCTCAAATATCTTTCCTTAAGCACAAGAACTACAGTCATGGGTTCTTTCACTGTTCCTTGAATCGCAGGCACAGGAAAACTTCACATATTATACAAAAAATCTCTGGAAAGGGTTAGGAAAATGTTTTTCCAATTTCTCCTATTACCCCAAGCAAACCTTCAGGTTTCCTTTCCCCTTTCCTACCTATGCTCACCTAAATTTGTTTCATAGGTACAGATTCTTGTAAAGAAATACGATCTTATAAGGAAAGAGCCTTGCTGCCACATTTGGTCCATCTGCTAAATTATTCCACCATCCTTTAGCAAGTCCAAATCTGCAGGAAGAGATGCGTGGAAAAAAAAAAAAAAAATCCATAGTAAGGCACCTTTATTAGGCAGGGATAAACCTCAAAGCCCTCAGGATCCAGAGGCGCAGTTCAGATGGGTCTCTAGTGTCCAAGAGTTCACACCAGGAGTTCAGCGAGTGCCTTGCATCCCGAAATATTTTAGAAATGGCAAAACCAAGAGTCATCCCACCCGCCCTGGGCTGAGAGGTGGCAGCTGCTGCGCTGGGCTGAGCACCACAGCGTCACCGTTCAGGTCGCCGAGTGAAAATAAACCACGGCTCTGGCTGAAACGGCTTGGGGAAAGGGAAAGAAGCAGCACTGCATGTGCCTATGTAAAAAGAACCAAAAGCTAAATTATTTTTTTTTAAGGTGTTTGAGGAGCCAAGGCCCTTTTCTCGTACTGCATCCAAATGCCAGTATTTCCTTACATGGTGCCAGGGCAGTAAATTGCCAAACGAATAGTAAGTTTGACATCCTGAATAACTCACTGCCCTCGAGCAGCAGCTCTTCTTGGGTGACTCCCATGCAGGCACTAACCAGGCGTAAGCCTGCTCGGGGTCTAATTGCAGCAAGGGCATCTTAACACTAAATAACAACCTGCTTATTTAGTCGTCAGTAGTACCCAGTTAGTCCTCTCAAATCTCATTATTGCAGCGGAGTGACAGGTGGGTGTTTTAGAAGGCTAGAAATGAGGGCTTGTTAGGACTTCCAGCCCCGCGCTGTACTTATTCTGCTGGCTCCTTCCCTGCCCTGGGAAGCCCGGTTATTAGCAGCAGTGGGGAGCTGCCTCCACTGCCACCCTGTGCCACCCCCGGGAGCTCCCTCCTCCTCCACATCACCCCCAGGCTCAGGTGGGACCCCCAGGTCCAGGCCGGTGGTACCTGGAACCGAATCTTCCTGACTCAGGCTCCTTCTGCCTGTGGATTTGCACAGCGAAGCCTGGGCGGCAGCGAGTGACTGACGCCCGCGATGGAGCCAGGAAGGACGAATAATGGACTCAATAGATCAAAACCAGCTCTTCCCATTTACTGCTCCTAAGGCCGCCTTAGGCGCAGATGCTTGATGTATTGACTTTGGCAACACGCATATACTGCCATCCTGCCAATACAGTTATTGAAATGGAGAAAAAAAAGAGACAGCTAAGTATGGAGAGACTGAAAACATTTGAAAAAAAAAAAAAAAAGAAAAGAAAAAGAAGAATCCCCTACGCACTCTCTCTAACCCTGAGCCTTTGCCTCAGGCTAAAGCCCACTTTCTTTTTAGAGGATCCAAAACATTTGTTTTAACTTTTTTTCATTGCATTCCTCTACCTTGTTGTACTTCTGGTTTCCAGCCGAGCCTGGAAGGGAGAGAACAGAATTATACAAGGAAGTCTGTTGCTCTATTTTTCTGGCTTGATTAGAAGCAGAAGGTGCAATAAATCTTACAAGGGAGTTTGTTCTCATTTAGTCTCTCATGTATCTAAAATTACCTGACCGGAGATAGTGAGGAAAATGCAATACCAACTGGAGAACACTAGGAGGAAAAAAAAAAAAAAAAAAGAGAAAGAACAAAATGGTGAAGCTGTCCCCCACCTTGGGTTTTACTTGTGCAAAGAAAGCAATTCAGTCCTGCTGACAGCTTATTTATTTGGCACAAATTGAGGCACTGACACCACAGTGCCAGAAGGAAGGCTTATCCTGCCTGATGACACCTCTGAACCTCCCGAGGTTTAGCTCCCAGCACAGCACACAGCGCCGTAATGAAAGGCGAATAGAAAAACAAGCACAGGTTGCCCACAGAGCAAAGGGCTTCTCCACATGTTGGCTGGCCCCGTCTGCAACAGCGCAGTCAAGCCCACTCACTGCTGGAGACGGCAAATTCAGAATGCTCACAGTATCAAAGATATCCGAGCTGCAATATTCAGATGAGGACTATGGAACCCTGCCCTTTCCCTCAGTACATGGTTTTCTAGGTTTGCTAAACCAGAAATTTTTGATGAGCCGGTGAATATAGAGAGTGGCCACCATGCAGATCTAGCCTGGGGCTCACACTGAGCCTTGCATGAGCCTCTTCTGTCTAACACTCTGCAAGAAGCAAATTAAATGTCTTCGTTAGATCAGGAAAGTTCTCTGCCTGCTTGGATGTTCAGAGCCTGTTTTAAAGACACAGATCCCTCTCCATTAACCGTTTCACCTTGTGACAGCACTTAATCATGTTACAAACCCAAGTGCACACTGCAGTCACAGATAGCAGAAAGCAGAGAAATGGCCTGAGATGTACAGTGGGCTTTGCGTTTTGTTTGGGTATTAGTTTTTATTCTTTCTTTAACTATTCTGTGCTTTACAGAACCAAACAAAACCGCCTGTTCCAGATGATGAATCTTCAAGCTGCTTCTGGCCCCAGAGAGCACAGGAGATAATAGCATTTCCAAAGGCATTTAGGTAGTGGAGCCATAAATGTAGAAGAGAGCAGAGAGAGGAGCTGGAGATAAATGGCTACACACCCCACTCAGCCTCTCGAGGCAGATTTCCAAGCTGAGAATCCCACGCTGGGTTGCAGGGTCCCCTGCCCTTGGCCAGTTCCTGCACTGGAGTAGGGCAAAGTAAAAAGGCACCCCTAAAGGCAGAAGTCTGGCTACAAGCTCCCTTGTCCATGCACAGCATCATTAGGGGGGCTCTATAACTGTGTGCTTAAGAAAGGTGTGCTGCTTCACAGCGCTATGTGCAGGCTTTCCATTAAACCTGCACAGCTTTCATAAAATGCAGCCTATCAATGTATTATATAAAGCATACATGAATTTGTTTGGGCTGGCCAGCAGCAAGACTGCAGAAACGATTAAGGAGCAGGAGCCTGTTATGAAAAGCCAATGCATTTTTAGCATTACCCCGGGCAGAAAGGATCCTTACTACCCGATTGCTTATTCCCAGCCTTAGAAGACCAAGGCCAATTCTGATAGAAACTGTCTCAGCTACCAGTACCAGTTTCTGCTGCTGCTAAGTTAGCTCTTTCCACTCTTTCTGAAGTTATTTCAGTCCAAGTGGCCAGCCAGCCAGGCCATCGTCGCTTGGCACTGGGGCTGTCACACGTGGCACCGGTTGCCGGCACCAGGACGGACAACGCTGGTTTGAATCTAGGTAAGGCCATGTTTCCCAAGGGGGACAAGGGCAACTGGAGGAGAAGAATTTAAGGCATTTGCAAAAGTGGGGGTTCCTCTTTTCCTTTCGGTGTGCTGTTACAGTGACAAGGTGTCCCCACCAGGCTGAACACAGGTCATCTAATCCAGCTGCAGAACTGTGTCCAAGGCAGGAGAGAGGGACACTGAAGCGGCCTGGGACTTCCCTGGCCACTGAAGTGGTGTGTGCTGGAAGACCTGCGTTGTCAGGGACTGAACCTTCCTCTCTCACATGCACAACAGCAGCGTTGATGTGGCCATGGTTGGGTGACGATGAAGGTTAGTATCAGTGTCTCTAGCATTACGATGTGTAAGGGCCTGAGCACTGGGCAATAAACGTGGTCTAAAGCCTGTGCTAAGCACTTGCATATCTGCAGTCACACTGGTACAGAAGACTTGAAAGTCTGAATGTGGTCTCAGATAAATACAGAGAACAGAGGGCTACATTATTGAATTAAGTATGAAAGTTAATAATACAGTCAGCACAGTTGCCCCACATTATTTAATTTAACACTAAATTCAATTTGCGTTACTCTGTTCTCTGTCTCTGTCCATCGTAAACATGCTGCAGGTCTTTTTGTTGACAATGCAAGACACGTTCACTGAAGTTATCAGCAGAGAGGCTGAAGACTCTGGCATATGAACAAAGAATGGCTGGGCTTGAGGCTCTGGGGACGGATGGAAAGTACAGGGACACGTGAGTTGCCCTAAAAACGAATGTCAGGAGAACCTATTAGCAGCATTTACTTTGTAATAGGGATCTGTAGGTTTTCAAAACCAAAGCTCTGACTAAGTGCACCTGGCTTAGGACTGGTGGCGGAGTCAGATAGGTCTCCATGCTTTAATGAACCTCCATTTGTATTTCACACTCAGGAAAACTACATCTGGTGTGGATCAGAGATCCAGGGCAAGCAGTGATGGGAGCAGTCAATTTGACAGCCATCCCACCCCATGCCCTTCAGAGCGGGGCTGGGTATACTGTTACCAACAGGCTGTTTTCATTTTCCCCATTACAGTTGAAGGAAAAACACTGGAACATAAATCTTTGGCATGACCAAGCTTTTGCCAGCTAATGTTGGGTCTGTAGAACCACATCATATATGCAAAGGCCTGGTTACAGATGCAACCTTCCTAACATTCTTTTGGCATGAGCTCCTCAGACTAGAACCAGGTTTACATCAAAACTTTGGACTCGAACTGCAGAAAACTGGGGGAATCTCCCAAACTACTGGTTCAACGTATCTGCAGCAGCCTATGTTACACATCCACCTTGTTCTGTGCCAGTATTTCACCCACAGCAGATATTTCCCTGTGCCTTTGAGAGCTGTGATATCACAGGCGCTCAAGCCCCCAGTCTTTGTTGTTGCAAGTCCAGATGAAATCGGCTGTTACCAAGAAAGAGGAAACATTTGTTAAACCAAAATATGTTTTCCAACCTACAATCTGCAGGCAAGACACGTGACTCGGGCCGCTTGCCGGGGCAGGATCAAAGTGGGGCTGGCGCATGCAAGAGACACATGTGCCTCCTGCGGTGCGCGGGGAGGAGGCAGCACGGAGCAGCTCCCCGCTAATCCCAGGGTGCTAGCGATGAAAAGTCAGCACAGGGCACGGAAAGGAGCCTGCAACATGAGTGTTTGACTGCAGCCACGGGGGTGCCAAGGCCAGCTCCCAGGAACCAGAAACAGATTGAGGAAGTAACACAAACATCATCCCAAGCAAGGAAGAACAGCAGAGTATCAGAAGCCGACAGATGGCTGCTGCTCCCCGCGTTCCCGGTGTCTTGTTGTTCTCGCTTTGTTGCCATAGAGGCTGGTATCTGGGACTCATAACATGATGTTCTGCTGGTGAAAGTGGGTGGAGAAAATGCAGCCTCTACATTCTTAATAATTTCCCCCACGCTACCCATTCTGGCAGCTCAGCTTCTCACTCCTCTCTACTCTCTGCCCGTGCCTTGGCAGACCCTGCATGGCCAAGGAGTTACCCGCCCTGCCAGCGGAGGTTGCAGAGCCCTTTCTGCCCCAGTTCTGCACTGATCCATCCCCAGCCCCCCCTTTTCTGCCCCAAGGTTCGAAGCCTGAGTGTCCCTTCTCCTCTCGTCACAAAGGGGAGAGGATGCAGCCTTAAACGCCCATACAGGCTACACGACCACAGCCACGGACAGACACCACGCAGCACGTGTCAGGAGGCTGCTTAGTGCACGAGCAGGGTGAATTACGGAACAGGCTGCAGCAGCATGTCTGATCAGAAAAGGTGACCACTGCCCGTCAAGGCAGCCCGAGAGGCTGCTCTTGTCCCCTTCTGCGCCCAGCCCCTGCTACCTTCTCCCCCCGCAGGAGAAGCAGTGTTTGCATAGCCTCAGAGTGAGGTAGGTCAGGAAACTGATCTGGATTGAAAGCAACCTGGCCAAAAAAAGAAGAAGAAGACAAAAAAAATCTCCCTTCTTGAGACAGAAATCCCCAGTGCCACAGTTTCTAATTTTGAGAGCAGGATGAGCGCAGCTCTTCATCCTACAGAAACAGATTAAAGGAGCATGTCATTTTTCCAAGGAGACTTTAAAAATGCCCCCATCTTTTTCCCCCACGCTGTCATTAACAATCCTTCAGGACTTTCTATACGCATTGCTAACCAAAAGCAAGAGCAGACATTCACTTAGAAACATCAACACAATGAAAGCATCTTAAAAAGAAATACACTAAGCAGACACAGATGTATCCTTCCTGGTGGCACCTACATAAATTTACAGCATCTAATTCCACCTAGGAACCCAAAAATACATGCATTGACCCTGTGCAACCCTTATGTATTAAGCTCTGCTAGGCAAGAGGCATGTGCCAATATGCACCTAGAGGTGACAGGGACTTGCATGCACCCACGTGCACATCCCTAGGCACTGTTATCTCACAAACATATGCAGCTGCACGTACGAGTGTGAGGAAGGAAAGCTGCATGACCCAGTAAAGCAGCTTCACATCTGGGCAACAGGTTTCACTATTAGCTCCAAGGGGAGACTGTCCTCAAAGCAAACTACTTTCTTCCTGAATGGCATGTTCCCTTATCCATCTTAGCATGGATGAGGCAACTTCACAAGGAAATATACAGCATCAAAATCAGGCAGAAAATGTGCTAAGAGTTGTTTAAAAACAGGTCAAGGTCATCCAGTGTCACCTTTCTTTTGCACAAAACATATTATTCTTCAGTTATTGTTACTCGTTTTCTTCAGAAATACTTGCCTACACTAGAAGATGTCTCAAGAATGGCTAAAATGCTGCTTGGAGAGCTAGCAAAAGCCGGAATTACTGCATTTTTCATTTAGTGATAGTGGTCTAATAAAACTTTTCTTCTCTTGCATTCAGATGTAGTTGTAACAAGGCAAAAAGACATGGTACAATCACGTAGAGTAGAAGAGTATCATACGGGCTACTCATTCCACAAAATAGGCTTTGGGGAAGTCATAGAAACAGGGTATGAACACATGTGGCAGATACTAGTGGCAGTAAAATCATCAAGGGATCAGGGTGAATGCAGATTAACTGAGAAGGAGAATGTGGGAGCTGCGCAGCAATGGCCATATCACGTAATGTGGGACTTTGCAACACCCCAGCCAGAGCAAGGCCAGAACAAGTCTGAGCCCTTCATCTCCCACCTGAGGCAACCCAAAGCCAGGAGGAACTGAGGCAAGAAGTGGAGAGAAATGGCTGGGGTTGTATGGTCAAGACTGGCAAAAACAACACGGGGAGAGTAATTGAGCCAGGACTATTAGTATTCAAGCATTAGATTTATGTCTGCAGTCACATCAACATATCGGCTTCAAGAAGTCCATTCCCTCACAGCTACATAGGAAAGCTTGAACTCATGGCCCAAGCATAACTATGACAACAACCTCTACCAAGTCGTCAGACAGTCAGTGGTAGCTTTGAGAGGTGTGATGTACACCATCCACCTTAGCTGGCTCTACTTGCAGCTGTCCTCAGCATTAGACAATACTGCATTCTAAGGAGACAAGAAGGACCCCATCCTCTTCGTCTGATGGCTCAGCCTGCCTCCTTGTGAGAAGAAAGTGCTTCCTGCTCCTTCCAAATAGTCACAGTGCAGGGAAACCACATGATAGCACTAAGTCTCAAAAGCAGAACCACCACATCCATGTACTTACATCCCCACATGGCTGTATGTCAACTTTTCCCTGGCTCAGCCACCCCCAGAGCCCTGTCCCTTGGCCCTGGCCCAGCTGAGGGGGTTCCCACTGGCAGAATTGTCTCCTTCCTCGTATTCAGGGCTTATAACGGCCCTGAATACCCATCTCCCTGCCCTGAAGAGCACAGTTCCCATTTCCTTCCCAGCTTCCAGAGAGTGCTGCCGCTCAGCCCCTCTTCACAGCAAGGTCAGAGCTCTCCACCGCGCCAAGGAGCCTCAGTCAGTGAGTGCTTTCAAAGACCTTTAATGAAACAGCCCGATTGCTACAGCGAATAACAACCTAAGCCTACAACCCAACACAAAGGGCTCGAGGTGCTACCTGCTGAGGATGAGAGCCCAGGGAACAGAGCAGCGTGTGGGAGAGGGTCAAGGGGAAAAGCTGAGCTCATTGCATCCCAACCAGACAACATCGGGCAGGAAACAGATGTGCAACAAACCACTGAGGGGTACAGCAGCAGCAGGCTTAACCCTCCAGCAAGTGGGGGAAGCTGGGACATGCAGCTGGCTTGCGGTCTAAGAGCGAGGCATCTAATCTGAGATTTGACTTTTTGCTGTCCTGATAGCACCTCATCCCAATGTCTAGACACCATCATTTTAAAAATGGAGAAAACAATTTAGCCTTTCCCTGGAGCAAAGGTGGGTTTGAGTTGGTAGGGGTTCTTGCACAAAAGCCTGGACTATCTTTTGTTAGTGTAATCAAACTTTCATAGATGCTGTGGCAGTGTCCATTAAAAAAATGAAAGTGGTACCTAGCTGTGTATCTAATATCCCAGTGTTGACCTCCCACAGTTAGAAAAACTGGGAATAATACCCATTTGGGCTTAATCCCTCCCAGTTTAACAGCTTTGTCTTTTTCAGCCCGCAACACTTCTGCTAGACTATTCCTCGTGACTTTTTTCTTAAGCAGTCCAGACTGTCCTGACCCAATTAAGGTTCATGCACATCCTTGAGTCTTGTCTTTGCCAGCCCATCCATCACTATAAAATTATACCGTTGTTGTTACAGGAAAAAGGGGCCTGACAGGCAGCTCCCACTGACTGCAGTAGAAGTGCTATGTGCTTTTCTCCTCTAAAAACCTGACTGGTTACCGTGAGGCCAAAATACAGCTCTAACTTTAACCCTTCAGAGCTAATTTCTGTCTGTTAGGTCCATTGCACCAATACAGCACTTATTAATGTTAGACACAATGTTTCAGGGAGCATTAGTGCTAACTTCTTCCTGCCCTCTAGCATTTTGCTGAGGCTGCCTCTCCACGCTCAAAGCCTGCTCTCTGGTGAAGCTCTGGCTTTCCAAAAGCTCACTTGTCTCTGTGTATAAATTCAGTATTAGCAGAGATAGGAGTGGGACTTTGTGAAATCAGCAATCTTTTACTCATCCGTATTGCCAGCCACCATTCTTTTATCATGTCTTACATGAGCTTTTCCTCAAATCCACTGGTATTAAAGAAGCTGTTTCAGAATTTCAGTGTGGAGGAAGCACTCCTGACTTTCCCCCAAGTTTCTAGTCCTCTTGGCAGTAAAGGCTTGAAAACATGACTCAGATGTACACTAAAGTTTCAGAAAACATCAGAAAAAGAATTCAGCACTGCTCTTTATTTTATCTCATGATTTTGATTGCCTGACACATGATTTTAAATGCTTGGGAGCACAGATAGCAGTCTGCCCCCATAAAGGGCATAACAAATCTCTGTGTTGAGACTGCCAACAGAAGAAGGCCAAGTAGGGTCAAATGCAGTAGTGACAGGAACTGACTTAAAATATGTTAAGTTCAATATATCCAAGCTTCAAGCCAACTACCAAACAGCAAAATCTGTCCATCACCACTGACCTATATTAGATCTCATAAGTCAACTTACGGACTAAAGGTTTTATATCTCATTTTTAATGTCTTAAATTAGCCCTCTGTACCTGCCATTCTCACCTCTCTTAAATACTTTGTGCTGCTGTACTTGTATAACCACAAAGCTCTTTATGACTGAGATTGAAGTACATCTCGTAAGGGAGATGACAGGATCTTTTCAGCATTCACAGAAATGCATCTGCCTCTGAAGTTATTAAAATCCATTGCAAGTTATTAAACAGTTAAATGACAGGAGAGGAAATGCTGATACCTTAAGCAGAACATAATTCTCTCTGCTGGAATTTGGCAAGGACACAGGGACTAAGGTCCTTACGGAAAGCACAAGCTGATCTTCAACAATCACAAGCATGTAGGGGCTGAAGTGGTCCGTTGCCTCTGCAAAGCAGCTCACAAGTGGAACAGCACCCCCTAACTGCAGTGGCTGTGCACTAATCCCAAGGGGAAAGAAAACATCGCATTATCTGCACCGCCCCGACCATCTTTAGCGCTCCCTTTGCCATGTCTCCCCCAGCACCAAGCAGAGCAGGTCTCAGTTTCCCTTTGCCCACACAAGCGTGCAGGACCAGTCACACAAAGCAGCACTGCAAGATGGCCTAAACCCCAGCTGACCATGAAAGCAGAACAAACCTGATTTGTGTCCTGCCTGTCTTACAGCCTCATCTTCTCTTCCAGTTAATCCTTCCGGGTGCTTTTCAAAACCTGTTTTCACAAAGGTCCACAAAGGTTTTGTGGATAGCAGCCAAAGTGTTCTGCTCCCTCCTCATTGCCATCAGCAAATAGTCTTGTACTCTTGCTTCCAAGCAGGGAACCACTACAGCCTGTATCTCTCCGGTTAAATACACAGTGCTATCTAAAGAAGAGATAAAGTTATCTCTATATATATCAATGAAGTCTCTGTCTTCAGGAGTCCTGGCTTGCCATGGAAAATAATCCTTAGTAGAAAAAAATGTCTGTTCTCAAATGACTATCTCCCATACACTAGTCAATCTTCTAATCTTTTCCTATGTTTTTCCATAGTGACAGGTTGGAAGTTTGAAAGCTCTTTGTGACACCTGACCCCTCATTTCTTCCCTAAAGGTCACCCTGGCATACTTGGGTTTATTTCTGTTGATCCTGAGCACACTAACAGCAAAGCAAGGAATATCTATAATTCTCTCACTGCTTCTTCCCCTGCTCCAGGATTTCAATTGTACAAATCAAGCTTACAACCTTCTCAATAAATGTATAACAATTGAGTCTTTCATTTCAGGATCCTACACTACTGGGCAACAGGACAAGCTATTCAGCAAATAACAGTTTTTATAAAGGGAAAGGAACTTCATTTTCTACCCCCAGTGCTCCTCTGAACAGCAGAGATAAGTAGGTTGGAACTGTGAACCATCCCACAAACAAAACTTGAGACAATGTCCTCTTTTCTCATGGCCAAAAAATTCTTTAAAAAAAAATAAAAAGGGGGACTTTCTGTAATAAATTTTACTGTCCTAGCATAATTTCAGCTGCAGTAATTATGTTCCTCCCTCTAAAACCTGCCTTGCTGCTTCAACTGAATACACAGTCTGTGCCTGCCTTCCCAACCTGGTTTTTGGTGCTCCTGTAAGCAGCTGTAAATGGTTCTCCACTAAGGTAGCTCTATTTTAGCACTCAACAGAATTTATCTACCTGTATCTTGCACTGGCAAAGGGTTAACAGTCCATTAAGTCCATTATTTTTGTTATTTCAATCCAATTGCCGTTAAAAGCTGTATGTGTTAAAATGTACAGTAAATTATTACTGTTGACTCACAATGAAATCGAAAGACCGTTTTTTCCCAAATAACCAAATAAAAAGGCATACATAACAAGTTGTTTTAGCGACACATGTCTCTTCACTGCGCAATGGAAAGGACTGCTGCATTATGTAGTCCATCCCTCAGCCAGTGCAGTTCCACCCTGTACTTCATCAACCATGTTCATCAGCAAATGAAAGACCTGATTGTACTGCCCTCCCCGTACAAAGCTGACATTGCTGCTAGAAACTCTTTTGCTCAGAGTGGCCTGACTTTGGTAAGAGATAGTTAATTCAGGCTGGAACATAATGCTAACATCAGGGACTGGAAAAGTCATGTATTTATTTTTCCCCTTTCTCAATTGCAAGTCCTTCTGTATGCCAAACTTACAACTGCATCTCTCATTTTCTGACCGTTAAGCAAAATTGTCCTGACTCTTCCTTCAACCAACTCTGATCATTTTGAACTCAAAACCTTCTGATCTTACTGGAGTTACCTCTTGTCTGGGCTACTCTATTTTTATCTGATATCTGGGTGAAAAGGAGTCGGGAGAAGGAGGAAAACAGGAGAGAAAGATAGCAGAAAGGGAAATGAAAATATTAGCACCCCTCTCACCTCCTTCACCACCAGCACCACCACCCACAGCCCTGTGCCCATTCTCAACCCAGCTGTATGGGAACAGTATGGGAATCAAGGAGGGGCAGGTGGGACGTTCCCAGTTCCTCTTTAAAGGCCTTGGAGCAATGTCTATTTTCATGGACTTCAGGAGAATTTCCAAGCTTAGAAGGAGTCGATGCTAAGTCTAGCTGCCTCCAATTTGTAGGTCTAGGTGCCTAACAGCCCGCTACTCCCTTCCCCAGAGCCAGAGGAAAGGAGAGGGCATCACGACATATGACTGGACATCTCTGCCCACATTCACACAACCTGAGAGCCCTAATCCAGCCCTTTCCCCCCACACCGTGCTATTCATGCAAGGCTCATGCAGATGCGTCACCAAAGCAATCTTCTGCTTGTTCATTCATTGTGAGTAATTAAGCAATGACTCCACTTCCCAGGAATAACGCAGCTCCAGGTCCTCTAGCCCTCTCCCTCGGGAAAGTTTTCATTTTTAGTCCTACCAGTAGAGAAGAGGACACACGTTCTGCTCCTCCGCAACCAAAGTGAGAATAAAGAGGCATTTACCGTCCTGCCCAGAGCTCTCCAGGTATTCCGTCAGGTCGCAGCCGAACGCGCTCGCAGCTCCCTTCCTCTTGAGTTTCTGCTTGGCTCCCTTGTTCTTCATGAGTTTAGTCCCAAAAGAGGTTAGCCCCCCTCCTGCCTTGCCCCCCTCCCCCCCTCGCCTCACACGGGGCGACAAAAAGCTCGCTTTTCTCCTCAGACCACCGCCCGTGTCCCGCTCCCAGGGAGCAACATCGGGGGTCCCGTGCAGCGTCCAGGCGGAGAAATAAACATTAAACCCCACCAGGCGCTGGGCTGCTCCTGCGGCAGAGGAAGGTCAGGGCGAGAAGAGGTTCCCCAGCCGTCAGCAGCAGAGATCATAGCCCAAGCCCGGAAGGGTTCTCATCAGAGGGAAGTGGGTGGTGGACGGGCGCCCGCATCGGAGTTGGCAAGTTGGGAGCAAGCGATGGTGGAGGGTGCCTTTCCCTCAGAGCTGTCCCCGGACCCTCCAGAGCCACCCTCTGGGTTTTGTCAGCAGTTCTGTCGCTGCATCCAGGAGAAAACTTCCCAGCTGGTCTTCCTTCTCTCGACTTGCAGAGGAGGCTGGAAGTTCAAAAGGACTAATGAAAAGTGACCGGGGAAGAGGCTGCACAAGGCTCCTCTTTGGCTCCCCCCCTTTCCCTCCTCCTGCCTTCAGACAGTTAGAGGAATGAAAAGCCAGCTTCCTGTCCTGACTCCGTCTCTCTCTCTCTCTCTCTCCTTTCCCCCGTTTTACAAATCCCAGGATTATCCAGCTCAAAAAAAAAAAAAAAAAAAAATGTTGAAAGGAAGTTAGCTGAGGAGGGGGGCGGAGGACGCTTTTTTGGCAGTTAAGTGCATGTGTGTGTGTGTAAGATGCTGGGTGAAGGCGGAGAGAGGCGTTGGGGGACGGGGATGAGGACAGGGGGGAGGAAGAGGGAAAGCGTGTCCTGACAGCCAACAGATAACGGACTGCCTAAAAGGAAATCACTGCTCTCCGAGTGGGAGCCGCAGCTTGCGATCAGACGCTTCCTGTGCTACAAACGCTCAGCTTTGAAAAGGCCCGAGGAGGGGCTGGGGAGGAAGAGAGAGCGGGAAGGGTTTCAGCCAACGTCTGTCTGCCCTCGCTGATTCTTTTGCCGTAAGACATCTTCCTGCCCTGGAACGGGACTTTGCCACTTCGGGATTTGCCTTCCTCTCCAGAGGTACAGGCTGGAGCAAACAAAATGCGAGAAGGGAGCAGAAAGTTGGGAAACTAAAAAGGGAGGGGAGGGAAACCTTGAGCTCCCTCCTCCCAGCAAGCAGAAACAGATGCCGTTAGGGCTTTGAGTTCATGTGCTTTCCAGTGAGCTCCCAGAAAAGGCTCCCTCTGACCCAAGAAGGGTTTAGAAACATGAAACCGAAATCATCCAATATCTAGTTACAAGAAGGAAGCGCCTTTTTAGTCTAACCTTTAATGCCCACATACTGCTGCTCACAGTAAGAGCGGACACTCGCGCTTTTCCCATATTTTTCATCCCAGAAAGTCAGAGCTCTTTACAGAGCTGGGTATGTTGGTGGGCCACACACATCTTCACCTAGGGAGGCAAATTTAACCTTGATAAAGCTTCACTGCCCCCTCTTGCTCCAAGCCAACCATAACTGCAGGACTTCAGTAAAAAATAAACAAATACGAACAGGAACCTGCTGCTTTTCACCAAAAATCACTAATGTGCTGACTTAAGAGAAGAACAGCAGGTTTGGAGGAAAACTGGCCATGAAGTGGGAGAAGGAATACCTTAACCAAATTACTCCTTCGAACCTCGGGTCCATACCATCATGCCTTAATTTTTCCCACAGATCTCTCTGCAAAGCTACTATGCCATCCCTCAATTTTGACAAATTAGTGTTTCTCAGAGAAATCAAACCTCCATCATGATCTGATTGCTGTCAAAAGCCATTCTGGTTCTAAATGCCTGTTTGCTAATAGAATGTCTTTCTTTTTGTTTTTTTTTTTTCTTCTCTCTCCCGCCCCCTCTTTTTTTTAATGGGTGGAATCTTAAGATATCCCATAAAAGGAAAAAGGATGACAAAAATAAGAAAAAAAAAGAAAGACCTTGAACATTTTTAACTTCCATTGTATGGTTTATCATCACATTTATCCTGATTATCCCTGTTTCAGAGATAGATAACTGAGGGGAAAATGTTTACCCCATGGTCACTGAAAGAATTGGAGGAAGAGGAATATCACAGAGAAGATTTCCGGTCTGTCAGCTCCCAGCCTTCTCCTGTGCATTTGCAATCTCCCTTTTTTCCCAGGTTAAGGGAGAATAAATAAATAAATAAATAAATAAATAAGACTTTCAGCTAACAGCTGAGTACCAGTTCTCAGAGATCGTCATTGCTCACAGAACACTTCAAACTTTCTTGAATTTATCCTGGACCTCTTGCAGTACCTTGATGTTAAGTCAGCGTGTGGGATCTGTCCCGATGACACAGCGATGTCAAAGCCACCGCATGCCCCAGCGCATCCTGCCTACTCGCCAAGGGGAGCGCTTCAAACGGCTCTGGCAGCTGGCATCACATCTGGATGCCTTGCCAAGCTGCACACTAGTGATGCCAGTGGCCCATTGGCTCCCAACGGAGAAGAAATCTATCTGCCTGCCCCTTTGGGTAGCTGCAGAGGAAGCACGTCCTGCCTTCAGGAGGGAGCTGAAGGTGTCCCAACACCTCTCCAGAAGGACCCACTGCTCGCTACAGTGAATCACCATCTTCTTGAAGGCGTATGATTTCAAAATCCTGATTTGCCTTCTGCAGATACCTACCTTCTTCCTCTACCGAAATGGGCAGTATTGGTCTTCTCAGTCACTATACATGAGATGCCCCACTAGCAGTGACCATCGTACCTTACCCCAGTGCCCCCTGCCTGGCATCTCACTTCTAGCAGATACCATGGGCTGGCCCTCATCTCCAGAGGCATCTGGAGACAGGGCCCTGCCAACCGGCCTGGGCCTGGCCTCCATCTACTGCCTCAGAGCACCTGGTTTTATCCCATCTTGTGAGCTTCATTTTACAGGGTAAACCCTCACTTGCGTGTTTGCCACTCATCTCCCACACCTAGAGAACCAGGCACCATGGCCGAGGGGAGCAGGAGCTGGAGAAACAAAGCGATGGAGCAGGCCAGGTGAAAGAGACCTTCAGGATATACCCTGAGAAGTGAAGGCGCCAAGGGCCCCAGAAGAACTCTGATGAGGTAGAGGTGAGCAAGGGGGACATCTATCACCACACCACAGTTTGGTTCAGCAAAAGGACAGCTGGGATGGCCTGGGAGTCCAGACCAGGAGGAGGAGGAGGTCAGGCAAGGTAAGCTGAAAGCAAACAAGGGAGGCTTTGCAAACAAAGGGTTTTGTATCAGAGCCTGAAATCAGTGCTGAGCCAGGGGATTTTTCTGAAGGAAGGGGATGATGTGCTTCTCCACAGAGGGGGAAAAAAACAACCACACGCACATAGCCTAGATTTGAGCAGGCTTAGAGGCAGGGAAAGACCCTGCAATAATTAAGATGAGCCACAGGGTTAAGAAGTAAACCAGTGTCGCTCCTGGAAAAAGCATTTGCAGATGAGAACATGCAAAGTAGGAAAATAAAGTAGGCCAGAAGTATGGAGAAGAAAAACAAAGTTCAAAGCAGAATCAGCTGGAAAAGAAGGGATAATTTTCATCCTGGAAAGAGAAGAAAATGAGAAGAAAATGAGAAGAGAAGAAAATGAGAAGGGAAGGGAAGAAAATGAGAAGGGAAGGGAA
>VZSV01000438.1:39114-84142 GCA_013398735.1 Nothocercus julius
AAGAAAAGAAAAGAAAAGAAAAGAAAAGAAAAGAAAAGAAAAGAAAAGAAAAGAAAAGAAAAGAAAAGAAAAGAAAAGAAAAGAAAAGAAAAGAAGTGAGTCTGAGAAAGAAAAAGAAGACCAAGCCAAGCCATAGCTCTTGCAGGAGGAGGCTTTCTACAGAGATGACTTCCTAGTCCCTGCTGTGGTACCAGCAGTGTATAGCCTGCCTGCTCCACAGAGCACCTCTGCCCCAGTCAGGAAGTCAAGGCCCACAACGTTTACTTTAAATCCCTTCCTCTGAATCTATAAAAATAGGTCAGGATCTGAAGCCAGTCACAAAGGCTGCACATTCATGCAGGAAGAGGAGGCATCTTCCCATCCAGTTGATACAACAACTTCATCTTGGGAGCAGATATGGCCAGCCGGCATTTGGACATAAATGAACGCAGGACAGTTAATCTGATTTTAGAATTCTTTCCATTATCACAGATGAGGAATCTGTGGGCCTAGGAGCAGTCAAAGAACTTGGGGACCTGCTTCAGTCATTAGGCCTAGGTATCTCTTCCCCCGCTAAGAGCCAGGACCAGAGCAGAAACATCACACAGGCTATTTCTAGGTGTTCATCTCTCCCCTCCCTACTGCATTTCCTTCATTGTATTGAGCTCTTTCCTGCCCACGGCTTTAAAATCTCCACCAATCTGCTAGGCGCCACTCAGCACAAAAGAGTGGGTGGGGGCAGGGGGAGTGGAAGAATCAGGGGGGGGGGAAAAAAAAGAACCCCTAAAAATAACTGTGTCGAGTAAGACTGTTTTCCTGATACAGACAGTGCATTGTTAGACCCTGACACGCCATTTCAGCCTCCCTCCCTCCCTACCCCTCCACATACTCTCTTTCCTCTCCTGGCTCTCTTCAGCCCAGTTTCCTGTCTACTCCCATCAACATGGGCCGAAGCTGGAGTGTATTGTGAAGTCTAAAGTCTGGCGCCGAAGCTTTTGTTTCTTTGGGTAAACGCTGGACAAAAAATCACTGGGCTATCCTGCAGCGTTCCTTGTTCTGGGACACCCACCATTTTCAGCTCCTAATTTCATCTTGATCCCAGTCACAAGTCCTGTGCTGTCCTGTCTCCCCGCTCTTCCCTGTCTCTTACCTCCCTTTCCACCTTCCAAAAGACCCTCTTTCCCCGCATCACAACACGCTATCTTGTATGCATCCATCTGCCCCATGAAACTGCTTTCCCACCACAGAAACAAGTAAAACCTTTTGGGTAGGTACTACACAGACCTGAGGAGATGCAGATCCTCCCAGATGCAGACCCCCTACAAATGAAGGAGGCACCTCATATTCACATGCTATCAAGCCTGCGGCTACCTGTGAAGATTTATCCGAGAGAAATGGCAGACCCATTCCTAGAAGGCTCTGTTCATGAGTTCAGATGGTGCTGTGGTGTCATCACAGTGATACCATAAAAGACAACCAAACGAGAACAAATAGAACATCATACTTACCAAGAAGGTACTTAACCTCCTACTTCACTGTTGGGGGAAGAACCTGTGGCTAGAGAACCAGCTGTAGTCATTGTCACAGTAGGAGTAGACATGGACTGCTGCCCATTCCACCTGCTTGAGTAGTCCTCTCTGTTGCAAGAGGTTTAGGAGTGTATGAGGACTGCAAGGTGAAGTGCTCAAGTAGTGTAACACAGCGTGATACTCCAGTTATCAGCTTCCCACACCACAACTACAAAACACGCAACACTGTTCTTAGTCAGGCTACATCCTCCCACAGTTCACAGTCATGGGACAGGTCTTTTGTCTACAGAAAATAAATAAATAAATAAATAAAACATGTGAGGAACATATCTTTCTGCCTTTACTTGTGCATACACTCTTCTGAAAAGTGATG
This sequence comes from Nothocercus julius, assembly GCA_013398735.1. Taxonomy (NCBI): domain Eukaryota; kingdom Metazoa; phylum Chordata; class Aves; order Tinamiformes; family Tinamidae; genus Nothocercus; species Nothocercus julius. The sequence goes on from VZSV01000438.1 coordinate 40,996, forward strand.
TTTGCTTAAAGCTGTGTTTGTAGAGCATCTAACAAAGAAGAACACTAATCCTTGACTGGGGACTCCAACTGTTCTTTACATAATCAATATAAAGAAAATGCATATGTTTCCCAGTGTAAAACTTAATTGGCAGCACAATAATATACAACAGTACTATAAAACAAGCATTCAGAAAAAACTCTCTACCTTACCAGCTACACAGCAAGCTTGGCTTCCTTCATACCAAAGGCATGCCCTGAGCCTTCCCCAAGCATCTTGCCAAACAGATCATTCTTTTGGTGAGGCAGGAAGGCCACTAATCTCACGTCAGGGAGTCATTCCAGACTCACACAGGCCTTGTCAAGAGTACCCTGCCAGCAGCTTCTCTGATAACAAGGAAGAGGCAGCTAGCAGCCCAGTGCTGATTACAAACAAGGCAGCATGAAGGGCAGTCTGGGAAAGAGGTGATCCCTCAGCAAGTTACCTCATGCAAATGACAACAAAAAGCACTCCCACACAACTGGGAAATGTTTTTGCCTCCTTTTGTTCCGACTAGGTAACTGAAGAGGTCTACAGGAAATAAACGGCTTTCTTAATACTGTGTTCTAAGTCTATTGGCAAAGGAAAAAGTCAAATCAATGACACCTAAGATCTTGAGAAATGCCTTAACCATAAGTCCGTTTTTCCTCGTGTCTTGCCAGCCTGTGAAAACATGTACTAACCAGGATTCTCAAGATATGATTTAATAGAGGGGGAAAGGCCTGCGTAGATCTATAACTTCAGGCACCCTTTGCTTCTTCACTACCTCCAGCAGCTACATTACTACAGCCTAAGGGAGCGCAGAAGACTTTCAGTATCTGTTCTTCTACATATGAACCCCACTAGTGCAGTAGGACTTTCCCCCTTTCCTTTGAATTTATTCTATATGTTCTGGAAGAAATTAGAAATCTGGTGAGTTAGAGGCACATGCTACTAAAAGAGAAAGTATTTGGTCATAACTCTGTCTCCTGATTTCAATTTTGCTAACCAACAACATTCCTAAACTGTTACAAAGGACTCCACATGCATGAAACCCAAGCTCGTAGGTACATAGAGGTGCCATTTCTCTCCAAAGTACCTCCACAGGTACTTAGAGGAGCCATTTCTCTCCAATTCACTACTTACATCCATATCATAGGATGTCCTTCCCTTATTAACAACTTCGCCAATCAGGCTGCCCTGGGAGAAAGAGGTTGTAGGTCAACCTGGCTGCATAAAAACAGCATCCCATGGCACTCAGAGAATTTTAATAGTGATACTGGGTTAAGGACTGAGAAAGCATCTGTACTGTAAGAACTAAGTTAGAAGGGGAAGGAGAGGGGGGAATGGAGAAATGTGTTTCTCTAGCTTTTCACTCCAACAATAATCTGTTTTGATTATATTCTGTAGAAGAAAATGGCTGTTTTGTAATGATCCTATTTGTTGGAAAAAAAAAAAAAACACAAGTAGTTCAGGGTTACTCACTATTTTGGGGATAAAAGCATAAAAGCTAGCCTGTTAGTTTCTAATTTTAGAAATGATTTAAAACCTAACTTCTTTTGTTCTGGGGTCTTCTGTTGATTGCTTGTGAGAAACTTCTTTTCCATGAGAGGACTTCACCTAGTTTTAGTGCAAACTCTCAACTAAGATTCCTTTTATTATCTCTTAAGTGTAGCACTGCAAATAAGATCTTCATGAAGAATGTTCATCTAGGATGATGGATCTCCTGTGAGGAGAGGCTTCTTCGCCCCTAATGTCAGCCCTTAGTAAGGCAAATACAGACTCAGTATGATGGGAGGAAAGAGAGGAAGAGGAAATCAAGCCTACAAAAGCCAGCTCTCCCCTCGCAACACCTCAGCAAGAGGGTTGTCAGCTGTGATGGGTGGCGTGCTAGCAGCTGTGGCCGGGAAGGCCAGGTGCTCCTGCAAGAGGCACACTCAGGCTCATTTGTTGTTTCTTATTTCTGCTTGCTGGGCTAAGTCCCAACAGGGAAAACTTTGGTGTTCTGCATAAATGCTCTTCTATTGTCTTCTCTGTGAGGCTGACCATATCCTTACTCCTTTCTATGCTTTATCTTCCTGTCTTGCACCATGTCCCTCTTTTTGCTAAGACACGTGCCTAGGTAAAGTGGAAAAACAACTTGCTCTTCTCACTGTGTTGTCAAATGCTGTCAGTACTGAGCAGAGAAATTTGCTATGTGGGACTATTCCTCCTTCTGCCTGAAGTTTAGGAGTCCCCCTCTCTCAGAATGAATGATATTGAAGTTATTCATTTCTTTGGGTTAGCCTCAGAGAAAGCTCCTTTTCTCCTTTAACCTTTCCCTGCCTGGGCCTTGGCCCTTCTAGTGGGAGGTGTTTCCTGTGGCAGTATGCCAGGTTGTACCATTTTTTGCCACCCTTCTCCCACCTCACCTCACCTTTTGGAAAAATCACTAGCCTGCAGTGCTGTCAGCGACATTATTTAGTTTGAATCCCACTGAGTCTCAACACTTCCAGGCAAAGCTGACATGGAGTTATCTTCTCTCCACCACAGGCCAAAAGGGCTTGGCTTGCTGTGGCCCTGACACCTCATTGTCTAAATCTGCCCTTCTGATTATTTCCTGACTCATGCAGAAGTTATACTGGGTGTGAAATATAGCAGAAACTGCTCAAAGGACTTAAGCCTGGAACTAATAGTATTCGCTCTGTGCTTTGCAATTACTTACACGGCTTAACGGGCCGCTTTCTATTTTTATGGCTAGTTTTGCAGCTGTGTTGTAGCAGGACAACGGAGTCAGGACACGTAGTGAGGCCTCTCCTGCGTAACTGGGGTGCTTAGAGCAGGACCCGTGCCTTTTCTGCAGGCTGCCAGAGGAGTCTTGTTATCTTTAGAGTAAGCTTTGCCTGAGGAGCCCGGCTCCCTCATGCCGCCCCACTATTTTTAGTCCCTCTTCTGGTGTGCCCACCCAGTGCTGTTCCCCTTGTTTGTTTCCTACCAAACAATGAGACCTGAAAGAATTGCTTGGAAAGGGGCCAGCGCTCTTGCTAACGAAGCTGTCAGGCCGCCAAGGCTTGCCGCGGCCCTTTGTAACACACTGTACTGGGAAAGGGGAAGCGGTCGTCCTTCTTGCTTCATCCTCCCGCATGGGCTTTCTCCCCTTGCTGAGAGCCCTGTGGTGTGGCCGGGGACTATCTTTGAGGAGCTATCAGAAGACACAGCGGGGGGAAATGGAGAGGCAACAAATCAGCATGGCAAGGAGCAGAGTTAGATCTGCTCTGTGTTCTCCCTCACCCCTCATCCTGTATCCCTGCCAGCGCATGTTTTAGCAGGAGGTTGTTCCTGGAAAGCCTTTGCTATCTGCCCCAGTTGTAGCAGAGTTGCTCATGTACATATAGGGTTACAGGTGCAGTCAGAGGCTCTTCTCACTTCCTCTGTGAGTCTTCTGTGTGCCCTTGTGGTCCCCAACCACTACTTTCTGCAACCAAAACAGTGTGGGACAGAGAAAAGCAGCCCCAGCCTTACTGATGAGCAGAGCAAGAGCCATGTTAACCCTCACTTTGCTTGTTTTAAACAAAAGGAGCCCAAAGAAAATTTAAAAGGAGAAGGAGAAAAAAAAAATCCAGGCAGGGAGAAGAGAGAATGAGCTGAGATTTGTTTAGCACAGAGGCAAAGGGGTCCACCTGATCCTCTGCAGCCCGAACAATGAGAGGCTGGAAACGGCGGATTTGTATCCAAAACAGATATTGTTCCATTATCTTTAGATTCCAACTTTGTTGCTTTTTTGGCCTCCTGAACCAACCTCCTCTCTAGCCAGAAAAGGGCATGTGTATCCCTCGGGGAGATTCCAGGAACATCCTTCAGCTGGATGTGTTGTGGGTTTTCCTTTAGACCCATAAGCACCAGAGAGGTCAGAGCTTGCAAAAAATAGACACAAGAGAGGCTCAACATTTCCATAAAGGGAAGGAAGGTGCTCCACACCAGGTACTCAGAACCACAGCATAGCTCAGAGCAGGAGAATGATCAGCTGAAGGAGCATCTGCCCAAACCACGCAAGTGTCTACAGCTCCTGCCTAAGAGAAGGATGTAAAATGTATTGTAAATAGAGGAATATTGAGGGAGGAGACCAGAATGTCATCCAGGAGCCCCACTGATCTCATCATATATACTGCTCTCTGACAAATTTAAGAGATGCTTAGCAGAATCCAATGGTTTGAATTATAGTTAAGTAGTTTTTTTGGTTTTGTTTTGTAATGTTATCAAATATTTGCAACTTGAAAATGGAACCAACTTCTAGGAAAGTCTCAGCAGAAACATGCTGTTCGGGATAATTGGATAATTCATAATGTTTTGACTAATACGGACACAAAGCACAAGTTGACAGGCACTGTAGGACAGCAGTCTAGGACAGAAATTGCGTACATGAGTAGAGAGTATAGAGAGTAATTCATGGACTGCAACATGCAAATCTTGTGAAAGGAAGAATTAATGGAGCAAGAAAAGGCTGCATCTCAGACTGACCTGGAGAAGACAGGCTTTATAGGACAAGGAAATCAAGACCTTGGGCTGTTGCCTTTTCATGTATTGCATGAGGCAGTTCTGCATGTGTCAGGTTTTTGGTGCTGTAATATTCTTGTCTTGCATAGCAACTGTCTTAAAGATCCAGCTCTTGGAATCTGGTGATTTGTTGTAAGACTCAGCTTGCAGTTAAAACCAGTACCAAATAAGCTACAGCTTTTGTTAGTGCACTGGGAAATTTCGAAGAGAAAAAAAAAAAAAAAAAAAAAAAAAAAGCTCAAAAAATTCTGGAGGTCTAACTTAGAACAAATGGAATATCTCTTTAACAGCTCCTGCTTTGGTTCACACAGAGGCTGGCTGAGAAATCTGGGATCCTCTCAGTTCCTGCTGCATTAATAAAGGGGTTTATTTCATACTTGCTGTTTATTGCAGAACACAGATCCACTGTGCTTACTGACTAAAGATCATTTATAGAGCCTTAACAGTCAACAGGAAATTATATTCTCATTTTGCCAAATCACTTTATCATGATGCCATTATGAAAAGCCAGTTCATCTATTTTAATGGTTGCTTAGGAGATGAGAGGGGGCTTGGCCTGCAGCCACTTCCCTCCTCTGATCCTCCCCAGATAGCGCTGCAGTCCCTTACCTACAAGAAAGCCAGCGGTGCCTGCTCGAATCACCAAGGAGATTTGCTGTCCTGCCTCCTTTTGTGACCTCCTTGGGGCAGCAAGGCCGCCTCGGAGGAAGTCCTGAACTCCAGCTGAACGGGAAACAGAAACGCTTACGGGCAGGGAGAATCGGGGGAAGAAGGTGGATTAATGGCACTCTGAAAAGCACGCATTGCAAAAACCTGTGCTGTGAGCCGGGCGCCTGTGCTAGGGCTCCTCACCTCAGTGGAGCCGCTCGTAGAAACCTTTGTTTAGATGTGAAACGAGCACAGAGTGGTGGGAGAATGGATGGGGAGGAAGCATAGCTGCGTAATTTTGATTGTATTTTTAACCTTTACATTAAGTAGATCTTCCTTTTAGAAAGTGAAGCTGTTTGAAAAATAATGTGAAGTTCTGACAAGGTCGTATTAAAGACCTAATCTCCACTACTGAACTGAGGCAAGGCACCACTGCCAAGTCTAGGAAGAGGGTTTGCTGAAGTCAAATAACTCCTTTCCTTGCAATCTGTCCCTGTTTCTGGAGATTCTACAGGTTATTTTCACAAATTTATTCAGTGTTGTTTAATTCAATAGCTAATGTTGTTCTGTTCAATTCTAAGAAGTTCACAGCAAGTTGGAAAAATAAGGAACATCAGTTCTTTTCTTTTTAAATTTCAGTATAAATGATATCTGAGAGGCTGAGATTTACTAGCTCTAAAACCTTGTGGGAAGTATTGACCAAAAAGAAATGATTCAATTTACTACCTCAAGATAATACGCTGTTTCCTTATTTAATCAGTTCTGATCAATTTCTCTTGTATATTTTGCACAGTTAGTGTAGCTTCATTATCTCATAAAAAGAGCAAAATTAAAATCCTCGCTTTCTGCATTTTAATTGAATTCCAGTTCTCATCCAAAAATAGCTTGATACAACTCAAAAGTAAAAAAAAAAAAAATTATCATGTAAATAAGCAATGCCATTCCCTACTTTCCTGCATAGCTAAATGCAAATTATGGATTTGAATAAATATAAGGAATTTGATAGTTTTGTATATATTTGTAGAGTGACCAGGCTAGCAAAAATCCACCAAATTTAGTGGAAAAGCTATGTTTAGTTTTAAAACAGCAAGCCTTAATTATCAACTAACAGGAAGAAACTAGTTTGGGGTCTTTTTTTGGGGGGTGGGTAATCTTTATGGGATTTTAGAAATAACTACAAATATGAACATAATTAAGATAGATTGCTTTGATCATCTTTTCTTGCTACCTATTTTTTATATATCACTCCATCTTGAATAGACGTTATTTCCTGACAGTCTTGCTGAAATTCCACAGATGCTTTTTTTGAGATATCCCAGCTTGTCCCATTTTGTAGTCGCCCCTCTTTAAAACTGATGAGACTACCAAAAAGCAATTTTGAGGTGGATCATCTTCTCTTTCATTTTTTGGAGTTAAGCTCTTCCCTGAGCAACACCGTCCCTCCTGTTCTTGTTGGTTCCACTTGTACCTTGGGACGAGCTGGGACAGAAGTAGCAGGGGACACCACTGATATCTACTGAGCGCCCAGCAGCCTCCAAATAAAAATGAAAAGACAATGCATTGCCTGTTCTGCTCCTTATAGTCTAATACTACCTGCAGCTTATTGCAGGCATGTGAAACCATGGACATTCAACACCTGAGGATAATAAAGCTTCTTGAGCTTACTGCCTAAGCTTTAAAGTGCCACCATACCTGAGTGCAGCTCTTGCATCAGGCTTAGTTAGGCATTGCATTTCCAGAAGACCTTGAGACTCTGCCACCACCATTAGTTCTCTCTCCCCACCCTGTCCTTGTACAATGGGTTTGTGTGTCAACCTTTCATGCAGTCCCTGAGTTCCCAGAGCCCTTGTGTAGCATGAGGAACAATAGGAGAAAAGAAAACATCGTAGTAAAATATTCGCACACTGGGAGCACAATGTGAAAATAAGAGGTGACAGCTCAGCTCTGGGGCCCCAGCATCTACAGACTGGAGAAAAAGATGGCTGCTCCTGTTTTTCTTCTAAGGCCTTGTCTCTCATTCAAAGTCAGAGAAATGTCAATAAGGAGCTGGTTCCTCTTTGTCATTGCTCTTAGGTAGTATAATCCTCCCATGCCAATATCATACCATATATTATTTTAACATATTCTCCACCCCTCCCTCCTTCTCTATGGTTCCCAGAATTCAGTGAATAATTTTTCAATGAACTGTTTCTTCAGCAAATTTAATTTCTTTTTCCATTTCTGGAGTATCCCAGAGCAAACTGCAATTTCCTTAGGCTCTTTGCTATCTGACCTTACCTAGCAAGCTTGCTGCAGTTTCTTCCTCTGCTCTGCGGATTGATTATGAACTTTGAGGGGGATATTTGCTACTTGTGGTTCCAGGCGTGTTGGCTGGCTGTGCCGAGGGAGACTGCATGGTTCAAGAGAAATACGTGCATGGTCATGTGCCAGTGTTTGAGGGCAAAAACACCATCGACATTACTTTAAGTTGCTATTGACATTTGCACCTGCAGCTTTCACTTAAAGAGAGTAAATATACGATTAGGACACTGAAGGGAGGATCATTTATGTATAGATGATACGCCAGCGAAGGAGAGTCACTTTTGTGTTACGCTGAGGAAACGATAGGGTACAGCAGAATGCAGAGATAAATAATGAATGATAAATGGCATTGTCATGTTGCCAACAGCCACTTCATTTCACTGCTGCCCTGGAGCACCACGGTGGTTCTCAGCGTCCCACTCCTGGCCCCTCAAAGTTTGTCGTTCATCTGCAGGAGACAACTGTGCAGGCGAGCAGGACAGATAGCGGCACAGGAAAAAAAGTAAAATTAAATTAAAAAAAAAAAAAAAAAGACCCACAAAATCCTTGTTGCGCTGAACGCTGTGCAGGTGCGGGTTGCCATGTTAAGGCAACCCCATGAAGGGGTGTCCCAGCGCTGGTCTGACATGGAGGGCCCTCGCAGGGAGCTGCTTGGCTTGGCTGCCCTCCCGAGCTGCGTGCTGGCCCCACCTTGCCCTAATGAGAGGGTTGGTAGGAGACACCAGACCTCAGGTTTCCCGCAGGCTCCCATCCTCCCTGGACTCCTTAATTTACCTTTCCAGGGATGGAATGAGAGTGGGGGAGAGGAGGAGTGACGTTTTCCTTGAGCAGTGGGTGACTAAGAGCCGGAAAAATTGGGAGGGGGAGGGGGGGAGAAATGAAACGAGGGAACTCCACCCTTTTACCATGAAAATGTCGCAGCCACAGCCCAGGCCTTGGCCAGCAACGGGCTTCTTCCGTGCATGGAGGAGGAGGCTATAAGGAAGCCGGGAGAAGTGGGATGCACAGGCACCCGGGGATATTTTTAAACATGCCGGAGGTCTGGAAGCAAATTGTAGGCCTGGTTTTGCTGGCACGAGGCCCTTTCTTCCCCAGTGTGGATAGATCCTGCTTGCTAAGGAAGCCCTCCTCATGTCAAGACGAAACTCTCTGCCTGACGGGACAAGTAAGTGGCGGCGCTGAGAAGGGCTGAAGAGGGACGTGAGCCGCGGCTGAACGTTATTTGCACACCTATGTGGCAGATGAGCGTGGGCCGCGGAGGGAGCACGCGCTCCATGCTGGCTCTGCACCCACCGGATCCGGTGGCCCTGACCCGCAGGAAGGCGATGAGGAAGCGAGGCGGGAGGGGGCCCGCCCACATCCGCACGCGAGAGGGGCCCGAGGCGCTGCGGCGCTGCGGTTCGCGTCGCGGCGTGGCACGTCCTGTGACACAGCCGGTGGCAAAGGCGAGAGAGACTGGGGCTGCCGGAGAAGAAAAGCCTTGCTGTGTTTATTTTTGGTAGAAACAAGAAGGCCGCTGGCGAGGCAAGAGGAGCCCAAAGTGGTGTCCTTGCAGCCTACACCTAACCACGTATTTTGCTCTCGGTGAAAATGGCAAGGCTTCTTTCTTTACATAATGGCTTTCGTGGAAGAGGTATTTAATCACATGAGAATCCCTTCACCTTCTGCCGAGAAGGAACCCCACCTGGGAGGGAACAGAGTCAACTTTTAACAGCACAGGCCCTGGAAAGAAATACCGATCTGAGGAATTCATGGTACGGAAGGCAGTGAATTCAAACCTTGCCAGAGTAACAGCGCTGCAGACTTTTCCCGAGGAAAGAAACGCTGGATTTCTAATAAACGCACTTATTTACAGTATGGGCAAAGAGAGGATCCATGCCACTTGCAAACTAAGCCAGCCCTGCGCATCCGCTGTTCTTGGGGGCTTTTTTGCAGGCAGGGGAATGGCTGATGCAAACGCTGATCAGGACTTCTGCGCCTGGTGTGCGAGTGCTACGAGAGCGGCAGTCCTAAATTAAAAGCTCCTCGGCTTTTTCTTTTATTGATCTTGGTTTCAAAGCAACTCAAACTGGCCAAGAGGGAATGAAGAAAACTGTAATGTCAGTTGCTGCAATGTTAATTTTTTTTTCCACAGATGAAGGCACCTATATTACTTTTCTCATTGATGGCGTGTGCAAGTAGATTTAATTTTTGAGCAAAGTCATGGTCAGTAGCTGTCAGTAACCCTTGAGACTGGCCCTCTTGGCAAGGGCCAATCCCTGTTTCTGCAGAACATAAATCCCTTTAAACGTTCCTGTCATTTTCCTCCGAGGAAACACTAAAATCCAGCCTGACGCTGTTGCAGAGATGGCTGTGGCCAGAACATCGTGTAGGGGCTTCCTCGCTTGAGACAGGACGCTTTTCTGGGATTTGGGACGGAGTTTGACATCTAGTGGTAGCATGTGGTATAATCCTAGAGCTCACTAGAAGTTCAAGGGTCACTCTCATGGGTACGGCAAGATGAAAGAGGATCAGTCCATCAGCAACAGACACAGTTTTACTCTCTATGTACAGTCATGCACCTTGGTATTATGGGTCTTCTATGCTGCATTGGCATTTGATTAAGAGAGGAAAACAGCTGAGAGGTAAGGCAGATAGTCCCAAGTCATGTTTCATCCAGAAAAGTAATATTTTTTAAGATATGAACTTTGATCTCGTTGCTTATGTTGTCTTGTATCATTATGCATGCTTTTAGCATGCTAATGAAGCAATAGCAGGAGGATCTAAACTCAAGTAAAGTAACGGAAGATGTCCAAGTGCTTAATTTGGAAAGTGCTAGGAGGCCAGGTTTAAAGAAATCACAGATATTTCATCTTCAGGTTTGATTGGTGCCATTTACAATTGCAGCTAGAAGAGTCTTGTGAAGATGATCTGCTGCTAGGAGCTAAATAATGCATGCACAGACAGATCTGTCTTTATTAAAAGATAACGTAAGGAAAAGCAAAATGATTCTGATGACATGAGCAGCAGACCAACCTAACACTTCTGGAAGGTCACAAAGAGGCTGAAGTCCTCCTTATTTTCATATCTCTCCACATTTCCAAACGTCAGAATGGGAAAGTATCATTACCCTTTAAAAAACATGATTCCAGCCCAACATGTATGCCAAATCTCATAGGAGAATCATGTGCTTTTGAAAAGTTTGTCCTGGTTTCTAGCTCAAACAAGCATAAATAGGAGGGCAAGTGTGAGCAGATCCTCTGAACTTGCAAGATTTGCTTCTTACAACTAAAATCTGCTTGTGTACGTAGCGGTCAGGCAGTTTTTCATCTCCCTGGAAACATTAGATTAGATAAGTGTACAGGGCTTGGCAACATTTTACCAGGGATGAATTTGACCCATTCTGTACAGCTACCAAAAGGAAAAGAGTAAATGTTAATTAGAAGTTGCATTAAGAGTTTTGGAGCATTTAAGGGTAATAGTTTCCTTTTTTTTTTTTTTTTTTTTTTTTTTTTTTTTTGAGAATGAATTTAGGCATTTAATGCCCAAATCAGAATAGTAATTACGGGTTAGAAGTTATAAAATCAGAGACTGTGTCCTCCAGATATAGGAGAGAAGAAAGACGTCATTCGATAAACCTATTTTCCATGTGCACAAGGTGGGGCAGTGCTCTGTTGCTGTAATACCACTATGTGAACCCTATGTGCTGAAGTGCAAACCACATTTGGAGTCCATTCCATGGTGCCATAAAAGGATGTTTGCTCCTTGAGGAGCAATTCTCAGTCTCTCAAGTGTGTTGAGGTGTGAAGTTTTAACAACTCCCAAGATAAAGTTCAGTCAGTCACCTGAAAATTGTCTTGTTAGCCTTTTCCTTGCAGAAATGAGCCCAGGTCTTATAAGTGTCCAGCAGATACGGATGAGGATGTTCAAACGAAAATGATAAAAGCTGTGGCCTGCTGTCAGCTTGCCTGCTCAGAAATCCTCCTTTCTGTTTGCACACTCAGGCAAAAGGTGGTTTGCTCTTTACAGAGAAGTGCCCGTTTGCAGAGGCCTCCAGTAGAAGAGGCAGAAAGGAGCAGGCAGCATCAGTGAGCACTACATTGTGGGTGGGGAAATCTCCTATTGACTCCGTTCTTGCTGTTTACGGTGGCCCATTCACACACCATAAACAGACGCAAGGTCTGTGTGAGTGTAAGCGAGTATATCAGTCAAGGCTCCAGACTGTTTCATGGCTCCAATACACGATTCACAGCTGCCGGCTTCCTCACAGGCATCCAAATGAGCTGGAAAGGCTTCGTTAATGAGAGCCTTAATTCTTCTTCAGTGCGGAGTGGACGAAATCTGCAACTCTGCACAAGCACTTCCCTAAAAAAACTTGCATTTCCTTCTTCTCCCTCTATCTTTATGTTTGTTTCTTCTTGTTTTGTTTCCTTTCCTTTTTTTTTTTTTTTTTTTTAACCTAGCTGTAGTCGGAAGGTCCTCAGGGCAGGAACTATGTCTGCTTGTGTGCCAGGAGGGTCCCACAAACATCTGCGGCACAGAACAAACATCATAGTATCATTGCCTCTGAAAGCTAGGCACTACAGACACAGGAGGAAAAAACAGCCGTAACAGAAGATATATGGCAAAAGAAGCAGCGCCTTGGCCGGTAGCAGCTCTTGTGCTTTCGAGGTTATTGATAATGGAGATATTACCAACAACATAGGAATATTTAGTTGAGAGTAGTGGAAAACAGAACCAATGGCCATTACCTTGTTAAAGATCTTCTAACTTTCTCCCACATGCCCCTTATCACAACCAGCCTGTGTTGCCACATGTCTATCTCTGAGCCTGGGGACAGCCAGTGAAATCCCCCCAACAACTACTGCACAGGATCACAAATGCAGAAAAACTCTAAAACATTTACATGTTATTTAGAAAGTATAAATATCTCTGAAAACTTACTAAAGCACTCGTAGCAAGTTTCCGTGGATATTTTTTTTTAATAATGCTTAAGTACCTTACAGAGTGGCAACTCAGGTTGAACTCAAAAAGGTCTTTGTAGGAGAAAGGCTGTAAAGGCTCATCCTTTGTAAGCTAATGGCCTTCTATTTTGCAGCATAAACAACAAAATGTTCTTGTCTTGGATTATCTTGATAATAAATGGCCTGTGCTTTTCTTAGTTTATACAATATTGCTCCCTCAAACCTCTGTTGCACTGTGCTGCCACCATATGTCACTGTTAAAACTAAATGAAAAAGGAAAGTTTTACGGAAGTTTTTAAAGCTTTGGTGGGGCTGAACCCTGCTGCCAGCAAGGTAAGAGCCATCCTGGCCCCCAAGGCAGGAGCTAGAAGAAGGATTTTCCTCTCTGCTTAAAAATGTTTTTGTTTTCCCTTTCTCCTCCTCTCACAGCTCCTGTAACAGCCAGTTCCTAGAGTCACCTCTCAGGCTGGAAAAACAAAATCCTGGCTTAGGTGAGTGTCGGCTTCCGATGTTCAGAGAGAGGACCCTGGTCCCACTGTTTTACACTGCAAGTCTCTCAGTCCTGGGAAACATTGTGTTTCCTGCACAATATCAGATCTGTCCACCCTTGTTCCCCACCTGACCTCTTACATCCAAAAAAGCACAGAAAAACTCAAGCTGATTTGCTACAGAGCAACATCTGTAGGAAGCTGTATCTTTTGCAAGAACATGGAGTAGAAGCTGTTGTCATCCACTTCTGGATATTGTTCCTATTCATCACTAATGCCCTTGAGCTTATTGCTGTGTTGGCTTCATTTTTCTGCCTTAGGCTCGCCAAGTCCTTTACAAAGCCCAGAGCCAGGACTCCTTGCAGCAGTTGGGAGTCACTACCCATCGTGCACTCCAGCAAGAGTCCCACCATCGCCACAATTACAGTATGATCCCACCAGCCAGGTGAATCCTGCCTGGCCATTTCTGGACAACAATTTCTTTCATAATCCTGACCTCAGAAACCTCTTCTCTGAAGCACTAAGGGAAGAGAGTGATCTTCACCTCCTCCAGCCGTTGGCCGTATTACACTGCTCCTTAGTGTGGGGAACACTGTGTGCCTGCCGTGCGCCCGGCAGTCGTACCGCTGAGCCCAGTCCAGTGTAGCATCCCTAAAGAGCTGAACTCCAGCAGCCCCAAGGTTACGGCTTGAAAAGTTTTTCCCAGCTGATTTGCACAGGGGAGGATTCTTCTCCCCACAGTGTGAGGCGTCTCTGTCTGAGCTGGTCATCTGTGATATCTCTTTTTACGACCAGCTGAAAGGAACAGGGTCTTGAAAGGCACGGTTCTTTTCTTTCTGCTGACACTAAAGGCAGCCCATGACGGTGAGCCTAACTGCACATGTCTGCATTCAATTAAGCTGAGGCAGATGAATTCCATCCTGGATCCCAAAGTTTTTGGAAGCATTAACCCTATTGCTTAACCTCCAGAAATCATTCCACATTTTCAGGTTGGAAGCACTTCTGTTTTTTTTCTGGCAAGCTCCATCTCTCTTTTCTTGCATGTTTAAAAAAGTCATCTTGGCATCATCTCAGACCAAAATGGTGGTTGGCATATAATTCTGATTGATTATTTTTTATTTATCTATTTATAAAACACTTTTAGCACTTCAAAGTGCTGTGAAAATGTTGTTTTTCTGTCAATAATGCAGCAACATCTGGCAGGTGCAAAGATGGATCAGCATCCCACAGATCAAGGTACACAGTGTTAACTTGTACACTATTTTTAGAGAAATGCAGCTCTTTGGAAGCCTCCAACTAATAGTCTGCAGAAAGAATGGTCCTTGCCTCTGACAGCTTTTATTGCTGTCTTGATGCTACTAAAATAAACTAGTAGCCAGCTACTTCGTTTTCATCAGAATTATAGATATTATCTCCTCTTGTACCATTATGTTCAGATTCTGGAATCGCCCCAGCAACTGGGATACCTGGTGGTCTGCCAATGCTCTGTCGAGCATCTGTCCTCTGCGCCTCACTAGCACTCTCCCCAAGAGGTAGCTTCTGTGTGTGAGCGGGTGTTTGTAATGAGAGGCATGTGGCTTCGTTTGATAAGTCCAGGGAAGTGGGTTGCTCATTTTGGTTCCAAGCGATCCCTCCTTTTCAAGGCTGCAGGAAGTAAATCAGTCATGTTTTCAACGATCCCACGCTCCAGCTGCTGCAGATTTGGAAATTGTTAATGAATGCTGCTCCCAGCGTTATCTGCTCGTGGCCATATGGCTCTGTAGGGAAAAAGTTTCATCCTAAAGCATTGTGCACACCTTTCTCTCATACTTGCAGCACCACTGGAAGGCAGCCATCACTGGGGTGGAGAGTGGCAAACAAATCCTGTTCCGAAGCCAAAGCAGTGCAGCTGGGAGTGAGGGAGAATGAATTGTTGTTTCTCTTTTAAACAGTCTACTATGTCAATATAGAGCAGATTTCAAAAGCCTTTATTCTCAGTGACGTGTTAACAGCATTCTGCTTAGCTTATCAAAGCATGAACCTGATCTGTTATTCTGACTTGGATACTCTGTGATTCTTTTCTCAAAGCATTATATCCTTTAGAATGAATGTCCATTTCTTCTCCCCTTATAGAGGTGTCCAATTCCCATCTCCTGTGTGACTAGTGTGAATATTTGTCATATTGACTGTAGAATATTAGAAGGTGTTTATATACTAGAATGTATTCAGGGATTCATTTTATTCATTTTATTAATCGACTGCATAAAGGAGAACTATGTATATCTGTGTCGTTCCTGACATATTCAGTGTATCTCTTTCCAAGGAATATCATGATAGAAGCACACCATCCTCAAACAGGCTACTTCAATGCACTGCTCTCCTTACCTGTAAGACTTGAATGTCTGGCTTGGATTGCTCTTGTTGCAGTGCGAGGCCATTGCTACCTTTCCTTTTCAGTGTAGATATGAAGAAGAGATTATTCACATTCCTTTTTGCAGTGATCTTTCATGTCTTCAAGGCTGTTCATCATATCCGCTTCCTCAGTCAATCTCTTCTTCCCTACATTAAGCTGGCCCAGTTCTTCTTGTCTTTGCTCACAGTGATCTTCCTTGGAACATTCCTCTTGGCCTCCGCCCAGCTGATCCACAAAGGTTTTGAATTGTGATGACACTTGTCCAGCTAAGTTCTTTACCAGTACTAGTGCTGCAGGATTACTTTCCAAATCTTTCAAACTAGACTTCCGTTCATACCTCTTAGTATCATCTTACACATTTTCACAACAGTGTGACATTGTTAATTTGTGCTCATGTTATAATCCAGTGGAAACTCTTCTCACCCACTCTTTTCTCAAATTCCTATCTAGCAGCCTGTTTTCTAGAGGGCAACAGTTACTTCTCAGGATTTGAGAGATTTTCTCCTCTAATGACTTTCCCCCAGAAAAATCCCCCAGGTCTCTGAAATATGCCTTAGAATATTAATCTCTGGTGCCCTTGACAGGATTATATCAGTTTGCATAGTTGGTCAAAAACGGGCCTCTCCACACAAAGTCCTTATACCCCTGAGTGGAGTTTTCATAACGTATGGACTTTGCCCTCCCTAGCCGCAGAAGGAAGGGGGCTACAAGGACAGAGCTGAGCTCCCCTCAGCAATCTGTCATTCAAGAAGGGGCTGTCTTGTACAGCAGCATCTCACGAGTATGAAAGAAAGTTTTGTCACCTGTCCTGTTGGGAGAGAGGATACATCATGGTTTAGAGGTAGACACTTACGAGAGCGCTTTGTTAGAAAATCAGAGGCACAGTTAGTGTATTATCATCTCTTGTTGCTTCACCATGTAACAGGAGCTGTAAGAGTCCCTTTAACACTTAGCTTCAAGGAAGGGCTCCTCTGGATGAAGAGCGGGCCAAGAGAAGCAGGGATGATTAAGCTACAGATGAGCTGTGGAGAGCTTGACACAACTGTCGATATTCAGGTGAGTCAGTGCTTGACTTTCTTCTAGAGGATTTTCCTTCTGACAAAGGAGGGTCCTGGCTCTCTTCATAGGCTGAAATCTGTATTAGAGGAATGCCTCAGTGGCCCAGAAGAGGTAGGTAAAAACCAGAAGGGACTCTCCACCATAATCATGGTTCTTATTGTGTATACGCAGGAGGAGGTTTTTGCTTGGTTGAAGTTATCTGGCAAATACTAGCATGATGGCCAAAGACTATGACAAGGATTTGGCAACACAAAGCTACGGCTAGGTTTAGCCTCATCTCCAGTATTGTGCACCCACCAAGACCTTCCTACCTGCCTCTGACTCCTCTTTCCCTCCTATGTTCTTAGCTAAGTTCTTTGTTCCCCACACTCCTCAGCTGCCTGAGAAAATAAAGGCTCCAAAGCTAGGCCAAGGACACAGAACTGTCAGCCTCACAGCTGGTGTCAAGCTCTGACCTGCTGTCAGAACAAGGGATCATTTGAGCTCAACTCATTGGCAAGCTAACTGAACGGTGCTGGGATCTACCCACATGTAGATATTCATGATCGATTCCTAAGCTGGATGCACTGTTCCCAAAGGATAGTGTTTCACACACGAGGGGCATCCTTGTCTCAGCCTCTGTAGCCAAAACACTGGAGTTGGGAGAGAAGACCTGAACTGCAGAGAGATTCTTCCAGGAAAGAAGTAACAGTCTACTATATTAAAATATACATATATATATATATATATAATGTATCTTGTTTTCTTCTCAGAGAAACTTGGTAACTCTTTTAAAATGAAGCTAGCTGCTGATCTAATTCCAAATGCTCTCTGCTTAACTTGAAAGAGATTTCAGCACCGCTTTGATCTACACCCAAGAGCCACTGGGAATAGCACAAACTGCTCAAACCGGCCAAAGAGAAGAAAGGAAGGGATCCCTACACCAAGAGAAAGCATTCCACTTCCTGGGCCTCCACCAGATCTGCTTGCACCCTTCACAGACCCTTAGGAATGCTTCTGGTCAAAGTAACGATACTCTCTAGAAGGTCAGGCGTGGTTAGGAATGATTTTCCTCTCTCTCTCCGTCACTGCATCCAGCCTTTTAATTACAGCTGGCTAGATTATTTTTACAAATAAATTATCTGACTAATTCAGTCCTTTATCCAGCTCATGAATCATTAGCAAACAGACTTTGCTTTTTGTCACTCTTGGTAATTATTTCATGAATGGTTCATGCAAATAAACTTCAGTCTGTGGGAGGTGTCTGCAACTTGATCCCCTCCTGTTCCGGGTGTGCGAGTGGTTCCCTTGGTAATGTGCTATGCTTTCCTTCTCTTGAATTGCCTGTCAGAATTCTTTTAATGACAAGATTTCTCCTTCTTCATGCACAAAATACCGCTGCCACAGCTGTGTCCCAAACTTTACATGCCAAGCAGAACTTCATCCACACCAGCTCTCATGAATAAGACACAAAAGAGAGTGGGGGAGGAGTAGAGCTGAGCAGCTGTGCAGAATCCGCATAAATATTCACCAATTCCCTCTTTTGCCGCATATGCTGTCTAGGTCTCCTTCTCATGTGCAAATAACATATGAAGTGTGCACAGGGAGTGCTATCAGACACTGATATGCCACATTCTTCTAGGGGCTAGCACACACAAGGTAGCAAGCCCTGTACTGTTTACAGACAGAAACAAAACCCTTTCTGATTGTTACAGTCTCCATTGCTCCCTTATCTTCATATCATGTCCCTAACACAGTCTGACGGGACAGGGTTCGACAAGTCCTCTTCTCCTTGGGGCATAGATCTTGACATAACCAAAAAAACCCAGAGGATACCAGTTTTCATGCTAGAACAGCTCTGCTCATCATCTGTTATAGTACTTTGCCTTCAAGAATGATTGGACAGATGTACCGTACATATTAAATTTGCTCAGGGCACATCCCATGTTTTCATGTATCCTCTGGAAGGAAATTCTTTCCTGACCGCAGCTGATGATCCACTTAAACCTTGAAGTAGGACGATTGGTAGCCATGGATGTTTTCACCTGCTAGCTAGCACATGTGAGCTAAGCTCTGCCCGACCTCTACCGCAGATTCTGCCCTTAATAAACCTGGTTGCTCTCTTTTGAATTCACAGATGTCCTGCTGAGGGAGTCATGCTGGGCTCCTACCTCGTCCTGCCCCATGGAGCAACCCTGCTTCTGCTGCTCCCCAGCATCATCCCCCTGCCTGCTTAATGCCTTGAACAGCGTACTCCAAGGATTTGTCTTTTACTGTCAGTGCTGCACCAGGAGTTCACAGAACTGAAAAGATGCAGAACCCTGCTTATATAGAAAAAAGGCATGTGAAACTTCAGACTTCAAATTAATGACTACCAGAAGCCTGCTCCGCTCAGAATAAGCCAGAAGTGGCTACTATCCAGTAACAGCAATTTGTTTTGGGTGATCCTGTCCTGCTGCTCTTGATGAACTCTCCAGGTTGCAACGCTATCACCAGAATTGTCCCCTTTTATCATCAGCCTCAGCAGAGGGAATTTAAAAGCATTGGGTCCTGTCCTACATTTAGAGTCTTCTATCCTGTGGAAGATGGAGGATATCAATCCCCTCTGCAGTTGTCGGGCAGAAATATTTCAGCAACAATAAATTTGACAAAAAGAATGAAGGGCATTTTCATAGACAATTAACCTCATTTCAGACTATATATAGCCCTGGGATGCATGGAAACCATTCACAGAGGAATTTCTGCCACCATGCAGGGATTTCTACTGCACAGTAGACCTAAGATGGAGGTGGAAAAGACTGCATAGCTCATCAGTCTATGGAAAGCCAACAAAGCCAGCTATCCATTTCAAGAGGCTATTTGGTTCTTTTTGCTTCCAGAGGGTTTCATTTATTATTGTGGTTAGAGTAAGCTGTTAATATGTTCATCAAAGGCTTCTTTTCTGGGCAAAAAAAAGAAATTTCAAAGGAACGGATGCTTGTGAGAAATGTGTGTTCCCTTTGAGATTTTAATTCTTCAGATTAAAAAAGCATTTGATTCTTTTCCAAGTTTTTTGTTTGTTTAGTCTGAGGAAGGGTATTAAAGCAAATAAACATTTTCTATTAGAACCGAAATAAAATGAAATTGCTTGATATGATTAGAGATGATCCACATGAAACAAATTATGATTTATTAGTCATTCCCAACTGAAACAAAGTTGAGGGGAAAACTTTGGGAAAAGGTCATGTGTTGAAAGCAGCTACCATATTTTGCTAGTCCTTACAAAAGGTTGATGAGTTTGGGTAGAGTGATAATGTTTGTAGTTGCTGTTCATCAATTTTGTCTGATCTCTGCCTGTGAATTTCACAGCAAAGGACTCCCCGTTGATATTATTCCTTATCCAGATCTTTAGCTTCATTAGCTGCTGAGCCCCTTCAAAGCAGGAAAAGTGAAAATAATAGCAAGATTGCAGCCAGCTAAGAAAGTGTGCTAAGACCTTGAAGATGTTCAGGGATCAGAGCACTGATACAACAGAATCTGCCAGGTAATTATTGTTAAATTGTAGGCTCTTATGTAACACACAGATTGGAGGATGGTTCTTATTCCAAAAGAGATCATAAGGCAATTTAAATCAGGTTGAAAAGGACTTCAGGAGGTTTTCTTGTTCAGCCTCCTGTCAAAGCAAGATCAATTAGGAGGTCAGAGCAGAGTGTTCAGGGCTTTTATCCAGGCCAGTCCTGAAAATCTCCAAGAATGAAGATTGCATAGCCTCCCTGGCCAATTTGGTTCACTGCTGAATATTCTCATGTTGAAACAGCTTTTCCTTAGATACAGCCTGAACCTCTCATGTTTCAACATATACTCCCATTGCCTCTTGTCCTACCACCATGCACCACTGTGAAGATCCTGGTTCCATTTTGACGTTATATGCCTGGGAAGGCTGCTATTAGGTCTCCCCAAAAGTTCTCTGTCCTCCAAGCTGAGACTGCATTTGTGTACACAGGCTTGAGGTGGGCCCCTTTTTGCCCTGTTTTGTTGTTCTTGAGATCGGGCCTGTGCACATGACCCCTCATCATTTGCTTTCCAATCTAGCCCATTCTTTTCTCACTTGACTAGATGTTGCCGTTTCCCTTTCATATTGTTTATATTTGAAATCTCTTCTCACCAACTTGTCCTTTTTTTCTTTTGGAAAAGATGCACTTACCCTACTTTGTCAAGTGGATCCCATTTCTCCCTAATAGTCCTCAGTCCTTCAAGAGGGTCACAGCTCATAAAACCAAATCCATGTTGTTAACATCAGTTTCACAACGAGGTGTTGTCTCTCAGGATCTTTCATGTCTCTGCCATTCACTGACAAGATAAAGTTAAAATAGCATTTGAGTTCCCATGTTTTTTCATTCCCAGAGCCATGTAGTTATTCTCGGTATGCTGTAGGTCCCTACTGGCAGTAGCACTGCTGCCAATGTGAATAATCAGCAGAAGGTTATAGTTCCAGGGCAGGACAAGCTTCAGCAGTTTCTCTTAAATACCCCAGGGAGCAGCAAATATCCCTAGATAGCAAGTCAGGATGGTAGTTAGAGCTTTCCATTCCCCACAGCAAGGAGACATCTACTACTACCACTTGCAGATTCCTCTTGGTGCTGCTGTATGCTTCAGGCTAGGCCTGCACTGATGCTTCCCCAGAGAGAGCTTTCAGCTTCCTCTACTATCAGGGCACTGAAGATATCATGTAGTTGCAGATCTGCTGATCTGCGGGGTGGAAAAGGAGCCGTCCTCCAGTTGCCAGAAGCAAGAAGCCTCCAGCCTTCCCCATCATGAGTTGCCATTTGCTACTCCATTGAACTGAGACTCCAGCTACTCCTCTGACTCTGTGGTTAGAGGGTTAAGCTCTTGTCTCTGCAGGGTTTCAGAAGATCCTGTCATTCTTTATCTATCTACCTTGAAGCTGCACAGCCTGCTTGCCTCCTCCCACTGCTTCTTTACCTTGGTGACACTGCTCTTCAACCAGCGCACACCTTTGCCGGCAGGGATACTATCTCCATCTTTCCCAGCATCCGTGAAAGACATCAGACTCTCCCTGCTGCCCAAGACCTGCACAGCCGTGTCTTCTCCCTAGAAGGGACCTCCCCTGTTTGGGTCGAGGTCTCTGATATGCTAGAGGCTGGTGCTCCAGCACCCAAGCTGGGTGCTCATACGTTGCCTTCAGGAGAATGTCCATCCCCACCTTGTGCAAACTGCTGATCAAATAGTGGTGTCTGTTGACTGCTTGTAGGGGCTATGCTCTGCCAGCTGCACTCCAGGCCGAGCAGTTATATGTATCTCTCTAGCACCAGATGAATGGGTGCTTCAAACTTCCTAGTCAGGAGTCAAGTGAAGACAAAATACCAAAGAACCCTTTGATTGGGGATAGCTGACAGAGGTCATTAGAAGCCACTAGATTCTGCTAG
Source organism: Nothocercus julius (assembly GCA_013398735.1). Classification (NCBI taxonomy): domain Eukaryota; kingdom Metazoa; phylum Chordata; class Aves; order Tinamiformes; family Tinamidae; genus Nothocercus; species Nothocercus julius. The sequence continues at coordinate 62,762 of VZSV01000438.1, forward strand.
ACTCAGAACTCCCCCATGTGATGGAGAAGGACCAGTTCAGAGCCTGATCTCCAAGCTTTTTGAAAAGCTTAAACCAGAACTTCCTTCTAAGAACTGACCTGGGGATGGAGGTTTTTGAAAAGCTTAAACCAGAACTTCCTTCTAAGAACTGACCTGGGGATGGAGGAAGTGAGTCATCCCCCCGTCACTCATAATGAGCTGTGGTGTTATGTTTCCCCTCTGCTCCAGGGTGGAAGTGTCAGCTTTTGTAACAGGAAAGGAGGTAGAACAGAGAGATTCTAGTCTAGGAGGAAGCCCATAATATCTGCACCATTTGAACATCAGCACCATTTTGCATCCCTAAGGAGCCTGAATTTCCACTTCTAAAAGGAGATGAAGTTCAATATGGAAGTCAATTGTCACCATTTCCTAATTTCTAACATTTGTTTCTGTCTCGCAGTATTGGAAATGTTCACTATACCCCTTCCCTAGTAAAATGAATCCCATAGGGTTCCCTGCTTTCAAAACTTCCATTAATTAGAGAAAAGGTCTTTCTCTAACTGTACAGGATCAGACTAGCCTTGCATTTATGTTCAAGAGAGTATCTTTTAATTATACATAATAGTAAGGAAAAAAAAAAAGATTTAAAATATTTCAAACTAGTTTGAGATGTGTAAAGCATTCACTTTTATTTCTCCTCATCCTTATGGCATCCTAAGCTCTTTGCAGATCAAGAGTTTATATTAAGTTTCTGGGATCTATCTTCCCATCACAACAGGATGTTCACAGCGGGAGAACGTGATGCTAAAAGAGCTATTCAGAGAGGAGCAGCCTCTGTCAGGTAACTGGTACTCTGCTCACTGACCACCACTTCCCTGATGTCTCACTGCAGGATTTGCAAGCATTCAATGTTAATCATGGGATCAAAATTGAGTAACAGGCTGCGCACCTCTGGGATTTTAAAATTCATCATGTCTAGCAAACTCTAAAATATGGTTTAATACACAGGTGCCTGCACGCAAAGGTAGCCTCCCAAGACTTTGCTGTTACAGGCCCGTGTCTGTTAATCACCTGTGCCACTTGTTAATAGGGAGGCTGACACGAAATCAGCACTGTGAACAGCATAAAATTCAGAGACACGACTGCTCTTATCCCGAAAGATACTCTCAACGTTAACAATTCCTATTTCACACCTTCAAGCCCATTGTAACGGCCAAACATTTTTTATGAGCATCTCAGAAGACTTTTGTGCACAGGAAACCCGTGTAATGTATTTGATGTTACAAGAGAAAGGTTAAGTTCTGCAGACTCCAAAGTACCCACTTCTGTAGTCGCAGCTGTAATGGAAGGTTATTCCCAGGCACTCAATTTGTTTTTTCTCAGTACCAGTTACTTCAGGTAACCTTCAATAGCCAAGAAAGTGAATTTGATATATAATTGCAATTTTTCACCCTGCTGCGTATTTTAAGCAGGACTGGTCCTGAATCAATGAATGGGCCATGCAGTGTGACTGTACAGTAAGAAAGTGCAGCTCTGGACACTGGAGAGGACAGAAAGGTAGGTGCAGAGTCATCTTACTCCCTGCTTCAGTGAGGGGCTTTGTAAGATTCATTTTCTTGTTGGTGAAGATACCTCTTGTCTGGAAAACACCTGCTGACAAGAGTACATATTTCATTTATTTCTTGTCAGTTGACTCTAACAGACAGCTTCACCACATAGACATAGACTCTCTTATCTACACTGGCATATGCCAAGGCAGATAGAGTCTAAACTCCTGTATGTCAAATGCTTCATCCTCAAGTCTTTGCAAGAGCAGAAAAAATCTCAGAGTCAGCAGGAAAGCTGCCAATATTCAGTCCAGTGCTGGCTCTGAGAATGCCTGAGTTTCTGCCTTAGGGATACAAAGACCCTGCTCCCCATACTCTTAAGGTCCAATCACACCTTTTACAATCCAGGAGCTAACAGAGAAGAGTGCCAAGAGGTGATCAGGGGAGTCAGTTACCCTTGATTTCCTTAAAATTCTTTTTTATCTTCATCAGGATACACTGTTCTTTTTCCTCATTCTCTTAAAATCATTCTTTAGGATATTACAGACTTACAGTCTCCTACTGCATTTCATCCAAGGACTGGTGTGTGTGTAAGAGTGATTCATTCTTGGAAAGAATTTTCAAAACAAAATCTCTAGAGAAAGAGACTTCTAATGTCTAATCTGAATGCCTAGGATCCTGGGCCTGATTTCAGAAATTCAGTCTTGGTATGACAAGACATTTTTTTTATCCATTTACTGTTCTAGCATCAGAAGCCAGAAAGTGTGTGCGAAAGAGATTACTGAAAATATAAAGCCATTCAATAAATCAATAGTGTTCTTTCACTTGGAATATTGTGTCCAGCCCTCAAAATGGTTGCAGTAGAAATGGAAGAAGTTCAGAGATGGATGACATGAATGATTATCTGCTTGGAAGGCTCCTGTTGAAAAAAAAAGATTGAGAAGGATTAAAGTCTTTAATTTAAAGAAGAGAAAAATAAAAACAGTCAGGTTATGGGAATATTAATTGGGAAATGGAAAAGGAAAGTAGAGTTGGCATTTCTTGGGACTCCTCCCTGCAAAACAAACGACATGAAATTTCCCAGCCTGAATCATTTTGCAAATGCTTAATACAGCATTATTCAACACTGTGTGCCTTATTAGCCAAGCTTAAAGACATGAAGTAAAAGCTCAGCATTCAGACTAGCAGTTCTGCATTTCAAACCACTCTCAGTCAGCCCAAGCCATCACAGAGTAAAAATTGTAATCAAAAACATGGAACGTAAGTTTTAATAGCAATTTCTACCAACATGCACAGAAATGCTGTGTCCCTTCCTTCCTTTCGCTGTTTATTTTTAACTAAAGCTGCACAGAAGCACATGTTTTTATTGACCAGATTATTAGGGAGTACAAATTTAGATCCCATAACATCAAAGGCTCACTGAAAGGATTCTTTCAAACGTCTTAGGTACAACAGCTGAAATTTCTCTGCCAATACTGCATGTTTGCCTATCTTTGTGTAGATGCTTCCAAGTCTTTCACAGCGTTTGGTCACATATTATGAGGAGCAAAGGAGGGAGGGAAGGAGCGGTCAAGCCATATAGCTGCTTGGAATTTGATCAGCTTAGGAAAAGCTGTGTGATATAGTTGCTTATGTCAGCAAGGGCTAGATTCAGCCACCTAGGAGAGCTCTTGCATTTGTATGTTCCTAAATAACCGCACATTTATCTGCAAAAATTTCCAGCTGCCTAATTAGCAAAGCGTGTGTGATAAGAAACCCTGCAGCATTTCGTCCCATCACAAGCTAAGCTTTTGATTGTACTCCTGGTTTTCCCTGCTCTAGGCTAAACATCTGACCCGTAGGAGAGTTACTCATCTTAGCATCCCTAAGTGTTATGTGCTATCGCTTTTGTTCACAACGAGTAATAACTTATTTCCTCAGCTGTCCTTCTGAAATAAAGAGGGATCCTACTGATGGAGCAAATATGGCTACACGCAGAGGGAAGTGGAGGGATTTGTGAGGCTTAGTTTACAATGCCAATTTGTCACAAATCCAATAGGATAAATCCTGACACTTCAGTCGGGCAGGTTGGGAGCACGTTTGCGCAGGGAGCCTTGGGGTGCGAATGAATGCTTTGCTCAGAGCTTAGGCAGCGCGAATTGTGGTGCCCATGTGCTGAGGCGGCTCCCTACAAAATCACTCTTTAAGTACCCCTGAGGTATGTTGCAATGCGCTTCAGTGGGACTCCAGGGCCCCATGACTCTGAGGGCAAGGAAAGGGAGTAGCCACCTGACAGCCTCTCGCCACCAGCCTGGGGTTTCCCTGCAAAACCCCCTGCCACCGTCAGGGGAGCCCCTGGGATTGGTGACACGAGTGTCTGTCTTTAGTTCCACTACTGTTAAACCTTCTGCCTCTGGTGCTGCCGACAGTCCAGCCATGATCAGTGCTGTTCAGATGGAGCTGAGCTCCTTTTCTATTTCACCAAGCAGGCAGCAGTATGAAAGGCTGAGGAAACAGCTGATGTGCCCTTTCCTTTGCTGTGCTCTCTTTTAAATGCTTGACGCAGCTGAGAGGTGACCAAGCATGTCTTGAACGATTTGCATTGGAGCAGCCACCTAAGCTTCTCCTCTGCCCTGAAAGAGCTGGAACTCAGTGACTTGATGCTTCAGTGTGACGGGGGAAGAAATGAATCATAGGCGGAGAAGGTGGCTGCAGTCCGGGCTAAAGAATAAGGTACCTACTATGACCCATGTTCAACAACTGTGAAATAACAGTGGAAACTGGCTTGTAGCAAGTCAGTCAACAATATCCTACAAATTTTTGCAGTAAGACTTTGTTGTGAACGTATGTTGGGGTCAGATTTTAGTCTAATCGTCATTCCACACACATTGTTTCCCAGATAAACTGCTATTGCCCTCTTGAGGTTTTTGCCTTTTTTTTGCACAGGAGCAAACTGGGCCATGAAAGCCATAGAGAGCTCCTGCACAGTCAGTGAAAAGAATCTCAGAGACCTGTGGTTGAGCACCCACATTATTTATCAGCTTGATGAGAATGAGGCTCTGATAGAGGTATGTGTTGTGCTAGGGAGATTTCTTTTGTTTTCCTTTGTTCCCTACTTGCTCTGCTGGAGGCACACTAAGGCAAGGCGGCCAATTAGTCTTCCCTTACAGAGGAAGTGGGGACACTGGCAGGGCAGAGAACTGTTTTGTTCCAGGATGGACAAACACTGGAATCCAGCTCTCTTCTCCCAACCTGTGAGTCACCAATGAGCCTGCTGTGGGGTGGGAATTCATCTGTCAGGTGAGTCACTCTTGTTTTTACTGGCAATCCCAAGGATTCAAAACTTAAGAGTCAGACCTCAAGATGTGTGGCACTAGGTCTTTAAAAAGATAATAACTTTGGCAAGGGATTTCCCTGCAGTTTTGATCTAGCTTTGAGTTTTGAAGCATCCCACATACCCATCGTCATTCTATCTATACGAGTAAGATTATCAGCATCACTAAATCTCCTTTCTCAAATTTATTATTTAGTGTTTGACATCCTCTGCTGCAAAGGATTTTCTCCCTTCTAACTCTCTCCATTGCTCAGCAAACAATCCTTGCAGTCTGCTCCCAGGAAGGCTACAGAGCGGACAGCATGTCATGATGGACAGTTGTTCATCTGCTTCAGAAGTGCACAGCTTAATCTACCTCTGGAAAACCTTGGGGAGATGGAGCATGGGAAGTTGTCATTGATTCCCACTCTACTGCTGAGTAACTATGAATGTGACTTGGCCAACATCAGTTCCTCAGTTTGAATGGACCCACAGATATTTGCTTGGAAGAAGAGCTGTTCAGACAGGAAAGGCATTTAGCTGGAACATAGAGATTTTGCCTTGCTTTATACTGCTAAGAAGCTCTCTACTCTCCAAAGCAGTTGCACAGATTCAATGGTGTTGTGAACTTTTTAGCTCATCATCTTTAGATCAAAGTACAAGACCTATCTTTTCACATTAAGTCACCACAAATCTCCCTGCTTCAGTAAATACAAGAAGCGAAGATATTTTTGCAATGCTTTATATCATGAGCTTACTCATGGACAGGCTTGACAGGTGTCAAGTTCCAGTCCAGTATTTTTTTACAGTTCTTGCAGGCAAAAGGGCAAGCCATTTCCAAGGCTGGCTTCTAGAACTGTTACAGTGAAAGAATGCTGTTTATGCAGCCCTGATTACAGGGTCACATACTGCATACCCTGAGAGTCGAGCCACACTGTGCAGGAGTTTACAAAAGTGACATTAAGCTCAGAAAATCATAAATAAACTGCACTGATGTGGCAGCATATAAGGGAAGAAATGTTTCATCTGCTTCTGTTCCAGTGCAAAGAGACTTTGTAACAAGCAAAGGAAATTTGAAATTCTCATTGTTGTAATTGGCATTGCTGAAACCTGATGGGACAATTTTCATGACTAGAATGTTAAAATCCACGATTTTAAACAGTTTAAGAAGTGACTAGGAAAAAGAAGTGGAAGTGGTAGTCTGCATTAAAGACACCTTTACCTGATTGAGAGTTACTGATAATCCAGAACAAAAGGATGTTGAATGCATATGGATTAATGTGTTACTTAATAAAACCCAGGAGGTAGGATGGTACAGAGATGTTACAGATCACTAAATCAAACCAGAAAAATATGATGAGTTATTCTTTAAGCAACTGTGTCATCTTTGTATGTACTACAGAAGGAAAAAGAAAAAAAAAAAAGAGAAAGCTCTGTTATAAGGAGCTTTAATTGTGAAGACGTGCTGGAGCTGGTAGAGTTTAAAGGCTTTTAAAATTACAGATGGCAATGACTGTGACATGATTGCATTAAATGTGGACAAACAGAGGGCGATGGAAAAGGAGCTAATTTCTCAAAAACAGAAGAAAAAGACAAGTGAAATTGATGGGGAAAATTAGGCATGAAAGATGAATGAAAATTGGCAGGTTTTAAAGATGAGGTTTTTAGGAAAAAAAGTATGTTTTTCCAATCAACAAAAGGCATACTTTGGCTGAGATCTCATCATCCTCATTCAGATGCAAAGTCAAAGCAGCAATCAGAAACTAAAGTCATGTATGACAAATGTGTTGTGCTTTATCAAGAAAAAGAGAGCACTCAATATATATTAGAAGTTATCAATACAGAAAATTGATAAAGGAAACTAAATGAAAGTTAGAAACGAGAATGGCACGGCTAAGGACTGCAAGGAGAAGTTTGTTAGGAACAAAACAAATTCCATTAGTTGTATGGGTCCACAACTAATGGAGATGATTTATATAGATAGGAATAAAAGGCAGAATAACTTAAGTGCTATTTCTGTGTTAAAAAAAAAAAAAAAGTATTATGCATGACAAAATAATAGTTTCCAATCCATTAGTGTCTAAGGATATTAAATATCACCCGCTAAGATTAGTTATTTTAAAGTTTCCAGGTCTGGATGATTTGTAGTCAAGAGTCCTAAAGCATTTGCTGTGTTTTTTACCTATTGATGAGAAATAGTAACCTGCAATAAAAAACCTTGGCAAGGAGGGAAAATCTCAGAAGACTGGGAGAATGCTAATGGTGTGCTAATGTAGCAAGAGAAGCTAGCAGCTTGTTCCAAGTAATGCTAGGTCAGATAGCTGCTGACAAAGTTATGAGCAGAAATATAATTGCTGCCAATCAACATGTTTTTACTGAAAGATAACATGCCAAACCTTACGTGATTTTCTTGGATTTGCAAGTTTAGCTGATAACTACATAGATTTTTGTTCACTTATTAGTGCATGGGGTTCTGATCAAAAAATAACCCTGTGTTAATTTTACAATATCCATAAAGCACATCATAAATGGATTAAGGAAAGAAAAAAAAAAACAGCTGAAAGATTTCTAAACAGAGTTGTCACGAAGAACTATTCCTCACATCAGGAATATGTCTCGCATAGCTCCACAAACAGAACAAGGCCTGATGCCTAATGGTCTGGAAGTAAATATAAAATCACAGCCAGTAAAGTTTATGGAGACATAAAATTTGACAGAGTAGTAAATATCAGGAAAAAAATGCAGTCGTAGACCTTGCCTTGCATTCAACATTAAGTGGGTGCTTGCAGACAAAATGCATTTTAACCTGGTCCAGTGCAAAGCTAAGAAGAAGGATGGCAAGCCATTCCTACCAAAAGCGCCTCAGAACGTATTAACTCTGAATAGGATGCAGCTGCAATAGCAGACAGGAGATGATCATCTTGTACCATAGTGTGATAAAATGGCCTAATTGGAGCCTTGAATATTTAAGAAAAAAAAAAAAAATTCTCTGTTAAACAGAGGTTATTTTATGCTTGTAAGACAGTATTAGTGAGATCTAAGTCTAGAAAAATACACTCGGTTTTGGTATCCACAGTCTAAAGGCTGCTGAAAAATCGAAAAGGAAACTGATATGGCCATTAAAAAAAAATAAAAAAAAAACACGCACACACACACAAAAAAGAAAGCTGGAGAAAGTGCCTTTATAGTGGGAGCCTCAGAGCTTAGTCTGTTTATCTTATCAAAAAGAAGGCTGAGAAGTGACTTGATTGCAGTGTACAAGTACCTTCACAGAGGGAAAATGCCAACCACTAAAGGGCTCTCTAATCTAGCAGGGAAAAAAAAAAAAAAAAACTAGGAATCACTGACTGGAAGCTGCAGCTGGACAAATCTGTATTGGAAACGAAGCATGGGTTTTAACAGAGAGGGTGGTTAACCAGGAAATAGCCACTGGTATGAGATAGGGCTGTCCCACCCGCTGCTGCCTGTAAATCAAGGGTAAATGCTTGTCTGACAAAGATGCTTTCATCAAACATGAGTTCTTCCTGTCATTACAGTAGCAACTGAATAAAAATGTGAAGGACCTGCAGTGCACAAAAGGTCAGCCTGCTTGATCAAACTGTGATTCCTTTTGGCTTGAAACTCTGCAGACCCAGGAGTTGTGTTTGCATTCACTTGGTCAAATGAGCCGTTTTGTAACAAAATGTAAAGAGTACGTCCATTCCTGCCACCTGCAAAAGGGTCATCTTCTTCTGGTGATCATCTGCCGTGGAAGCCGAGGGAGCACTTAGGTTAGTTTAGACTTCATTTGTGTTTGTCTCCTTTTGTGGTGGGAATAACAACCCCTAAAAAATCAGCACAACGGGAGCACAAGATTATCTGAGCTTTGGATTCTCCTCTCTAATACCCTTTGATTTTACTCAGTCATACTGTGTAGCAGAGAAAGAATTTGTGCTGGGCAGGAACAGCAAAAGGCACCACAGAGTCATAAAAGTCTTCAATTCACAGGACAAAAGAGCCCTGCAATCCTAGATAATTCTTCTGCAAGTATTCAGAAACAGTTTGTGGCCATCTGGTCAGACTGACTGAGTATTATGAACGATAGAAAGACAGGAATTGTCTAAATGAAGTGGGATCACCACCACCAGTACATTCAAGACGGATCGTGCGCTAGGGTCCACTTGAAAGAGGATGCAGCACCTCACCTTCAATATGAGGTATGGTTTTGTACTGGTTCTCTGCCAGCCAGACAAGGAAATGGATCCTGCAGGTCCAACTGTCTCACTTCCATGCTCTGAGTAAAGGGAGAAGGAGAAGAGGGAAAAAAAAATATATAGATATATATATTCCATTTTGTAGATTATTATTAATCGTATGTGGCTTCCCATTGTTTCCAGAGTCGCGCCTTGGTCACCTCAGGATTACTCCTTACTCTTATGAATAAGAAATAAGCTCTGTGTTCTCTCTTTTGCCACTTATTTTGCTGTATTTTTGCCTCTCTTCCCCTCTCCATCGTCATATTCCTCCCTTCCTTTCTCTAATCCTTCTCTTCCCAATTCCTGCCTTCCATTTTGTTCCCTGTAGCTCTTTCTCCTCCATCACCTCTACTGCTCCATATTGTTTTCTCTCATATTCCCTATCTTACAGCTCTACAACAGAAATACTCTGACATAGAAAGAGTGATCCATCCCTTGCAAAATAATACAGCTGCAGCCCCAAGCTGTTTAATGAAAGCCTTGGCTATATGGCAAGAATGGCTTGTGAGTCCCTGAGGCAGAGGCAATATTTTGCATTAATATTTGATCTCTTATTTAGGATGCTAAATCAGAAGCATGGACTCTCTGGGGAGGGATTGTACTCACAGTTCTGTTTAAATGATATAGTGCTAAGCAAGGCTGCTGGACTATCTCCTCTTGTCTTACAGCCAGCCCTCTCTGCATTGCCTTGGTTTTAGATGGAACATTACTTGCTGTGAATCAGGGAACCATGGGAACAGTATTTATGAAGCCCCTGAATTGCTTAGATTAAAATTCCCTGCAACTGTGCCTTTCTCCAACTTTTTCTTGAGCTCTTTCTCTCTTCTATGACGCACCTAACCCCAAACGCTGAGTCAGATCCCTCCCCATGTTCCTTAGATCTAGCAAAACAAGATGATAATGTGCTTTTTAGTCTGTCTGTCTGGCTCTTTCTTTCATTCACTCACACACACACATGCATGGAGGGATTTCAGCCCCTGCCTATACGTATGTGGAGGGAAAAATTAAAAAAAAAAAAAAGAAAAAAAACAGTGTTACTCTCTCAAAATGCAGAAAGCCAAAGTGATTTTGTCTCCTGATGATAATGAAGAGTTCCCAACCTTCCTCTCAAATCTTCATTCAGATAGTGTTTGCACCCACTCGCAGGTTACCTCCCAAATAGGTGTATGCATGTTTTGCATGGGGTTTCCAGATGCACCTTCTGAAACCCTCAGCTGCACAGTAGCTTCATTCCTCCAGCTCTGCCCCTGCAGTTCCTGGCCCAGCTCTTCGTTCCTGGCCTGAGGCCTTCCATTTTGAGGCGACAGCAGCAGTATCTACTCCTGCTTTTCCCAAGACTAAAAACAGGAGCAGCTCTGAATGTGTTTTGTTCCCTTTGCATTTGTCTATATTTGGAGGCACAGGAGGAACACAGGTTTATCCTCTGCTTGTCTCTCTTCTCTCCCAACCTCAAAAAATCTCTCCTCTGATTCCTGAGAGAAGATAAAAGCAAGGAGGGGGTAGTAAGAAACAGCAGGCAGGATCCATCTCTTGTGGGAGCCCCCATTGCCTTTTCTGCCACAGGAACCAGGTAGGCTTAGGGAAGGTTGCCCCTTCAAGCACCAGTAATGGCTTTTATCCTGAAAGGCATCCATGTTTCAGGACTTGCAGTCAGACGGGAATCACACGGCTTGAGAAGAAAATGAGCAATACCTTGGTAATCCTACTCAGGACCTGGAGCTCTGCTCTCCAGGGCTATGTGAAAGAAATTTTTCTTAAGTTCCTGTGGAACTTTTGGTGTTTCAGTTCGTGGCCGTTTCCTCTAGTCCTATCAGTGGCCACCACGGAGAAGAGGTCGCCCCATCCTCCTCACTGCCTCCCTTGAGGTCCTTATAGACACTGCTCAGGTCCCTCTCAGCCTTCTCTTCTCCAGGCTGAACAGGCCCAGCTCTCTCAGCCTTTCCTCACAGGGCAGATGTTCCAGGCCCCTGAAACTATGATCTTCCTGTAGCATTTCTTCAAGCTAAGGTTCCCCTCTACTCTGCCCTCGCGGAAGCCCTTGCACAACAGCTCCTCTCTGGGTTTCCGCTACCATGATTGGGCTCCATCCTTGGAAATGTAATTTCTCAACACAAGAACCACCACCTCAGCTAATGGAACAGGGGTAGAAGGGAAGTTACTTGCCCCGTGAGCAGCTCTAAAGGGCAGTTAGAGAAGTAGCAGGAAAAGAAAAGGTGCTCTTTTTCCCTCCAGGGCTTGGGCAGACTGACAGGCACAATGAAATGTGTGGGCGTCACTTGGCAGGTGTGAATCGTTCAAGTAAGCTACAATACACATATTTAGTTGTTTAAAACTGTCTTCATACATCAGACCTCGCCACCCCTTAAGCAGATTTATTGCTGCAATCTTTCATTGAAAGGATTAATGTCATCCAGACCTGGCTGCTTTGGCCATTTGCATCAAGGTTGCCAGCTTGATATTCGACATTTTGTCCATAGCAATTTCTTTCCTTAGAAATTTAGGGGGAGATCAACACAGGGAAGCGGGGAGTCTGAGGCCTTTCCCTCAGCATCACTGGGGTGAAGTCAAAGCCTGTCAGTAGCCCTCTGTGGTCCCCCTCACTATCTATGCATCACTGTGCCTTGACTGAGCAGAGAAATCCCATCCCGCACCTGGGGGATGGTTTGGGAAGAAAGTATAGCCAGAGGTCTGGACATGCATCTGGGGAGTCATATGTTCTTTTTTTTTTTTTTAATTTTGAGGCTGACTTGCTACATGACCTGTGTATGGAAATCGCCTCTCCTTGCTGAGCTTGTTTTGCCATGTGTGCATTAGGGCTGATGGTAGTGACATATCTATGGCAGATGAGGAGTCTAAACTCACTACCCCAAGGAAAAAAAAAAAAATCATTGCTGAGGGTGATCAGTTGGGGTGGGGGCAGCATTTGGCAGAGTCCAGGGTTAGCTGTGGCTTAATAAAAGAGTTTTTCTACTGAGGCATAGCGATCAGCTGTATTTCAAGCATGAATTAGAAATACTTTAGAGTTGCTCTAATTTACTCATGGAAGTAATACAGGGACATTTTCACACCAGAACTAGCAGATCCTTCTCTTTCCCCTTCCCTGCAGGTCCTAGCTTTCCCCACCTGGCTGTGCAGTAACCAGTGGGTAATTTGCTTTCCTTTTTCAGGCTTCCTGTCCACACAGGTAACCTACCAATTTCTCAACAGAACCATCACAACTTGGGAGGAGCCACAGAGAGGAGGGTCTCCCTCACTCTGTGCCGTTCACCTGCACAATTGCTCCCCTTATGCATGGATTACATCCTCTCCATAATTAACCTTTTTCCTTTTTTTGCCTCAGCTCTTGATCTGTTTTTCATCCCAGGGCTGTGAAACTGAGTAGCATCTTGCTAGCTGCTCATCCTTGTCTTTCTGTGTAGTTAACAAAGCTGGAGGGTGCCGGCCTATCACTATAACAAGAATAGACCTGAAGGCACCACAGAACTGTGTTACTGCCGGACAGCGACTCTGCAGCACTGCACCACGCTCCCAAGGGCACATTTTCTTCTTGATATAAAATACAGTGTGCTTCAGTCCTTCTCTTGGCTTAGCACTGCTCCCAGTCCTATTTTGGTCATTTACATCTGTGCTATAAATGGCCACTGAAAATCAAAGCTTATCAAAATTGCCTCTGGGCTCAGGACTTGTTTTCTTGCTTAAAAGGTGCATTGACGCTCTCTCATCTAATTTATTTCTTTTCATTTGGCTTTTTTTTTTTTTTTTTTTGAGCAAACCAGTCAGAAGGACATGTCAGCCCGGAGAAAAAAAAAAAAAAAAAGAAGAAAAAAAACTACTTAGATCTCTGATTATAACTTTCTATGCCTAAAACTGACCTGCTTTGTGGAGCTAGGAATTTAGCACTTCCCCTACAAGTCCAACTTTAGAAACTACTTGTTTTTAATTTTCCCAGTGCCCACCAGATACCTGGGGTATTGGATCGCTTAACCAGCTGCTGTGAGTTTTGCAGGGAAGGCAGGAAAGGCTGACAGCCCAGCTTTGACTATCTCATTTAGAAACTAATTTGAGGAGGGCTGAACATTGCTTCAGTCACTTCTGTCACTGGCCTGCCATATCCTCACAGTGGGGCTATAGAAATAAGTTCATGAGAGGAGATGCTGGAAGGTCGCCTATGCCCGCGTCCAGAGCGCAGCGTAGCCTTTTAGAGGTGGCAGAGCAGCTCTGCACTTGGGTCCCTCCTCCAGGGCAATCTGCCAAACCCACTGGCAAGGTCTGTTATGGTAATGCATCTTGCTCTGCTTTGCAGACCTTGCAAATCATCTAGGTGAAGCATAGGATAACTGTGGTGCTTTAAGACAGATTTTAACTCTCGGCAGGAACTGAAAGCTACCAACAGAGCAGCCTGTGATTCTGTTTTGTCCTGACACCGACACCCATGTCTGGTTCCTTTCTCAACCCTAGGTTGGGGGAACAGTGTGTGGGGAGAAGCACATCCTTTTGATACCAGCGGAGTGTTGCCCTGCCTTAGTCTGCTTCTGCCAAGGTACAAACACCTTGCCAAACTTCTTAAGGCTGCCATCTCTTCCCATTAGCCATCCCTTCAGGACACATCCACCCCTTTCCCTCTCCTGCCTTTGTCTCTTCAGAGTGGAGAAAAGGAGGAGTTTCATTCTGTTTTTCTTTCTTTTTCTTTCTTGCCCCTTTCTTTCCCCAGCTTCTGAAGTTCAGCTTGGAGCTTCCTGGGGTTTCATTCAGGCCAGAGTCACAGTAAATTAACGTCAAAGATTCTCCTCTGACCTCTCATCGCATAACCACAGCAGACTACTTCCTTGCTCCACACAGACAGCTCTTGCCGTTTTGCCAGCAGTTTATCTTCTGTTGCAGGTAGTAACAACAAAGCTTTCCCTCATTTCTAGCCTCATTAATTTTATCAACCCGCTTGCCTTGCCTGCTTTTCGATGAGATTTTGCCCTGCTAGCTTCTCTCTTTTATCTGTAAACTGTGTCGGGGTTAACTTTGGACTGAGGTCCAAGAGACCTGATGTGTTGTAGCCATGCAACACATCAAATGCAGAAGGTCCAGCTGAGGCCTGTGTAACTTCCCACTGAACAAACAGAATAGAGAACGAAATTGCCTGGGTTCAGCTGGCCTGCATAGGTTTCCCTTTTGGGCCTGACTCATCCTCTCTACTAATTTATCCATCCAGTGATGATCAAAGGACATTCAAATGGCTTTTCTTGGAGGAGAGGACTATTTCCAGCCTTCTCTCCTCCAAGAGTTTCTCAGCCTACTCAGAACTGCTTACCAAGTCCTGCAGAGCTCTTTTTGCCGTAGTGCTGCATGATGGAGCTCCCTCTGGCCATCGCGTCATATCATCACAGATAATCAGAGTGTATCAGTTTCACACAAAGCTCGGCCAGACAAGCAAGACAAGACAGTCTCCCACACACCATGAACGTCTCACTCACATCACACGTCATTTTGCTTTTAGCCAAGACCACCCTGTCACAGCATATAATGTATAGTACCCATCTTACAGGGCAGCTGTGAAGACCAGGTTATAGCTGCAAAATGTGTTATTGCCAAGGCCTATTTATTCTTCTTATCCCTATTGTGAGCCTGAACATCTCAATATATCTATTTCTCTGTTTATTTTAGGGCCTTTCACTGTAGAGTCAGAGTTAACACTTCCTTCTGCTCAATAACTGGAAACAGCAAAGTTTAGTGATGATGAGGGTGCTGAAAACAGTCATAGTTGCTTTGGGTGCCTAGCAAAGATGGGGAAAAATCCACCTCTGGCAATAGTTTACATAAGCTGTTTACTCGCAGGCACTTCTGGCAATTTCTGGAGTTGGAGATCTCAGAAAAAATGATGAGACTGGTTAGAGTCTCATCAGGAGGTCAAATTTACAGCAAGCATTACAAAAGTTAAATCCATCTCCATGGGATAAGGGATGATCAGCAGGGAACGCAGCTATTCATCAATAGCTAAAGGGCAAGGCTGCTAGGAAGGCAGGGAGACAAGCAGGCATAACTAAGAACAAGGAAGGCCATTTCCAACTCAGTGTCAGGAAAGCTACCTGGCCGGAGTTGTACCATGTCATTGAAAAGCTGTCTGTGGGCAAAGATGGAAGCCCTCCCACCTGAAATACTTTAGGATTTGAATACAAGGAGGTTGTTTAGATGAGAAGGCTGTTTGCTTTCACTACCCCTTTGGAGCCAGGGCAATAGAAGGGCAGGGAGAAAATTATATCAGGGCCAAAGAAGAGAGTGGTGTTGTCACTTTTGTTTGCCCTGGGTTGCAGCCTGATGTGTCCTCTTCTACCTTCACCTGAACCGAAATGTCTGCCTGGGGTTGCTGCAAGAAATGGAGGTTTGGCTCGAATCCAAACCTGACACCTTGTAGCCTTCCTTTTTTTTTGTTGTTATTATAAGAGAATTGACTTTCTCATCTCTACCTGCAATGACAAAGCATAGGAGGAGCAATAGGAATCTCCAAGGGACTAGCCTGCCTCCTTCCAGGCAAAAATGTTCATCAGGCCTCTCTATTTCTTTGCAGTGAAGTCCCATACAGTCAGATGAAAGGGGCACACAGGATTTGGTTAAACAAGGCTTTACAAAGGAGTGTGGTGAGGAGGGGTGAATTCTCCTTCGGAGAGAGGCATTTGGGGAGGAAAAATCAAAGTGGGGCCATATAACTCTAAAAGCAGTGACCTGCATATATGGGTTGACCTGATGGCCCGCGTGATAGGGACAGGTTGCAGCACGATTCCCCCAACCTGCCTCCTCTACCAGTAATATACACCCCCTTCCCGAGCGGCTGCGTGCTCACCCTTTACACTCTAACTCCTGGCTCCTCCCCACCAGATGCCGAACTGGGGATTTGTTTCCTAGCACTTACTTCGAAGAGAAGTGGCAGCTTTGGGTATTTGCTGCCTGGGTAACTGAAAAGTTGCTCTGTCTCAGCTGATGGCAAAACGTAGGAGATTCCTCCATACCCCAGGGACAGCTCACACCTTGCAGCGCCCTGACAGAGCGCTGAGCTGCCAAGACAAGAATCCTTCACTTGCTTGTGACAGCCCGCGGTCCATTAGCGGGGCAAGCACTCGGTAATGATGTGCTTGCTTCGCTCTGTCACCACAAAGATCTGTCCCCTCTGCTACTCTCCCCAAGCCCACCCCGTGGCTGGATTTCAGCCAGAAGCAGCCTTTAGAAAATGGAAACGGATGCATCCTTCACAGTCATTAGGGGGGATCGTGCTAATGGGATGTCATGATAAATGCTGACAGTTCGCTGAGGGCAGCAGTGTTCACTGCAAGACTCCGAATGCGAGGGCAGCAGATGCTACAGCAAGCCTGAAGAGCAGGGGGAAGGCAAAGGCAGGCTGGGGAAGAGATACGCAGCTTTCTGCTTCAAGGTCACCAGCTTCAACGCAGTCCGAGGTGCCAGCAATACTGCAGAGAGAAAGCGGTGTGAGGCCCTGCAATAGCTGGGGATTTTGAGTATTAGAAAGAAGGGGCACTGCTGGAAACCTCAGGAAGATCCTACATGATAAGGGATGTTAATATATATGTGTGTAGGGAGCAGGGGCTGGGGCAGTGGGGAGAGGGGAGGGGTTACAGGGCAGAGCTTGGGCTTGCAGCATTGCTGGAGTGCCCCTGAGCACAGTTAACAAGGGGAGTTTCAGGGAAAAGATGAGATGCTCGTGTTGGGGGACAGAATGATTTTATTACTGGAGCTCATGCAAAAAAAAAAAAAAAAAAAAAAAAAAACGAGGAGAAAAAAAAAAAAAAAAGAATCAGAGCTTTTGTACCTCAGGGAACTGACCAGCATAACCATAGTCAGATAATTATACCATTAAATCTATGCTAATACCACTAAGGCTGGTCATGAATTTTTTAAGAAAACAGTGTTTCTTTGGAAAATACCAAGTGATTTTATCAAAGTTGAAACTTTTCTCAAGGAGAAGCACATTTCAACTACAAAAAAAAAAAAAATCAGAGCACACACACATCTGCCAGAGCAACGTGTTTTTAGTTAGGACATCTTTCTCTAAGCAGGAGTACTAGTTGAATATCCACCCAGGAATCAGACTGACAAGGGACGTCAAACTGTGGATCCACCACCCATAGTCAGTAGTCTGATCAGCAGGTTGTCATGGAGCTCTTCCTAATCTCTCTGATTTATTTTCCTTGAAAAAAATGTCAAAAGAATCTGATTTTCATTCTGGTGCAGATCACAAAACAATTTTTGCATCCTAAAGTTTGGTAAGGGAGGAAAAAACTAGTTCATTGTTTGCTCTTACTATAATACATCGCAGGGAAATGTTGCTCTAGAATAAAATCATTCTCTTATTTTGGAGTAATTACTCTTATTCCTGAATAGACTATGCATAAGAAGGAGTTAAAATAACATAGCCAGAGCAGTAAGAGTTATTCTATTGCCATACTAGTCAACTTCCTAGTATACTCAAGTCTGAAAGAATATAAAAGTAAATGTGAACTTTCTTTCTTACTGAGAGTATTGGCTATTCTTAGGTGTGTGTCGTGTTTCGACATTCTCTTGACAAGGTTGTCACGCCTGACTAACGCATTTAAGCAAAGACAGGTGGAGGGTGTATGCCGGGTTGTTGGAGGTGTTGGCATCGGCCTGACTCGCTGAGCAGTACAGGTGGGCAACAGCGGTGCGCACACGCGCGTGGGGACGTACACATACGCGGGCACACGGGCAGCCTTGGTACAATTGCGATGTCTTCGTCCTGATCCTTGGCAGATTCAGTGGGAAGAAGTGCAGAGCCAGCAAGGAGGTCTTTCACCACGGATCAGCCTAGGATAAGAAGGGGATGCGAGGGGTGCGTGTGTGGTGTCAGCACGTAACACTGCATCCACCAATCACTTTTCTCTAAATATTTCTCACTGGAAGTGGCTCTGAAGACATTACAGTAATTACTACTGGCAGGAGATGTGTGGGTGAGGCGCTGAGAGCTAAACAAGACCAGACGGAATTGCGATTCGAGTTGCCTACACAGAGACTCTTCAGACCTAAGATGAGGTCAGCAGATGGAGGAGGATGGAGAGGAAGGGAATTCCACACTGGTGCTCACAACTTCATCTCATTCCTTGTGCAAAGCGTTTGTCTACCCATTTCAGGTCGGAAGTCCTTGGGACTACCTCTGGAGCTTTACGGCATCCCATCAGAAGGACTACAGTCCCTACAGAGGATCTCCCAGGATCCTGAAAACTTCCTGAGACTTCGCAGGGTGTTGTAACATCACATTGTCCCAGCTCCACTTTGAAAGCCTCTTTTCCAGGCTGGAGAGAGACTTTACGGTTGCAATAATGACTCACCTGGCCGTGTATTACAAGTATACAATAGCAGTAGTTTAATGACTGAAATCTCTTGAACAAAACTACCTAGCACAGGGTCCCTTCTATTTGTTAATGAGTCACAGCATAGCAATCACCAAGACTCCTTAGTACGTAGTAATATAGATCATCATGCTTTCAGCCAGTCCCCCTCCTTCCCAAGGACACACGCTTCTTTCCTGAAAGACTGACACATTAATGGTGTGTTTTGGCACCCAGCTTTTTTTTTTTTTTTTTTCCTTCTTTTTCCACCCCCCAGGGCAACCCAGCACAGTTATAATTGGCTTGGCCTGAACAGTGCTCAGGAGATTTCCAGAAAGCAAGAGCGGAATGTTAAAATGCATTGAAATAGTAACGTCCAGGATGTCTCCCTGGTAGAAACCTAGGCATGACTGCATCGGATGAGGGAAGGCTGTTCATATGGAGGTAGAGATCGTAAGCTGAGAGAAACCCTGTCGCAAAGCAAGCCGCTCCAACCACATTTGTGAGCCTTCTTCACACGCTTGTGCTGGAGGAAGCGTGTGTCTGACGAGGCAAATCTCTTCAGACTCCTGGCAGCCTCTGCTTTAATGAGGAAAAATCAGAACTAGAGCTGTTGCCCAGATCAGAACATATCCACATCTAGGGAGTTTTCCAATTTGATCCCCAAGCTTGGTACTTTCTACAGCACCTCCACGGTGATGCCACCAAGCTGCAGGTGCTCTCAGGTCCACATGCAAGCACAAACCCAGCGAGTGGAGCGAGCGGGCAAGGGAAGGCCCAGCTCAGCTGCCAGCTGTTCCACAGCAGTTGCATGGGGCAGCACTGGCTTGGCATTTGCTTCTCCCTCCTCCTGGATGCAGGGACTCTGCCCCCACGTGTCCAGCGCGAGGAAGGGAGCCCGCCTTTGGGGGACGTATAACTGATAGCAATTGTGTTTCCAGGACAAGCCCATACTGTGCGAGGCAGGTTTCAGCCTTTGCGAGCAGTGCTATTTGACCCTTATGCGGACCATTCATTCCTGTCACACAAAAGCAAGTCTTGTTTAATTCCCTGTTGATGAAAGACGCGGAGCAAAGAGAAGCTCGGAAACAGAAGCCACTTTCTCATATAGCTGAGTAGCTGGGTGACAACTGCCCTCTGTTCTCCACCCCCTCCCTCCCTCCGCCTCCCAAAGGGAGCAGACAAAGGATGTGTCATGATCTGCTTTTGGGAAAGAAAAAGGAGGACTTGACATCTCTGTCAGTAAAGCAGTGTGTGGAAAGCAGAGCCCTTTGCATCCTTCTGGGCTGGAGATTAATATTTGCTGTTATGAATGACGGCACATAGAGATCTGCCCCGGTCAGTGTTTGTCAAGCGACAGGGCTTGCCCTGACGCTCTCCCCTCGACCAGATTGGTTTCTGAATCACAGCAGTTTCCAAAGCTGTTCCTGCATCTATTCAGTGTAATGGCATGGAGCAAAGGCTGCTCTTTCAACAGACAGCGCTTAAGAAGTAACTTTTTACAGGCAGCTACTTACCTTTCAAATTTAACAGAGATGTGACTGACAGAATGGTATGAAAATTATTCTTAAAACTGACATTTTAATAGAGATTGACTTTTTTTTTTTTCAATTTATCCTATAGAAAGCAGCTGTCAGTATGTAACTCTCTACTCAATATAGAAGATGGCTCACAAATCGATCGAAAGGTCAATAGATATTTTCTCTCTGCAAAACTTTTCCAGAGGGAAACTGCTCCATCAGTATAATGCTCGTTCTCATCTTCCTGGCCCCATCCTGCTCCCCTAGCCCACAAGTCACATGGGTACCCGCTGCTGAGGTGACTTGAAGCTTGAGATTTTCTTTTGTGTTGTGTTTCTTTTGTTGGGGAGCAGGAGAGATTTGCTTTTGTAGGACATGGGGAAGGTGGCCACGCCAGCTCGCTGGTCTTTCAGAGGCAGATGGCAGCTCTGAGGTGCAAGGAACACGCAAAAGCAGGCAAACGCGTAACCCCAGGACCTACACAGAGTACACAGCAGCCTTTAGCCACGCTGCTCCGGAGTAACTGTCAGCGGGTTCACGGGCTCTTGGTGACAGCCGAGAGCCCGATGGTCGCAGGAACCCCCTGCCGCACCTCGGGAGCTCTGCTGCTGAATGAGCCGCCTCCCCGTTGAGGAATAACAGATGCATTTACCACACGCCAATCTGTCTCTGTCTGGGTCCTTCCCCAGCCCCCATCATCACCCTATTCAAGAACTTGCAAAGTATTTAAAAATAGCAGTAAGACTAACAATCTCTCTTTCTTTCCTCCCCAGCTTGGAGCAGAAATAGCTTGATTAGTGTACAGCTCTGGTGCTTCAAGGGGAGAGCAATGAAACTGCAGAGCTTGCAGAGCAGCTTTTCAGCTTTCTTCAGGCAGCAATTGCTGGCTGCTTCGCTGAAGCACCGGCTCTTCAAAGGATGGCAGGTTTGAGATCAAGGAGTGCTTGTTCTGCCGCACGCCTTCTGAGGCAGATTTACAACGAGGAGAGAGGCCCTGCCACATCTGTGGACCATGGGAGATATGTGCCCAACTCCCCTCCGCACCAGCTGCTGTCATTTGCTCAGCACATCCAGCAGGCTGGGAGAAGTTTTCTGCTTATGGGTTTTCTGTCCTGGGGATAGAAGCATCGTTAAACAGAAAATGCTCAACAGAGTCTGTAAAAATAGCTAATAGGCTGTAGCCAGATCAGGGTGTTGGCAGGCAGGACCACCAGGGTCTCATCTCATTCCACAGGCACTGATTTAGGGGTGACTTTGAAGAAATTACTTGCCTGCTCCAGATAAGCATAAAGTGGATTGGACTTCCTTGGCTCACAAAAGTTTCACTTACTTCAGCTCATAACATACCTTGAGATTCATATTTAGGGGGGTTGTGTGCTGCTATTGCCTCACCGTGCTTTAAAGCCATTTCATAGAATCATAGAATGCTAAGGTTGGAAGGGACCTCTAGAGATCATCTAGTCC
>VZSV01000438.1:87584-116807 GCA_013398735.1 Nothocercus julius
GGATGGGATGGCATGGGATGGGATGGGATGGGATGGGATGGGATGGGATGGGATGGGATGGGATGGGATGGGATGGGATGGGATGGGATGGGATGGGAGAGCGCCGCGGAGCGCGGGTGACCTTGTCGTCCCCCGGGTGCCCAGCGGCTTTGCTGCTACCATGTCCTGCTGGAAAAGGGCAGGACCAAAAGCCGCCTCCCCAAACTTTGTCCCGGCTCAGCACCTAAATCTGGGCGTCAACCTCATGAGCAGACCCTGTCTTTCCCCCTACCTCCCTATCGTGCCACCTGAGCCCCTTCCAAATGTGGAATATTCAGCGTCCACACTGGAATTTTCCAGCTTTAGGGTGATGCCACCTGTCTTGATTTTCTTTCCACCCATTGCTATAGCGTTCGAAGGGAGGGGGGTGAAAAAAAGGTAGGATCTCTAACCGGGTTACCAAAACACGGTGTCCCAGGCACATCACTCCCCTAGCGAAAGGTTGTATCCTGCCTCTTGGTGGCAGATGTAGGGGAAGTGAAAGTACAGAGAGGCAACCAGCACATGCAGCCACGATAGGTTTGTGCCCTGAGTGCACGGCTCCCTGCCTTCCTCAGCTAGGGCAGCCCTCCTGCTCCTCCTCCTCAGCAAGAGCAGGAGGTTTGGGGCCCCTCCAAGAAGAGGGTCTAAGCACAAGGAGGGGAGACACAATTTCACTGTGTTGGCTGGTGACAATGGCTGAGGAAAAGCATCACCGTGAGGAGGCAAGAAGGCTCTGGAGAGAGCGCAGGAAGGCATGAGGAAAACTAGGAGGGGGCAGGAAGAAGTGGAGGGCTGGGGAAGGACTCGGTCCCTCTTCACCCCTGTCTGGCACAAAGGTATCCGCCAGGGATGCACTTGCTGGCTCTCTAGAGAGGCCAAGTTTGGGATGGATGTTCGTGGCTGGGCTGGAAAGTGCTTGCTTTGTCCTCCTGTCACTCCCTCTGTCCAGCTTGGGGCCAGGGGAGGGCAGAAGCAGGGCTAGGAGCTAGTGCACAGGAGAGGGAGCAATGCCAGAGGTGCTGCAAGACTGGGAAGAAGCAGCCAGTCCCTCAATAACCTTGCAGGAAGACCTGGCGCGGGGCTAATTTCTGTGAGCACTTGGGGGAAGGAGTGTTCAGACCTTGCAGGGAGCCAGGCTGGCACCAAGCATCTCTGTAGCACAGCAACAGAGCCTGGCAATAAGCATCTGTTCAGCAACTTAGAGCTCGCACAGCAAGTGAGAGGGGGAGCACGAGCAATGCAGTGTCTGCAGGTGCTTTCAGCTCCTTCCTTGGATGGAAGGAGGCAAAAGCATACATGCAAAAAGCATACGTGCAGAGAGCTCAGGTGGGAGCAGAGGCTTTGCACGTAAGTCTGCTCATCTGCCTCTTACTTGGGTTCAAATCTCGTCTGGCGCAAATGGGAAAAATGGCTTGTGAGGTGCATGCCCTGCGTTCCTGGACCACCAAAGGACAGTCCCTTTCTGAGAGAGAGTCTCAGACAAGCCTAGGAAGGAGATGAGATGGATGTGCAGAGATGAATCCTAGCAAAAAAGACATCATCTTTACTCAGACATGAGATTCCTTAGTAAGGGATTATGTGGAGACTTGTTCCAGGTAGTAGGAAAGGTTGTAGGACATGGAGGGGGGCACTGTCAGAACCGGGAATGACCACAGGTGCTTTACATCTGTCTGTAGCTGCGTGTGCCCCCAGACCCCTTCTCCCTGTGCCTTACAGCAGGATCTGGGCATCAGGGTAGCTTTTGGCTGGTGTCTGCTCCATGACTCCCTGGAAGTCGCTCAGGGTATATATGGGATATGCTCTATGGAAAAGTGCTAGCTGCCGAGCACGCAGTGCCCCGGCACGAGGACAGCAGCTCGGTGGCCGTGATTCCATCCCTGCCTCCTGGGAGCTACTTCGGTATCACTTTCAGGGCACTTCAGTCTGCACTGAATTAAGGCTGTGCAAGATGGTTAGTGTCAGAGGTAGATGCACTCAGCAGCCAACACACTGCTGGGTATTTGAGAAAACAGAAGATATCAAATTAAAGCTCTTGGCTTCTTTGTCATTTTCAATGTAGTATTAATAATTACAATAATTGACAAGCCATTTAGTCAACCTTACAATTCCAAACCAATCCAGCCCGCTGACACAGCACAGCTGAGATGCAGCCACCTTTACAGCAAAGAGCCTCGGTCTGACTTGCAAGACCTCAGACGAACACGGGATAGAAAATAAAGCTGTGGGGCTGAGAACATTTGCGCTCAGGGAAAGCTTTTTTTAAAAAAGACGAAAGGCTCCTGCACCTGTGGGTTTTGTTTCAGGGTTGTTCAGGAAGACTGTTGCTTAGAGAGCTGTACAAAGCTGCAGAACAGCTAAATGTGTGTGAAAGGGAATATACCTCCACGTCACAGAGCCCTATCTCCTTGAAATTCCCACTCCTCCTGAGATTTGGGCATGTCTCTGAGCAGCGCCTCAGCGCTGTTTCACCGTATCCTCCCTGCAGAGCGTCCAGGTTGGTAGCGGGCGGTTCGGAGTCGTGTCTCCCGGACATGCCGTATCCTTTCTTCTTGCCTGCAAGACCCTCTTCTCCAGGGGAAGGGCCCTCTTGAGGGGATCCTCCCTCTGCTTCAGCGACAGGCCAGGATATGTCCCTAGGGTCTGAGAGCCAAGACGTGTCTAGGATGCAGCTTGCTGGTGGTGGTGAGGAGTGGGTTCCCTGCAGCCTTTACACCCCAGGTCTCTTTCCTTCCCTCTTCACCACGGCAATCACTGCCCTGCACACCCCTGTTTCTCCATGCCTGCTCTGCCTCCGCTTCATAGCTCCAGCTCCTCATGCCCCTCTCCTTCATGGTGCCAGTGCTGCAGGCACCATCACTTCCAGCTCCACACCAACACGTCAGGTAGCTCCTCAGGACAGTGCTGCCATTTCGTGAACCCGTCTACCTTCTAGAGCTTTTCCAAGGCCTCTTCTTCCTCTTTAGCATCCTCTGTTGTCCTCTCTGTTCCAGCAAGGCAATGTTTGGCAGGAATAAAGAGAGCTCCTGAAATGCGCTGTGAGCCTATGTATGCCTGTGAGGGATTAGATATTTGATAGGCTCCAAATATGCCCTTTACCGAGCATGCAAAATTGCTCTCGGAAAGCTTTGCAATTATTCTGCAGGATGTACACAGGAAAGATGATATCTGTCCCCTTCCTCCTTGTATTTAATTATTCTTTCCACAAGAAAGCCTAAAAAGGTGCTAATAAGTTGGACTGGAAGTGGGGGTCTAACACACCTACAGGGCACTGGGGAAGTCTAAAAACCACTCTGCTCTTTCTTTTTTTTTTTTTTTTTTTTTTTTTTTTTTGCTGCTGTCTTTTCTGCCTAATAATAAGTACCATGCTCATGAGTACGGCTTTCCATCGGAAGATCTCCAAGTGCCGTGCATACGTGACGAAGAGCACTCCCTGCCCACGTAGGGAGCTGAGCGTAGGGCAGGGGTAGTCATGCTGGCACAGGGAGACGCTGCAGCCGACGGCGTCATTGCGGAGGCAGCCCCGGGTCGCCCGTCTCCCAGACGAGGTCTGCGTCTCTGCGAAGCGCTTGCGGAGCTGGGAAGTGGTTCAGCCTAACAGGACTGTCATTAAAATCTACTGGTGCCATAGGAGACTAATAAATACAGAGTATAGATGAGGCCTAGAGCCAGCGTCACCCTCCTCAGCAGCAGACAGGACTGCAAAGACCCCGTTCTTCGGGAGGGAAACGGGTCAGACTCTGCTGTTTTCCCCTGAACTGGAATCTTGCTCCAAATTGCACCCCAGCTTGTGACCAATATGTTTATAAAGAAGTTGCTTCTTTATCCTTTTGTGTTTTAAGCTGAGCAGGCTCATAATTCAGAGCTTGGTTAAGAAGTCTTATCTAGTTCACTCTCAAGTGACATTAATGTTCCCGTAGGTCTTAAGAGCTAAAATTTATCTGCTTTTGCCAGTATTGGCAAGTGTTCAACCACCTGCCTGATTGGCTTCCTCCATTGCACATGCTCAGGGCTGCCTCAGATCCTTCTCCTTGACATAAAAATTTGCGCTCTGCAAATTCTTCAAATCTATGAAATGTGAGCAAAGTTTCCCCAGGAAACACATTTTCCAAGGGCTGAGACACAGAGTTGGGACCCACAGCTTCAGCAACATGGATGTTATATTTTTCTTGCTGTTTGTCCCTTCTCTCAGCAGGTAATCCCACAAATGTCTTATGCACTGAGGGATTTGTTAAGGTGAGGCTAGTAGGGACATCAGGGTGGAAAAACAAGAAAGCCATGAACGTTGTGGAATGGAGAATGAATGCTTTTTTGCATGTCTTTTCTTAGTAGGTGAACTGGGTTGCATTCAGGAAAAAAAAGCCAAAGGTAGCGATTTGGTGATTTAAAAAGAAAGTCCTTTGCCTTGCAGTGAGTAGTGACCTACGATCCTATAGATCCATCATCATATAGGATGCAGCCGAAAGATTGAGACCTACTTGAGACTGACTATCCTTTCTCATCTGTCTAGCATAGGGTTTCTTGTACCTTCTGAGATACACTGATCAACGCTGTGTAAGAGGCAGGGGACAAAAGGAGACAGACATGCTCGACTGAAAATCACCGGGGCAATACTGATATTAATTTCTATGCAGAAGTGAAAAAAAAAAATGTTTACCAGCCTCTGTGCTGACACTTGCTCGCATCAGTTTGTTTTTTACCAGCTGGATAGGGTTCTGGGTAAGTTCTGATGAGATTTGAGGTAGTCCAGTAGTGCTTGCACTGCTGCTTTCCCTGCCGGTGCTGCTGGTTTGAATAGACTGCCAGGAGCCTGGCAACTTTGTGTGGTGCTGCCTTATGAATAATGCTGCATTGCAAAAGAAAACTGTGTTGTCCCATCCTTCGGATGCTACCCCTTGGCAGTGAGAGCAAGCACGCTTATTCCCGCCGCTAGCCAAGTGAAGCCCTGATATTACTTGGAGCCGAGCAGGGTTAAGTCGGACATACTCAACTCCGGCTAAAAGATTTTAGAGCAGCTATGCTGTCTCATTCTGCAAGTTCACGGTGGGTTTGTGTGTGGGAGTGCAGGGCACACGGGAATCATGTTTTGCTAGCGAAGCAGGATTGCTCCCAGGCAGCCCTTGTGTGGGAGAACACGGAGGAAAAGCCAAGGGCCAGGCAGGCAGCAGTGGCTTGGCAGACGCTGCTCCCTCTGCGGTGATGCTCCCGGGGCAGCGTTGCAGGGCAGACTGGCTCCTGAAGACACTGCCCCTAAAATTAGAGCCACAGATGTGGTCTTATCAAGGCCCTCTTTGTCTGGTAGAAAATCTCCTGGGACCTGTTTCTAGACTGGCATAGACAGATCCTTGACTGGGAGGGAGCAGAGGTTGCCTCTTCTCCTCCCCCTCGATGCACCAGTCTGTAAAGAAGGATAGATGATATTCACCTCTCCCTGTGCCCTCTTCATGTTCTGAAAGCATGTTAAAAAATGGCCAGAAAAGGATATTTCTCCAGGGGTTGCAGATTTAATCAATTATTGCCTGGTTATTTCCATAGCTATGGGTTAGGCAGCAGTACTGGCCTCCCTGGAAGAGGGACTTCACGGCTCCCCGGATGACCTAGTTGTCACCACAGTAGAAGTGCTATTTCTCAAGTAGCTTACACTTACTTATGCCAAGTATCAGCTCCTAAAACAGTGCTGGGTCAGCCCAAGAGGAAGCAAAGGATCCAGTCATGGTGCCCACTCTGCAGTTCTGGGATGGCTTCCTCACTGGAGGTGGTCAAGCCTAATGCATTTGTTAGGTCCTTCCTTCCACCCTCTTTCTCCCACTGAGGAGCCAATACTGACTTTCATGGTGATCTTGGCTTTTTCCCCTCCAGATGCATCATGCCCTGGATTGCTGCCTTCCACCTCTCCGGATCCTTCCCTCCCACAGCCCTTCCCCCGCCCCCCAAATCCACACAAAGGTGAAAAGGAAGGAGGTGCCAATGACTTCCCTATATCTGCCAGATTCTCTCTCCACCTCTGATGTGAATGAGGCCCTTCATGTGCTCTTCTTGAGCAAACACAGATGCTTTTGTTTTATGGGCTGGTAGGACGGGATGGAATTAATAAATCAGAGTGCCGATGCTGTGTTGCCACATTCCTGCAATTTTAAGGAAAGATCACAAAAAAGGGGAAAAAATGCAGAGGCAAAATAGGCAAGCTCTTCAGAGAGACTTCAGCTGGTCCTGCTCTGACTGCGTGTCTTTCTTGCTACCCCACTTGGCCCCTGCTCCGTCTCCCTGTTCATTCCTCCTCTGTTTTTCTCCCACTCTGCCATCCCTCTGGACCTCATCTTTTCTCCTGTCCCCTCTCCTCATTTTACTTCTCTCAGTTCTCAGCTTCCCCTGCCCTCATCCCACACTACGGTCTGCTCAAGCCTTGTGCATTCAGGTAGAGCACGTTGTTCTCACGGTTTAGGTCCAGGAGCAAAGAATGCCTCAGCTCTGTGCTTTGGACTGAAAAAAAGTTTTGTCTTTTATAACCACTTACTCCTAGCTGCCTCAGTTTCTCTCTCCTAATAAGGAGAATTAATGAATGTCTGAGAGGATTAATGAATGGCTCTGGAGATAAAAACAGAGTATCGTCATTCTCCTCTCAAACATGGTATTCAGCAGTGTTCCTGCAAGTGAAATAAGATCATGTCGCTTACAGACCAAGAACTGGCCGGCCCTTTCTCTCCTGAAGTGTAACCAGAAAAACCTTGCTAGGCTTTGTCTAAAATCAGGTATTTTGATCCAGATAACACTTTTTAGCATCTCTACATGGTTACTATCAGTTGGTAAGTGGCTAGGAAGAGATCTTTGTTCTTTCCTATAATTGGTTAACTGTACTTTTGGTTTCCAGAGTGAAGCCTCTACCATGAGGATAGTGTATAGTAGGTGGTATATGAAGATATATTGATAAAGACTTATATCCGTAACTTATGTAGATAAGATATATAATTATGTAAGATTTGATATATAGGTTATGTAAGAAGATATACCTAAAGATAGTATAAGCTACTGTCAAAGTACTAAGATAGCCTTTATTCATTGCAAAACTTCTTTCTGTAATGAGCCTGGGCACTTGAAAGCCATTTCCCCAAATTGCTTATACATTGTTGTGCTTATCTCACCTGTGGGAGAACTCAGGCACTGAAGCAGGTGAAATGATTTGCCCAGATGCACATATATGCACATAGTTAAGTCAGAAAAAGAACCAAGAAATCTTGTTTCACAGTCGAGTGCTTTATCCTCTGGCCTCAGAGGAGGCCAGCAAAGACCTTTATCTTGTTGAGATGAGTGGATAGTCATTCCACAAGGACACTGGGGCAAGGGTATCTTTCTGCACTAATACATGTCCTAATGAGCCCTGTTTCTAAGCTGCTTCAATGATAGATCATGCATCTTCTTCACTAAGCATTGAAATAATTTTTTAATCATTAAAGCTAATATAAAATCCTCAGAAACATCCAGATCTCACAGCAGGGGCTCAAATTAGCAAGCAAACAGAAACCAGATCCTGATTATCCCAGTGCACCTCCACAAAGCCCACAGGCAGCATCTGCTGAACTCAAACATGAGCCCTTCTGAGCCAGATTTCAGGGCTAGGCAGGGCAGAGTCAGAGCCAAATTAATAAAATCCAATCCTCCAACGTCCCCACTAAGTTTCTCTCCTTCCTTAGGCATGTCCTCCAGCTCCCTATTGATGTGGAGCGACGGGAAGAGAGCGGGGGTGCTGGCCACTGCCACCAGCTAGTGAGGGTGTCATCTGGCAGATCTTTAGACAGTACGAATTGCTTGTAATTTGGTGAGTGCCATCAAGTGAACAGACCTCAGCATGGCCAGCGTTTATTCTCTCGCTTCCCCCCCCGCCCTTGGAACTTCATCTCTATTCCCAAAGAGCCTTCCGTGACCTCTGTTTTGTCAAAACGTGTGACCTATGTCAGGTCCTCTCCATCCTATCTCCATCCTCTGCCTTTAATCATATGTCTCCTCTGCACTTTGGGGTACCAACACCCCTTAAGTTGGAGCAGCCCATAGGACTGTGAAGCTCTCCTGGGAATCCCAGTGCATTTCCAGTTGAGGTTAGCAACTCTCATTCTACTTGTTATATTTTCTAAAATCTACGGCTCTCAAGCATATTAAATGATAATATAAACTTTCTTTACAATGAAAAAGATGTTTCTAACTTTCATTTTAGAACACAACTCCTGAAGCATTAAGGAAAACACAAACAAATTTCTTAGTACTTGGGAATACATCAGGAAGTCTATTTTTAGGGAAGGCAGAGGACACTGCTAAGCACTTTGCTAAGATGTAACCACCATTGCTGACCTCTGTGCTGAGGAGACTTTTGCAGATTGCTATAGATTTTTCCAAGAAGCCCTCTGGGAAAGGAGAACTCAAAATCCAAAGTACAACCAAGAGTTCCAGAAAAGCTAAGTTCACATCTCCTTGCCTGCTAAAAGTATCTGTTCCTCAGTTACTCTGCCCAAGGTCAGCTGTCACCCCATGTATGTAGGAAGAAGGTAGGAAGGACAGTAACTGTGAGAACAGAGATATAAGAGCTGAGAAGAAGCATCTACCAGTAGCAGCTTGCTGGTGTTTGGGCAAAGACCACACTCCAAGCTCTAGGGATAGATAGAGCAGACAACCAACCACCTCGGACGGTAGCATAAAGCCCTTACTGCTTCCAGGATTTTAGCATCCTGAAGCACACCAGTTCACAGATAAGCTCCTAGATATAATACAGCATAGACTGACCTCCCAAGGGAAGACATGAAGACTCCTCTTTTGGCCTACGTTCCTTTCATTTGCAGTTAAGGAACACAGCAGAGTTGGCAAGCAAGCCCGGTGGGCTCTAGGAAAGAGAGCAAAGTTTGTTTCTTGTGCTGCAAGCTCTTTTTTTATTTTTTTTTTTCATTCCCCTCATAGACTTGCCTTCCCAACAGACAAGCCTCTTTCATTTCAAAGGTGAAAGACATGGAAAAACAGAAGCCAAAGCATCATCTTTCTCCTTGGATTGAATTGTTGTCAGGAACAGATATTTGGCTTTCAGTACTCCTCAGTTCCATCTGTTCTCCAAAATGAATTCACTGCTTAAATGCTTTCTAACACTTTCTTCTAGAAGGAAAAACTTTCTGTCCTAATATAGGGCTATTTTCTAGCCAGCTGTTTTTGGTGCCTAGTTAAGCTATTTCCACTATTGAGCTATCTGCTCTCCTGGCATTCCCAGAGGGTGGGAAGTATGAATTGATCATGTCTCTTGATCTCAGATGCCATAGTGCCATAGGCACCTACTTTGGATATCTATACCCAGAGGACACTGGCTAACACCTTCCTACCACTTCTTTCTCTCACTTTCTCCCTCTTCATCTCACATACAGAGGAAAAGCACTATTCTTTTTCTCCTTTTTTTGTATTTTTTTCCTATTTTTCATACTGGCCTTTTTTTTAAATCAAGCCCAAGCTTATAGATTAGCTGTGACACTTGAGGTATCAAGCAATGGACCATAACATACATCCATTACAAAAGAAAATTCACTAAGCACCACTTTATTTTTCTCTGCACAGCACTTGAATGCCACAAAATAAGAGGCAAGTTTAAGGACTGCTGGTGATTTATTTGGAAGAAAAATATCAGAATTAGCATTTGGGACCACCACAGCTAGTTACAGAGCTAGCATATTTCATGCAGACCAGAGAGCTGAAACAGCAAAAACGCCCATCGAGTAGGCCAAAGCGTCGTTCTCCTCAGTCCATCTAACTTAACTAGTGTCTGCTCAATTCAGTGGCAAGTTATCAGTCCTAACTAGTTTCCATTCTGGGTTAATGGGGCTGGCCACCTCCAAAATATTCTGCCCAGATTGCTGTTTGCATTATGCTTATCGATCGTGTAATTCCGTAGCATTCTCAAATCAAAGCTCTAGGTGGTTGCTGCCCGTATCTTGTGTGACGGTGCAGACGTCATCTGCCCCTAGCTGTTTTCGTGCACTGAGAATCTGGATTCTGATTTTCCAGGGTGCTGGCACACACGGGAACCATTAAAATGTCAGCATTTCATTTCAGAAAGATGCCTGACATCTTTAGCAATGCCTGGGTTTTAAAAGCGTAATGGCTCTTCCACTCATTTATGGTATGATTTGAGGCAGAGCAGCTTCTCCTTCAGTCTCTTTTGCCTTCCATAGGAGTAAAAGGGAAGTCCGAAGGGGAAGAGTGTTTCCATGTTGCTTTGAAAGCAGAAGGAAAACAAGCTGTCTAATCAATCAGGAGTGTGCATTAGGGGTAGTATGTTCCTCTGGAGGTCTGCATTTGATGTCATATTGACACACAGCTAAGATCAAAGCCCATTTCTGCATCCTGGCTGCTACCAGGGGAACAGCACTGGCCTTTATGCCTCATGTCTTTACAAGGAGCTTGTGACCAGCGTGATATTTTTTTCCCTAAAAAAGCACCTGTGACATGTAATTATCCTTCAAACAACGCCTAATGCCTTTTTCTCTGAAAAAAAAAAAAAAAAAAAAAAAAGCAATTCCTTTCGGTCTTTGATAATGCTCTGGAAGCAAATACTATGGGTTTTTTCCTTTCTGCTTTTGTAAGAAACCTGTAAAAATGACAGCTCCCACTCCTGCTGAACAGGCTTCAGCTGTTAACTCAGAAGGGTAAGCTCTGGATGAAATGTGCAGATAGTTCAGAACAATTCAGCATTGTTTTTGCTTCCTTAGACTTATTTTGCCTCCTCAGAAAAATAAAGCTTTTTTTTTTTTTTTTTTTTTGATAATGCAGATACTGGGCTGATTCATGCTGATGCATTTGAACTGATTATTCCGTAATAGTCATCAGTGCCTGAAAAGGACCTCAGTTCTGCCGGTGCTTGGCAGTGGGGGGGAGAAGTCATGGCTTCAATAAGCCCCTGAGGTCCTTTTAAGATAAGCTAATTCCAGGCAGACGGGTCTCTCAGGAGCGAGCTGGCTTTCTCGGGAGACATCTGGTACCTCCTGCTTCTGTTTGGGCCCAAAATGCCAATCTTCCCCTGGGTATTTTGGGCACCCCTGGATTACCGGTCTGGTCAGGAACAAGCAGCGGAGATGCAGAAAAATCAGAAGTGGGTCGAGGGCTGCGTCGCTCTGATTCGGAGCCGGCATGGCCGAAGCGCAGGGAGGTGGCAGCAGGTCGGGCAGCTCGGCCGGGAAGGGCGTATGGATCTGGGCTGATTAAAAATAGCATGGATCACGTTAGCCCTCCTTTCTCAGGCTCTCAGAGGTTCCCTGTGTGCTGGGCTGTGCAGTCTAGCTCAAGGTCCAGGCTTCCTCTGCGCTGGTCTCCCTCCATCGCTGCTGCTGGCCCAGATAACGCCAGGACGCCCTTGTTGCAGAGGGGAGCGCGGGCTGAGCCGTGTGCTGCCTCGGGAGCGTTGGCTCCCGCAGGACCCAGCGAGCACATTTAACTAGCTGCCCCAACATTTTTTTTTTTTACATTTTGCTTTATTTTTCCCCCTTTTACCTTGGCAGAGCGTAAAGCGAGGCCCCGCCACACGCACTTCGTGCTGCCGGGCGGAGAGCTGCCTGCCTGGGATACGGAAGCCGCTCCGCGCTCCGAGGAAAGGCGCCACACGGAGCCGCTTGCGGCGCCCACGGGCCCAAGGCTGGAGGGAGACGCTTGGCCCGGGGACGCGCTGGGGTGGAGGAGAGGGAGGAGAGCGCAAGGCGAAGGACGAGCTCGAGCACCTGCAGTCCCATATGGCGAAGGGACCGGCGCGGGCAAGAACAGGATGGAGCCTTTCGCCGCATCTCAGGGAGATGCGGGGGCTTGGGAAGGGAGGCTCTTTCTCTCACACTGACTCACTTCCTGGGGAGATCGCCTCACCGGGAGCCCTCACGCTGAACGGCAGAGCGCAGCGGGGCCCACGCGCGGTGTCCCCACGGCTCCTGCCTTCCTGCCGCTGGGAAGGAGCCGGCCCTCCCTCCCCACGTTTTCATCTCCCGTTTCCCGTTTTCATCTCCCCAGGGCTCTCTGTGGACATTGGTTATTCCTGCCTCACGCTCTGTCCCCATGAGCACTGGTGAAATATTATTATTCCGCTCACACGGATGCCAGGAGCGGCTGGCCCGGAGTCACTCACAAGTTCCGTGGCAGAAGAGGGATTTGGTCCTCAGCTACGTGACCCACGTCTGCAGTACCTGCGCTTTTGGGAACTGAGGTCCCAGCCACGGGGTTAGAAAAGAGCCATTCCCTTCTTTGATCCACCACTAAAATGTCCCCAGAATAAAACCGCTTCCTCTCCTTCGGAGGGAGTGCGTTTGTTTTGTATTGTTTTGTTTTTCAGTCACCCAATTCCAGCAGAAAATTGCCATCTGGCTAGAAAACCAACTCTCCCCTCCCATTTCCCACTCTGCACGAGAAATAGTGCTCAAGGTGACCCCTCCAGGGCCATCCTTTAGATTTTACCTGTCCTTTCTGTTCTACATGGGCCCCATGACCTGTCTCAGGGTCTGAGGAGCCCCAGTGCCAAGAAATGTCCTGTTGTGACTCTGTTCACACAGTAATTCCCCCTGCTAACTCCCTAGCCAAAACCCAGCCCACGTACTTGTGTCTTCCCTTCAACCTGTGCTCCCACCTAACTGGGCACATCCGTAATGGGCAGCAGACTATTAGAAGAGCTGCAGGATTTTGCCTGGCCCAAGGCTCTGTGGGATGATCCCAAGGGGACAGAGGCCAGGGGACGGCAACTTTCCATGGATTTCAGCAAGCAGAGACAGAGCCGCTGCTGATGGCCACAAATACGGGCGCTGGCATGAATTATGCATTCCTTGTTTAAAGAGAGGTCGCTCTCATCAATAATTGAAAGTTCCCCGCTCTGCCTTCAGCATCGCATCTCCCACACCGGGAGTTAGGGAACTCATGAAATCTGCATGGATTTCCTCAAGGTGGCCAGGGCCTGGAGGAGGGGGATACAGCCAAATGCAGGCTAAACAACCCCCAAATTCTGCTGGCAGTCCTGGTGCCTGAAAGCAAGTCATGTCATCCACACCTGCAGACATGTTACAAGCCAAGATTACGAGGTGTGCTTTGAAACTTTTGCCTCTATCAGCTGAGATCATTTTGCTTTGGGTGCCAGTCTGTGCACCCAAAGGTGCACAGGGAGGCTCGTGGGGAGCAGTGTGAACTCTGAAAATTGTCCCTCTCTGAAAATAAGGGGTTGTGTCTCAGAAGACACATGTATTGCCCTGGGGTTGAGGTCGCTGACCTGACCTGGAGGCGGGAAAATAGCTTTCCTTGAAAAGAAAAGGTGAATCCTGCGGGTGTAGTGTTTTGTAATCTACCTAACTCAGAGTGATTCCAATAACTTTTGAGTTATCAAGAAGGGAGTAAATTGAGTACTTTTTTTTTAACAGGGCTATAGCAAAATCCCAGGCTCCTGAACTCACATCAGCCTCAAAGCCCAGAGATTCAGGCCTCTCCCTAGCTTTTACTTTTCTTTGCCTTTCAACCACAGATGTGTCCTTTAAAATCACTCTGCAGCTCAGGGCAAAAGTCACAAAATTAAGTACCGTAAAGCTGCATCATATCTGAGCAATGAGGCTGCCCAGGTTGCTTCCCAGCCCAGGAATCCTTAGCCCTCTCCCAGCGTCTGACCTGCCCTGCTTAATACCAATCGTATCGCGCGTCCGTAATTAGTCAGCGACCGATGGAATGGTCTGTCCTACGGGATGCTCTGAGCCACAGCTGCGTTGTGCCTCTCTTCAGCACTACCCTGGGGCACCCAGGCTCGGGTTTAGGCCCTTCCCCTTGTGCTTCTCTCATGCTCCTCCGGCCACTTCTTTTGGATTAGTGCCCTCTGCAGCAGCCTGGTGCCCCGCAGAGCCCGGGCACCGCTGTGCCCTGGGAAATGAGAAGCCTGACAAAGGCGGGTGAAGCTCACGCAGCACAAGAAACCTTTTGTCCTCGGCACGGCCAGCTTCGTGCTGCGCCTGTGTGTGCGTGCACACGCGAGCATGAGTGCGTTTGTTTGTTTTTAATGGAGAACAGAAGATTGATGGATGAAATTAAGAAGAGGGATGTGTAATTGGAAAACAGCTCAAGAAGGCTACAGGCAGCATATTGAAGGCATCCATCAAACATCCAGCTAATGTTGTTAAGGGTGTGTAACACAAGCGAGGGCTGCAGGAGACATCGGGAAGGAAAAAAAGAAAAAGAAGAGGGAGGAGAAAGGGGGATAGGTAGGAAAGGGAAAACAGGAAGGGAGGGGAAGAGACCACAAGAAAGTCTAATCAATAATATTTGTATTGCAATTGCATCCAAAGACCACCGTTGGGATCAGTACAGGACTGTGTAAGCACATCAGGAGACAGTCCCTGCCCTCTACAGTCTAAACCCGGGAATTACGGGATGATACAACAGGATGATTGCAGGAGCTGGGTCTAGATGATCACAAAATTTTCTTGTGATCTACAAATCTGATTCAGTGGGATCTGCTATGAATAGGTTTAGAGGCAGAGGGAAGGTAGCTGGCCATGCCAAGAATACATGCACTCATGCCTGCCAGCCAGGCATGCAATTAATCTGAGCCACTTAGGGGTCTTGGGTTTTAATTATAAGAGGTAGGTAAAAATATGTGCAATAAACCTCCATAAACCCCAACGGGGCCATCAGCAGCCTGCCCAGAGGCACTGGCGCGTGACTCGGTTTTGATGCAGTGTTTTCAAGAGGACGGACTGACGCTTTAATGGACTACTTTGTGGGATGCATTCCGTGTGCAGTGGCCATTAAGAAAATGCAAAGAGCCTTTGTGCGGGGAAGGAGGCAAGATAAAGGTTAGTGTTATTAGGAGGCCAGCGGATACTTCCAGTGCTGGAAACATGGAGGAACAGAGACTCCTAAAGACTGAGGAAAGGATGATGAGAGAGACATATAGGAATAGAGAGAAGAGCAACAGCAGGATGGGGCAAAGGGGGAGGGTAAGGGCTTAAAGAGGAAATAAAATATCTCAAGATAGATTTTCTAAAAGCAGGATTAAAGTTGAACTCCTAGCGAGGTTCCCAGGTGACCTGGTGCTTTATGCAGGGTTTAACTTCTTCAGCATTGCATGCTAGCAAGAAGCAAAAGCAAGAAGGTGCATGGAGAGAGAAATGAACAAAGAGCACCAGGCAAGCTGGACACACAGACAGCATCTCTGATGGTTTTCAGTGTTTGCGAAGCATGAACAGGGCTGTCTGTGAGGAGGAGGAAAGAACTAGAAAGAAAAATTGTTAAAGCTCCTCTATCTCTGACCTGCTCTCTTCTTTGCCCTCTTGGTAGCGCAGCTTCCACTGCCACCTCCTCCTTGCCTTCTCTCCAGAAGCGACT
This sequence comes from Nothocercus julius, assembly GCA_013398735.1. NCBI lineage: Eukaryota > Metazoa > Chordata > Aves > Tinamiformes > Tinamidae > Nothocercus > Nothocercus julius. The sequence goes on from VZSV01000438.1 coordinate 102,954, forward strand.
TGTATTTGCAGCAGTGGCAGCCCCGCTGCACAGAAACGGTGCCTGTACAATTAAAGCCTTTTATTAACGGGGAAAAAAAATAACCCGCTGGCTGCCTGAGGAGACACTGGCACAAGGCCATTTGTAATTCCAGGCATCCCCAAGCAGGCAAGGAGCTGTGATGACCCCCAAACAAGGGCCTGGGTGAGCCTGGGTGTCTGCTGCCATTGCAAGGTAACACAGAGCGCCCCCTTATTTTGGGGGGTTTGGATTTCTTTGGTGGTTCTGCCTGTGCTGGCGGCTCAGAGTGCAGGAAGCCTTGCTCTGTGCTGCTCCTCTGATAAGAGGAGATTTCCTGCCAGGGGAAGCAGCCTCTGTGTGGGTAACACCATCCTGCCCAGCACCCTGCTTAAACACATAACTTACCTACACTTTTGGCACCAGAGGTTGAAGGGGCCTCTTGTACACGCCTTTGAGCTGGACAGCAGAAAGCAAAGAAGTTATAAAGAGCTAGCATATTTGCCATAGAAAACTGCTGCTGGCATCACCAAAACACTTCTGTGTAGCCCCAGGCAAGCAAGTCCTTTGGCCTACTGCTTGATTGGCTTTCCATAGTTTGAAGATAGAGGAAAACCCACCAAGTTGTTTCCTGAGTGATTGGCTATGGAGCACAAAGGATTGTCATGGTGCACAGCTAGTCTGGCGAGCACGGAGGCAGGTTGCCTAGAGGAATTGCTCCAGCATCGTGCAGTTGGTATTTGATACCTTTCTGTCAAATCTGACTGAACCGAGTTTGAGTTACTGGTGGTAGGGCACTGATGCTCTGCACCAAGGCAGAGCAAAAATTTACGGCCAACCAATTTGAACTTCTTTCCTTCTTTTTGTGTCAACGTGATACCATAGCCCTCTTCCCTCAAACTGCCTTCAGTCTAGAAGAGCAAGTGAGCCTGGAGGGTCTGCATCATACAGCAGCTCTCCAGTTCCCTGGGAGTGTGGCTGCAATTTCCCGATGGAAATGTCTCTCTAGGAGGTTAATGGAAGCTGTATGTCTCCTTTAGCCTCCCGGGAACATCTCTTTTGTAGGAAGGAAGTCCCCTGGGAAAAATATTTGACATCAGAAAGGAATCCAAGAGGAAACAGACCACAGATGTTATCAGGAGGGAAGGGGAATAAAATCTAGCAAATGCATGTCCCAATCAAGCATCGGGCAACCTGCTTGGAGTGATAGCAAAGCCTCTTCAAATGTCAAAAAGACGCTTTGTACCATTCAGTGTTTCCTTGGACTGTTGGTCTGCAGCAGCTAAAGTGCATCACTCTACTTGCAGCACTGCCTTTGTTGCTGGGGCTGTGATAACAGGATTGGGAGCTTTAGTACTGACAGTGAGACCAAAGAGAAGGTAAAAAATGGAGGAAAACGTTCTTGACATTGTGCCAAGTCATATATGCATTGTGCATGCTGCACCTCCAGGATTCATCTCTGAGATATGATGCTCATATGACTTACTGCACAAAGGCTATGAAGTGTCTTCAACCAGGGAAGGCAAGACTGGGATCTCATCACATCATGACTTCCCAGAGCACTGAGTTATGTCTCTGAACGAGTGGTCTGCAGCAGACATCCAAGGACTTCTGTCTGTATTTTCCAAAGTGATCATTAAAGTTGGACACTTTGGTGAAGGCCGGCCTGCCTTGAGAAACTAAGGATCTGATATTCAGACGAGCTGGCTGTTCATCAATAAAATTGACCATCCGAAGGTGCTCGACAATTGGGAAAAGAAAGAATCACAGAGTTACTGTAGCTTGGAGTGCTTGTCAATAAGGCACTCCTTGCTGTTGGTTATTCCTGGTATTTTTGTCCCTGAATTTTCTTTGTTTTTCTTTAGTTTGTCTCACCATACCAGTACTGGGGTTGAAACTAAATGTTAACTGTTGTGGTTCTTTAGACCTCCTTGTTGGGTACATTATGGAAATACTATAAAGGAAGTTAAAGTATTCTGAAGTCTGTGATATAAAATAAATAATGCAATGGCCAAAAACTGCAAGCCAGTAGTAGAAAGAGATCTGGACTAATTAAACTTTCAGCAAATACCACCAGCATTGTGGAATGACTGAGGCAGGGGCTTTGTGGAAAACTTAATATGTAGCGGTGCGGTTATTGACTGCATCAATGCATCTGCATAAGGAAAATGAATTAAAATGCAAGAATGAAAAAGAAGCTAGGTTTCTTTAGGACCCCTGACATTTTCGCTTTGTTTTTCCCACTGGCATTATTCATAAATGCAAATTTCACACTCAGTTTTAAATATTTCCACCAATTAAACACACAAAATGTTTACCATCAAGCTCAGGAATGAACACTCTTCTGGAAAGTGGTCAAGTAACAGTACTCTTGGACCTCGGATTCAGCAAGGTGAACAACCTTGAGTCAAGGACAGCTGGCTCATCTCTAGGGAGCAACATAAATAGATGAAAGCTCAGATTCAATAGCAGAGGAATTGTTAGGCTTGCAACTTAATGGGGGCTCCTTGTAATTGTATTTCAACAAACGCTTTGCTGTATAATAATGTCCAGCATTTATTATGCCTCTCTCTAAGCAAACCAAACTCAGTGTTTGAGTTTGGTTCTGATTTTACTGTCCTAGTGCTCATGGTGATTAGCTTTTCCGAGGTCTTTCTCCTTTCTCTTTCCTCTGAAAGGTAGAGAGATGCCTGGGCATCGGAAGCTCTCGGCAGCATGCTGAGGAGACGCAACCTGCTTACCACGCTCCTGATAGCCTTGCCATGGGCTCTTCTCCTAACCTTGTGGCATCAGTACCCAACCACCCGCTACCTCAGCCTCCTGAGAAGTAAGTGTAAGAGCTCTGCTGTCAGCATGCCCACGGCTGTGACGAGGGTTGGTGAGAGCCCTCACTATGAGACTCTCCCTCACAGGGTGAGTTAAACCAAGACAAATTTGTGCAAGGGCACCCTCAGTGTCTGGCTACAGCAGTCACCCAGGCTGTTCTTAAGAACGTGTTAAAAATACTCCTAAGGCAGCTTCAGGGAGAGCAGGCTGCTGTGCTGAGCATCCTTGTGAGAGGGAGCACTCCAAGAAGGGGGTTGCCTTGGGCAGACTCCAGAGAGGCAGGTCTCCAGCATCCCTGGAGAGGTGGTAACCCTGCAGTGATTAGTTTCTTAACGCCTTTCTTCCTCTTCCCTCCTTCGTTTTGCCCCAGAAGATACAGATGAGAATGTGACCTCTAAAGCTCTTGTCAATGGCACATCGGCACTGAGAGAGGAAGGCTTCCCGTCATGCATTCGGCAGCAGCAGAGCTTGGTGGCAACGCCTAAAGTCATCCAGAATTATGTGTACTCCAGGCCTCCCCCATGGTCAGACACCTTGCCAACCATCTTCGTTATCACTCCTACCTACACCCGGCCAGTGCAAAAAGCTGAGCTGACCCGATTAGCCAACACCTTCCTACACGTACAGAACCTACACTGGGTGGTGGTGGAGGACTCGCCCCGGAGGACCAACCTGGTATCCAACCTGCTGGAGAAGGCAGGGCTTAACTTCACCCACCTCAATGTGGAGACCCCCAAGAGTCTGAAGCTGGGCCTGTCCTGGATCCCATCCCACACCCCAAGGGGGACATTACAGAGGAACCTGGGGCTGCACTGGCTGAGGAACAGCTTCAGCAACTCTGCGCCACCAGAAGGGGTAGTGTATTTTGCCGATGATGATAATACCTACAGCCTGGAGCTCTTTGAAGAGGTAGGAATCCTAAAATCACAGGGAGGGAAAACACAATATAGCTGCAAACATATACAACTGGATCTCTTAAGACAAAGTCCTGTTTGCACTCACAGAGATCTCTGGAACAGGACTACCAAATGAACATAAATCTTCACTGTTGTAGTGGTGTTAGAAAAGTTGACTGTCTAATCCACTTTTTCCCCTTTCCTGCCCTTCTGTATTCTGCATTCCAAACATCACAACAGAGCTGTGTCCATGGGATCAGAAAAGCTTGCCGAGAATTGTCTTGGATCTTGGCATTTGTGAGATATCAAATTTTTTGCAGACTTGCAAAGATGATTTTTCAGTAACACTCACTTGTCACCAATTTAAGCCAAGTGGTAATACACCATTCAAAATCCTGTTCCACTATTTTTTAGATCTCTGTTAAGCTCATCTTTTCTTTTTTATTTCTAAGTCCGTTAAGGCAATTTCAAAAAAAAACAAAACAAACAAAAAAAAACCCCACCCACCCTCTTAGGAAGTAGCCACAGATGGTTGAACTTCGTACCCTTGAGGGGAGGAAGTTGCTTTAAGTAAGGACAGCGTGCTTAAGTAAGGACAACAGTAAGGATGCATCAATGATGGAAGGAGATTACTTTAAAAAGGGTGAAAATTATGTGAGTGAATTTGGTAGCAGGGAGATAGAAACCCAGCAGAAGTACTGTTTGGCATGTTTCTGTTCAGAAAAGTTATAAAAGTTCAGATGAGATCAGAAATCAAGGTTTTCCCTCTTCTGGGGGACTGAATATGGGTAATAAAATGCATCAAATTTGGGGGGTTAGAACAGAAGAATGTGTTAAAATAGAGCTCATGGCATGGCAGGCTGTAGCTTTTCAAGTAGTAGCATAGAGGAAGAGGAGCATGTGTAGGCTAGAGCTGTGTGATTGTGTAGGAAGCCAGTGGGGGAGGACAGGTGCCAAGTAATACAGGGGATGGTACACGAACAGGCTGGAGCAAAAGCCACAGGACTGAATTCCCACAAGGCTGTTTCCTTCTGGCCCACAGATGCGCTACACAAGGAGAGTGTCAGTCTGGCCAGTGGCTTTCGTTGGCGGCCTGCGTTATGAATCCCCAAAAGTGAGCCCAGCAGGGAAGGTGGTGGGCTGGAAAACCGTCTTTGACCCAAACCGACCCTTCGCTATTGACATGGCTGGATTTGCCATCAGCATCAAGCTAATCTTGGAGAAGCCTCAAGCCAGTTTCAAGTTGGAGGGAGTTAAAGGTGGCTACCAGGAAACCAGTTTGCTGAAGGACCTGGTGACTATGGATGGGTTGGAGCCGAAAGCAGCCAACTGCACAAAGGTGAGCAAGACAAGAGACATTGAAGATGTCCCTTGGTTGGCTCTGGCCTCTCCTGTGGCCTCCTGCTATGTCCCATTCACCTTTCACTGTGCCTGCTCTTGCACCAGAGCACATCAGCACAGCATCGTGCTGAGGGAGATAGACTGAGCCTGTGAAATGCTTTGCAGATGAGAAACTCAGTGAATGCTGAGGAACGTTTAGTGCGATGCACTGTAATTGTGTTAATAAAGAGCCTCTGCTGCATAATTCACACCTTGATTTCTTCTCCAAAATCCGGGAGGATTAGCAGAGGGTGGAGCCTGGGGTTTTGGCCCAGAACAATCTCTCCTCATTGCTACTCTTTCATGCACTTACAAACTCTCCCCCAGGTCCTGAGTCAAGTCCTTTGAATCGCACGCTTCAAACAATTCTGAGCTCCGGGTTGCTCAGGATCCTATCTGCTGCTCTCAGTGTTTCCATGGCACCGAGAGCCCCTCAGCTTTCTTTGTGATTCCCTATAGGTGCTGGTCTGGCACACAAGAACTGAGAGGCCTACTTTGGTTAATGAAGGCAAACGTGGATTTACAGACCCCAGGGTAGAGGTGTAAGCGGACTGCCAGCTCCAGTGAGTATCCTTATGTTTATTACTTTTAGCAAGCTAAATAATCTATACTGCTGTCCTTAATAGTGTTACAAATTCCTCTAGCGCTGCATGGACAAGATAGCCCCAGTAAATCCCTTGTCATCTGACCCTTAACACAAGAAGAAGATTCTCACCTTTACTCCCTTACTGTCTGCATTTCTTATTCACTCAAGGCTTCTTGCAGTTCACATGGAAGTTTTGCCGGCATAAAGATGAGGAAAAAAAGGCAGAAAAATCTCATGATTTCACTCAGTAATAGCGACAAGTCAAAGTTCCTGGTCCCCTAAAAGAGACTCCCACCAGGTCCAAAGTCTCTTTAGTGTGGCAGTTGCGCTACAGTGTGTGGAAAGACATCATACTGCTGCAGATGAGCTTCTTTTCTTGCAGCTCAGCAGCCCTGCCACCTCTGCTGTGATTCATTTGCCTACCTTCAGGTTCAGCATCATGGCATGGGGCAGCACATAAAGGCTACTGGGACATTTATACCACCTCAAAGCAGCAAAAAATGACCTATACAAGCTCTCATGCCGTCTGAGGCACTCCTGTGCTGGTATTACCAGAGAAGGGAGTACGTCTGCTGTTGAGGGGAAATAGTGAAGGCACCAGGAGTGGCTGTGTGGTCCTGTATGGTGCACAGAGAAAACTTCAGCAGGGGCAAGAGCTTATAGCCACCACCACAGGTGAAGGCAGGAATGTATCAGAGCTCAGTAATATCAGAGGTCAGCAATATGTTCTTAGAAATAAAGACTGATAAAGAATAGGCTCCAGAGAGGCTGTAGAGACAATGACCTCTAAAAGTGTACCAGTCATATGGTTGCCAGCAGCTGCATTGCTGCCTCAATGTTTGTCCTTGGTAGAATCCTTGCCCATAAATCCCAGAATAAAGGCATCTGATTTGGGAGGATCCAGGCCTTCCTGGAATGGCACATTCAGCATCCTGTACCCTGTGGATCCAGGGTTTTCCCCTCCTATTTTCAGAAGATACTCCAGAGTATTTCAGTCCTGTCCACTATATACACTTCAACTTAGATCTACCAAGTGGAACAAGAGTGACAGCTTTTCATAAACAGTCATGAGTGTTTCAACTTCTGCACTGGTCCAGCGTGCATATTTCTCGTAGCACGTACAGCATTTCCTCATCATCTTGTCACGTTTGAATGATAGCCATGCAAGAATGAAAAAAACAAGAACACCTCCTGCATATTGCAGGCATGCAAAAAGGAACCTTGCTGTAAGCTACCTGGCCCTCCTGGTTGGCATAAAACCTATAACATATCTGCCAATTTTCCATGAATATCTCAGTTATCCTGGGAAAACTAAAATGATGCCAGACACCTACACTTGACAACAGCACTTCTCTTGGCCTGTGCTTCTGTGACATCCGCTAGCAGAAATGTCCTCATTTTACATGGGTGCTTTATATATCCATTCATGCCGAACTACAGTAAACTAAAGCTACGACTTCCCAAGCTCAGCTCTGCTCAGGATCCAGTTAACTGATAGGGAGTTACGTCTTACTTCATGCAGGATGAGCAGAGAAAATTACGCATATTAGGTCTGCTTGCCTACTTATCAGAGGAGGAGTTAGGTACTCCATTACAGATGCAGAGCGTAGGTGTAATGATTTTATAAATATACGATGTGTCTGGTCTTTTGTCCTCACCCTCACTCCCTCCCGGTCAAACGCTCACTGTCCTGCATGAGATATGCCATTCTTCTACACTGAATTCTCATGGGAATGGCTTCCTGCAGACCAGAATTTGACCTGCTGCCCCTTCTGTATCATCACCTTCCATGTGGGGCACCTGCCCTGACCTGCCAACTGGGTAAATAGCACGCTGTCTGGGACACAACTCCAAAGCCATGCCTTGAGTATGAACCTGCTGCCCTGAAGCCATTCTCCTGCTGAGAGAGGCTTTGGACAGTTAAGCAAAAACACCATGTTCTCCCTTAAAGTTTTAAATTGACATCCCTGCTGATGACTGCACTCTGGAGGTCCCTAATATCGAGGCTGCTGAGCTTCAGCATCTTGCAGACATGATCTAGATAAGCCAGAGGAAAAACACGTAAAATTCCTCCCCTAGGGATGTTCTGTTCTATAGCTACAATTGTGAGAATATTTCTGTCTTTCCACCTGAGAACTTGACCTCATTTTGGGTCAGATCAGGCCAGGCAAGTCCCAGACCTCCCAGAGGCCTTTTTCCCTTTTAACAACTGAGGGCATGCGCTAGGCAGACATTGCTCGTTGCAGGGTTAGGTCAACCACTTTCATGGCTTCTGGGCATGTGTGCCTACTGTCTGGGTTGCCACAGATGCAGTGTAAAAGTATATGCCCATCATGTGAGCTGCAAAGATCGGGGTACTGCATAAATAGTAGTTACCTGCTCCCAGTTGGAGTTCACTCTTTTCCTCACCTGCATTCCCACTGCTCTTAGCTGCGTGTAGCTTAACAGTGTTTGTGAATCTATGAAAGAAGCGCTATAGACTCCATATCGGAGAAGATCAGAACAGAGGAAAAAAAAATAAGACGCACGCCACAGTTCTGCTTTTCATGAGAAACAGCAAAAAGAGCTCAAAATTTAGTGAGAGTGTTTTACCTTTATGCCCTAGAAATTCTGCTTTTCTCTGCCCCAGGAAACATTAGGGAGAATCTGATATATGTTGAGTTTAAGGAGAGTAAGTGCGATCCTCAGCTGCCTCTCCAGCCGTTTGATGCAAAGTGAAGGAGCAGGAGGGCAAAAAGGAGGTCTCTGAGACTGTATGCAGCCAAATTAAGACTTTCACTGTGGAGATATTATAGAAAGTGGCCATAAGCCTGTTCTCTGAAAAACACCTTGTGGGCATGCAGGGTAGGAAGGGGAATGTGGGGAGTGTGGCAAATCCTCGGGATTACAAGCGACACAGATCAAACGAAAGCCAACATAGCATATGTCCTAGCAGACTCTGTACTGGGACCTCCCATAGAAGGAAAAACATTAGCTTCTGAGAGCAGCAGAGGGTAAGCAGTTTTGCTTAGTATTTTTCCTTTGGTAAATACTGAAATCTACCACTCAGAACTAGCTGTTCTTATTGTTATCACCTAATAACAGCCATTTGAAAGAGAAGACCTCACTCAGTTTAGCACGGCTCCTTCTGCCTCATGATATGTGCAGATGGGGAAATAAATTTCCCCACCTTGCAAGAGCTTCCAGACAGGGTAAACACAGAACCTCAGACCTCATCACCCGGCTTTTCCTGGAAACAATATCAGAGGGGGGTAAATAAAGATTTTATTGGAAAACAAACAAAAAAACAAGCAAAAATGACACCTTCAAAACCTTTTACTCCCTCCCCCAAACTCTGGTATAGATGGAACAAGCAGCACTTCAGTCACACCACTAACCTGAAGTGCTAGCATGGTTGAGGAAGCTGATAACTGATGCCTGGGGTCTACCTGAGCCAAAGGACATCTCTCTTGCAAATGCACCTCTTGACAAGATGCAGTGGATAAGATACTGAGACCCATGTTTCTTCCTCACCCCATCTTGTGTTGTTTTGTTTTTCGACAGAGGCACAAGGCACTGTTGGTTCCACGAGTTCGGCAGCAACCACAACAGCTGTGTACGCTGACTGTTGGAGGATGACAAACACCCCCAGATGTGGCCACGTCCAGCAGTCGCCACTGCCCCAAAGTGTGGTAACAAACAGGAACAGAGCTGATGTGATGCCCTGCGATTCTACACATCTTCACCTTTGACTTCATGCACTGGCTCCCATTTCCCATCTGGAAGAGGAGTGCTCCCCTTGCTCCGTGGGCCCTGCCTTCATTCATCAAACAGGACATTTATTAGACGTGACCTTCCTTCTCCGCAGCACCAGCGTACAGGTTGACATCTGCAGTGGCTGTGGGATCCCTCAACATCTCTCTGGGCAGCTCGTGAACCTGTAGCTGTACAGCTGTGTCAAGCTACAGTGATTCAGGGGCCGGAGTTGCCGCATCCATCGGCCAGCCTGAGAATGGGATGCTCTCAAAGCAGCTCAGAAACAAAGTTAACCAAGGAGAGACTCTCCCTCTGAAGGATATGTGCAGATATCTACATGGCACAGCCTTTGGTTCTGGGGAGGGAGCTGTGCTGAAGCACCTCATTCTCAGTATGGCAGCTCAGAAATGTACACAGATAGCAAGAAGGGATGTGGTGCCTGTGCCTCCTCAGCTCGTCGCTTCAGCTGCGAATGGAACTGCCCTAAATCATGGTTGTTTTGCAGAATGCCATACCAGATCCCCAGGCATCTAGCCCTGCAGGTGAAGTTCCTCTCCCTCTCGGGGAGAGCTGGCAATAACATATCTCGAAGGCCATGCCTCCACATGTCGCTGGAGGGACAAGAAAGCAGGAAAAAAAGATGGGTGGACTTGGAAGGTTTGTTTCTAGCCTGGAACTCCCCTACAGTAGCACCATCGGGCACTTCAGCAGAATCAGATCAAATACATAGAGCTGTTTCCTCGATTCCCGCAGACAGAGGCACCTCTCTGGAGTGGAGGTGGGTGAGAAGTGCTCAGGGTAGAGCCTGCGCTCATCTCCTGTGAGATCATTAAGGAACGTGGGGAGACACCAACAAGAAACTATTCTTGAACGCCATAAATGATCAAATGAAACGGCAAATGTGACAGGGCTTTTCAGGTGAACTCTGAAAGGCATGTTTGGAAGGCCCTTGGAACACTGTCATCCAGAACAATTTCCTTTTCCCTTGATAAAACAGGGGAACAGTGAGGATAAAGGCAGCCCACAAAGGAGGAGGCAGCAAATAAGGACTAGAGGATACACTGGATTTAAAGCACAATTGTTGGTATGATGTAGAAGAGGGGCATGTGTCGCTCCAGCTTCCAAGAAAGATACCTTGAATGACCCAGAAACCCCTCTAAGCACATCTGGAAAACCATCTTCACTGGAGGCATGAGAAACAAGGCTTTCAGCTTTTAAAACACATTGAGAATTTTCATAGCTATAAAAAAGTTATAAGTAATTGAACCCAAGAAAATCTGGGCTGGCAAAAGACTTATTTATTTGATGATTTATTTATACTACAATTCTTTTCTGCCTATTCCTTGATTTGTTTTGCATTTTAGCTTAGCTCATCTAGCATATTCATGAAGAATATTTCCCCTCCTCACCCCAAATTCTCGCAGGAGAAGAGCAGAACTTTGCATTCACTGCTGAATGTTACATGTTTCATGTTCCCTGGGGTTTCTTTACAATGGCATCTTAAGCAGGCAAAACAATCAGAAATGTAGCAAGGAGGTGATACAGCGAGGGAAACTACTGTTCCTTTGTGCAAGGGATGTGGGTGGCACTGGCTTCCATGGCTCCCGAGCAGTCACAGAAAGGTGAAAAGGTGCAAAAGGTGCAAAGGGTGCAAAGGTGCAAAGACTGTCTGCTCAGCAGACAGTCCCCATGGGATTTTGGAGAAGCTTCCAAGAGGGCTCTTCAAAGGGGACCTGAGAGAGCCGCTCCATGCTCCATCGTGTGGAATGAGCAGCAGCACATCCTGCTGTGGGAAGGGGGGTTAGAGCACGAGCAGAGGCGTAAGGGGCAACCTCTTAGAGAAGAATTCGGGAGGAATGGAAGAACAGGCAGCAAGCAGAGTAATGGAGGATGCCCTTGATTTAGGTGCAGTGGGGCTCAGGCCAGAGATAAGCACACCCAGGAGAAAAAGTTACCTTGCCAGACGCATCAGCACGAAGGAATACTAAACGTACCATGAAAACTATGTCGTCTCTGGACCCTAGAAAAGAGTCCTTACTATTTTTTGCAAGGGCTTGGCATGTAGGAACCTGGTAACATGAAGGAAGCCTGGCTTCTATAAATCATTTTTTCTTCCCCATTTGTCAGAGCTTTCTGCCCCAACGTCTGCATAAGGCTTTGCCCACCCATCTCTGCCAACCGGCAGGGTCACTGATCCCCCGCGCCCCAACTCCTACATTACAACAAGGCCTTCTTTGTGATTTTAATGAATGAGCAACAGAGAGGGAATAAAGGAGTTATTTAGGATCTTCCATTTTCTCCTCTAAGATGGGCAAGGATACTGCCTGTATGAAAAGCAGGGTATGTGGTGACTGACTCCTCGACGTTTAAGCCAGCTCTTTTTTTTTGATTTTCGTGCAGGTCCTATGTAGTATCAGCATTACTAGAGTTTGTAGCAAAGGCCTATTGCCATTGTAAAGGATACCCCCCCACCACACGCTTTTTAGGGACTTCTCTCTTATTCCAATAAGAAAGTGAATTTGTTACTCCTATTTTTCCCACTGGGACCTTGGATTCCCATGAGCTGTGCTACACTGTTAGCTCAGTGTAGGTCTGAGTCTGCTCTCAGGACTAGACCCTTTAACAGACCCATTTCCAATCTTAACCCAGCCTGACCCTGGAGGCCTGCAGGGCAGGAATTCTGAGAATCAAGAAGTTAATCACTCTGTAAATTGTGTAGACCCAGAACCTTGTAGGGGCAGTGGGGGTCTACAGAACTACTATTCCAGGCTAGCAGATGTGTGGACCTGTTCAGCACAAATACTCCTCCTTTGTAGTGCAGAGTAAGGACAGCAAAGACTGTTGCCAGACCAGATGCTTCTGCTAAGCGCAGATGAGCAACAAGTATCACAAGTTAAGCAGAGCTTGGTGGGAGAGCCCAAGAATGGAACAGCAGTGAGAACCATTGGTGTCAGGGTAAGCAAATACAGGGGTACAGCAGGGAGGGAAGCTGCAGATCAACCCTAAGGTGTTTAAAAAGAAAGAAGGCATCACAACTCCAGTTTTCACTAGCATATTATTGTCTGATATTCATGTTATCTCAGATTCATCCAATTCACCAACCAATGAAGACTACTAACATTTCCTGTTGCAGAAAATACTATTGATAAGGGAAAGAGAATGTCAAGGAAGTAATTTTTAATGGTTATTTATTTATATTGAATGGTACTAGGGCGTTATTAAATATCATGTAAATAGTACAACATGGCACCATTGTCTGTCTTGCAGTGTAAGTGCTTTTCCAAGAAAACACTGGACTCTGTAATGAAGAATGTTACTGGTTTTAACTGTACTCCTTTCAAGGTTATTCTCTCCACTCTTCATCTGACCTAAACGCTACACAGGCAGTGTAAGCAAAAACACTTCAGTTTCCTGGGATGGGAAGAGGTTGCCTGCATTATGGAAGTGAAGGAACGAGACAGAAGGGAACTGGGTATTTTGGCTAAACTACACAGTCCCATCTCTAGCCGCAACCTGTCATTTGAGTAACGTGGTGACAATCTGAGACTACTCTACAAAACTCAGAAGTGGATGGTGGCCAAAATACAGGGCAGTTCTCCATCACGAGGAGATGAAGGGAAAGCCATATGGCTCCATCACACCAAAACTAGGCTGCTGCTGCTGACAGTGAGCAAAGACTACATAATTTCTTCTGGGTAATATCATTTAAGTCTGCTCTGCAGGCAGCAGTGTACTCACTCCAGCTGTGTTAGGCCAGCTAGCTCCTCCACCCTGCCCTTACACCTGGTAAGAGCCAGGACAAGCTCCTGCAGCAAGACCTGAGGGATCCCCATACAGGAATGTGAGGACGTATCATATGCCAAGGGTCTCAGCAAAAGTTGATCTGTGATCATGTACCTGTTTGGCCAGTGTGCTATGTGAAAAGCTTCCCCAAGTGGCCCTGAAGGCCATGAAACCCTCAAGAGACATTTTCAACTGCCTTCCTCCTGCTGGCTCAGTTACCCAGGACAGGTAGGAGTGAGCAGCAGCCAGGACAATAGCTTGTGGCCTGTGCGTAACCTGTGCAAATAGCATCTCCTGGTGACAGAGGGAAACATCCAGAAGGAGGAAACATCCGCTCAGAGGGTAAGGAAGAGCAGGCTAAGGCATTACAAAGTCCTGCCTTCCTAATGAATTGCACAGTGATACCAGTTCCTTCTCCTGCTGGTCCCCAGCAAGCGGTGGTCTGCTAGAAAAAGTGCATAAACCCTCCCCAGAGCACCAGTTGTCCATGGGATCAGAGAGAGGGGTGACTGATCACTTGATTATTACTGCTCTATCCTGACAGGAGGAAAATGGTTAGGCCTATTTTATAGGACCAAACTATGGACTAATCATAGAATCCTAGAATGATTAAGGTTGGAAGGGACCTCTAGAGATCATCTAGTCCAACCC
>VZSV01000438.1:121249-157738 GCA_013398735.1 Nothocercus julius
TGGCTGGCGCTGGGGGGAGTTGCGCGGCGCGGCGGCTCCCCCTCACGCGCAGGGCGGGCGCGAGGCCCGGGGCGTGGCCGCGTGACGGTTGGGCGGAAACGGCGCCGCTGCCGTTACCGCCGTCCGGTGAGGGGACTCGCTCTGCGTTTTCTCGCGGGTGAGGAGAGGGAGGGTCGGGCTCGTCTTGAGGGGCGGCTGGCGGAGCTGTCTCCCTCTTCCTGGCCGCGTGCGTCTCTGCCCCTGCCCTCTCTCCCTTCCCCCGCGCGGGCCCTGCCGGCCGTTAACGGTCGTCGCTCGACCGCCACTCAGGGCAGGGAAGGGCTCGGCCGCAGCGCGCCGAGCCGAGGGCACCTGCTGCTGCAGAAAGTAACCCCGCGGCAAGGATGAGCTCCTGGACGCGCCCCGACGTAGCCCTTAAAGTAAAGCGGTAGTTGGTGGAGGGCGCCTGAACTCCTCACGAGTCTGACTGCGGAACATGGTCTAAAAACAATGTCCCTGTCCCGTGTCGAAAATCCATGTTTTCTGCTCTTCCTGCTGCTCTTCCAAGCGATATTTATCCTGATACTGTACCAAGGTGGACCTTCAAATGTGATCCGTGGGTTTTTAGAGTCGCCTCAGATTCAGGATTACTCAAAAACTCATGATGTCTATACAAACCTCAGCCTTTTTACCCAAGCTCCTAACGAAGAAACTATGCCATACTGCTCAGTGCAGTCACCAATACTTGGTATGTATGAACCAGCAGCATTTGCTTTGGGGTATTATGACATTGCACAAAAAAAAAAAAAAAAAAAAAAAAAAAAAACTGTGTTTTCAAACCTGTTCCTTTTAAAAGTAGTATGTTTTGTTACAATGTTACAAATCTACTGATGAAATTATAGGATATAATAGGTATTTTGCTTGTATTAAACTTTCTGATATTAAGGCTTTTGCAGAGGTTGTAAGGGAACAAGAATGAAAACAAAGCACAATTTTAATATAAATTAGGGAAAGGTTTTTATCATACAGTTGTGTTTTTCTCTTTTGGTCATGTATCAGATGTCTGCCAATGACGTGCTTTGAGAATCATCCTAAGTCTAGAAACTGGATACCTCTGTACTCTGACTCACCTGGGTTCTTTGTTTCAGCCTTAAGTTGAGCCTGCTACTCAAACTGATGATATTAGCTTTAAATAAAGCTTCCATGAGAATGGGGCTTGGTGCCCCCCAAAGCTTGGTGTCTTATTTTCCTTGAGGACTTTGTTGGCCTATGGTTGTTAGTTTTTCGTATGCCTTTTCCTTTAGGCTTAAGACTGTAAGTTGGGTCACAGGTTTCACATTAGAGCTGTCTAGAGGCAGCCTTAATTTGATTCCTGCACTACTAAAATGAGAAATTGAGAAACTTTGAGTAAATGCGAAGTCAACCCTCTAAAGCAAGTCTGCTAGAGTGTAGTTAGTATCTCTGCTAATAGTGAATCAGTTCCACCAAGATAGCTAAAAATGGATGAATTCTGCATCCATGCGCATATGGTTTGTTTGGTTATTCTTACTTCTCAGTGTACTGTGTAGTAAGCAGCACTTTAAAGTTTTTCTGTGTTGAACAGAATACTGTATATTAAACTCTTATATATAACTACTCTTACTGTACTATTTAGTAATTGCACTAGTGTTGTAGGAAAGCAAATCTCTTCAGCTGGAGCATGTTAAGAGAAGATGCCTGATCTTGGTTCCCAAGAAGGGTTGGGGAGAGCAGGTGCTGTGTGTTGTTTCAAGGACTCGTCTGGGACACTATGGTGAGACCCTGGACTCTGCAGTATTCATTTTGATGCTTATTCTTTGGGGACCTTAAATGAAATACATGCAGGATGTATGACGAAATTGTAAGATACCTTTGTGGTATATACTTCAGTATTTTGCTTGGAAACTGGTGTGCTAAGTACCTGCTGCTGAAATACTCGTAGTACAGAGCCTTTTGCACAGGTGCTTGTTGTTGTGGTCTTGTTGTAGTCTCTGTTCGTCACTAACTAGAACCCATCAATTCTTTTGTGAAGCTACAATTTTGTATCCCAGCCTTCTTTGTTTTACTTAAAAGCGTAGTGGAAATATGCTTGGATCCTATTTGTTGCCACTGCTGACAAGAATCTGTTGCCTTGGAAAAGGTGGGTGAGGAAGCTTTGGTCTAACGGCAAAGCTAGGTGTGTGTCTTTACAATTTCCTTGCAAACCATCAGATAAGCAAGAGTAAGTGGTATGTGTAGTGGAGACAGAAGCAGAATAAAATTACACTAAAATAGCCAGTGCTTTTAAAGCTATGTGAACCTTGTAAGACCTCTTATTCCCTCCATCTCTGGGAGCATTGAGAATGGAGGGTGGCATGCATATGGTACTCCAGAACTCAAATGCAAGCATAGTGTTGTTCGTTATAAACAGCAAAGTTCACTTGAAGGGGGGAAAAAAAAACAAAAAACACTCAAATGTTAGGGATTTTTGCTGTGTGAGAAATTATTTAAGTACTTCACAGCAACAACACTTCACACACTCAATGCTAATCTTCTGGAGTGTTGATAGAGATTCAGTTTAGGAAAAAAGCAATCTGCTAGACTTATTTTTCCTTGGTTAATTTTTTATTTAAATATAAGAAACAAGTTATTCTCCCTGATGTTCTTCTTTGTCAACTTCTTCTAAGTGTTTTCTTTTGGGGGAGAGAGAAGGATTTGATTCTTTTATTTTTTCCTAAAAGAACATACTGCTCTCAGATACTTGTTCTTTGTTTTCCTATATGCTGGGCACAAACGAATAGATATAAAGTTTATAAATGTCTTGATTTATTATAGCCTTCTCTCACGGGTCTGATCTCTTAAACCTTATATTGGAGAGAATGATGCCTTTTAATACTAATTTCATAAGCTCTGTTAAATGATATTTGAAATTGGTTCTTGTGGACTCCAGTATCCAGTTCAAACTGTTAATAAGTGACTGTGTCCACTTGAAAGTGTGTTAAAGTAACTGGAAGAATGCCAGGTGGCTTCAATGGTTTCTGGATCAGGGCTTTTATGAAGTGCAGCACTTTCTCCACTTAGGTACACAGTAGATCATTTCAGTGGTTGTTTTGAATGTAGTATCAGCTTGTAGCTCGTCCTTTTCCAGCCTCCTGAATCCACAGCATATTATTTCTTCTAGGGTAGTGGAGTAAGGATTAAAGTATAGTTGCCTGGGAGGAACTGAACTTTTGCTGGTTATTACTCTTGCTGATTGTTACATTTCTGAGCCTTAATGTACTAGATATTCAGTGTCTTCATTAACACTGAGAATGAGTTATTTCAGTTTCCAGAAAGGTTTCTACACATATCTGTTTCTTCTTTTTTTTGTTTTGTTTTGTTTTTAGGGGGAAGGGAGGGAAAAGAAATCATTCATGTGCTCAAGCTGAGCCTTTTAGACTTTGTCCACTACGTTTGAAGTCTTTGCTTCTCACTTTGCTCTGTGTTGCCTCTTTCAGCTCTGACATTAGAAGAGTTGGGGGGGGTTATTTAATTGTTTTTAGACATACCTTACTTCATAATATATGATGTGTGAGTTGATTTGGCCATTGCGGATTTTAATAGGTCAAAGTTCTGTCTGTAACTCTGCTGTTTCAAATGTGTTCAAGCCATGAAAGAACTTTTTCAAAGCCCTTTTTAGAGCATTTGCTCCCTTTTCCTCCCGTCTGACATAACCTTTTCATGAGCGTGTCCATCTGATCTGGTAATGAGTAGTTTCTGCTGTGCTCTTTAATGGATCCTCTCCTACTAAAGCTTCTTTCCTTGGTATTCGAAGAAAGCAAAAAGTGCTGTAGTGGTGCTAAGATATATTGCTACCGTTGAAGCAATGTCAGGGTCTGTCGTTGGCAACTGGTGTTTAAATTAAGGCTGACTGTTTGCTTTCATCCAAGTGGTGGTACAGTTATACATATATGACTACATTTTTCTCTTAGAGGTTTTCATCCACCTTACTATTTCTGCTTGGGTAGCTTGTAAAAGTTTGGCCTATCCTTGTTGAACTCGGTAATTATAACTGCTTCCTCTGAACTAAATGTATAGGAAGAAGGTGTTTAGGAGTCATTCTGTTTCTTTTGTAAGGTGGAATGAGTCTGATCAAAAGCAGTAGATTCCCCTGATACTCAAATGCATTGCCTAAAAAAAAAAAACTGCAGCAGCAACTGCAGCCAGCTAACAGTGTAGACAGGGAATTGTGGTTTTTAGCTCTTCACGCTGAAATTTCCGGTTCATATTACACACCCACTGTTTGGTGGGACAGATACGAAAAGAGCTCAGGAGCCAGACTGAGAAGAAAATTGTTTGGACGCTTCAAAATACTGGTTTTGCATTTTGTCTGAATTGGGATTCTGTGCTCTGCTGCATATTTGAGATGCGTTTTTGCCTCATTTCCTGAAGCTGAGCATTAGCTGTTTTGTTTTTGCCTGTTTGCCTTGTCCACATCTGGGATTTAACTGGATTACAGTGCGTTAGCCTTCTATTAGCTGAAGTTAGACAGAAAGGAGGTTAGAGAGCCAGAACTTAGCTTATAGTCAAGGAATGAGGGGCAGCCAGAGATTTGGGGGATCGAAGTCGCAGGTTTTAAATTCTTTGTCTGTGTTTCCTTGCGATTTGTTAAGATTGAGTTTCTGAGCTGAGCTGTTTGGGATATGGAGCCAGGCAGATCAGAAGAACATAACATTTTGAAAAAGCTGATGAAATGCAGACATTATCTTCATGAATCGGGTATAGAAAGACAGGAGTGAAGCTGTTGCACAGTATCTTAATCTTACCTTTATGTCCAAATTTAGATTTGATTTTTGGAATTTAAGGTTCAACACTGCAAATTCTGCTCTGCAAAATGAAGGGCCGTGATTGTATTACAGAAAATGAAATCATGCTTTTGGGGAAGAATAAAAGGTTTTGATTCCTCTTCATACATTTTCCTTGGAGCAATGATGTGTAGGTGTAATCTAATCTGAATATAGCATCTCTTCAGCAAGCTCCAGTTGCTACAAAATCAGTGGTTAATGGCACTTTAGTGAAAAGAAGTGATAATGAAGGAGTTCATAAATATAAAAAGCAACGTAAATGACAAGTTAAAAACAATGCTAGGTTGAAATGTGGTCTTCTGAAGGCAGAACAGGAGGAAACTGGCTTCACTGAAGTAGATAACGACATGATGTCGTAGCAATAAACATGATCTAAATTCATGGGCCTTCAGTCAGCTTCTCTGAAGAACTACTGCTGTTCGGTTCCAGGCATAAATGCATTGCTGTACTTGCATATTCCTGTTCAAAGAAACAGAGTCAAAATCAAACTCCCTCTGTGTTTTAGAAGGTGAAGAAAGCATTTAAAAGGAATACAAAAGAGTTTAGTATTGCAACCCCTTGTCATTTGCTAACAAGGCAAACTCAGGCTTTCCTTCTTGAGGGAGACCTTAAAGTAGGATTCAGAGAACAGTCCTCTGTGAAAGTCTGAGGAATGGGAGCCATTACTGCCTAGACTGCCCTTTGGGAAGTGCAGTTGTGCGTGTTTTTTTGAGGAGGAATAGGAGACTGTTGCCAGTAATAGCTTTGCCCGTCAGAAATTTGAGCTTCTGCATACAGTACATACAGGCAAAATCTTTCCCAGTTCTGAATAGACAGCCTGAGTGTTACTGCAAAGCTCAGTCACTCAGCCTTGTCATCTCACCAAAAAAACAAAAGGCAGTGTGAGGGGATGTTGCTCCCTTTTGAGTCCGTTAAGCAGAACAAGGGTGAGTACAGGCTCAAAGTGTTTTGTGTGCTGGAACTGTAGCAGAGATTTGAGTACAGGATGAGCTTGAACAAGTAGGTTCTGGATACATTTGCCTAAATATTTAGTAGAAATAAGACTCACACATACTTTACCTTATATTTAAACCTAAATACTTGCACTAGGTACCACTAGCATATTCCTTAAATGCTTCCTCTGTCTCTCCTAGGCTTCATTATCTTACATTTCTGACAGAATAGTTTATTCAGTGGTTTAAGAGGGAGTCTTTTTTTTTCTGGCTATTGAAAGCTGACTTTGAAATGGTTGCAGCATTCACTATGAGCTTAGAAGGAAAAGAAAAACTCAACTATAATTAAAAAAAAAAAAAAAACACTCCCCGTGCATTTTTTTTGATACAAAATACTTTGTTTTGGGGTAGCATAGCCTGCAGAGAGTGGTTGGAGCTACGTAAAGCTTTAGTTTGAAATTGCTAGCTTCTAATTGTGATTTAAGTGAAGGTTTCTTACCAGTTCTTCTAAGTAATAGATTTTAATCTTGTTCTGCATTTGTGCTTTATTTTCTTAGGTTGTCTGTCAGTGCTTGGAAACCATTAAAACACAATGATTTGCATTTATACGACTCTTCTGCTGATTTTGAAACCCCTTCTCACTAGCTGGAAGGCTAGACTATGTATGCATTTAAGCAATTGTAGAACTTCGTGTGTTTATTCATATCATTAAAAAGTGAGGCTTTATAACTAGTAACTAAATTATAGTGAATATAGTGTATATAACGAAATAATATGGTAAATACAGCCCATATGGCAGGCTACCATAACTTCAAATTTAACTTGAAGCTTTTCTTATAAAAAAACTTCCTTTACAAAAGCTAACACTCCCCAAATCGTTTGTATTCATCGAGGCTTTATACTATTTTTCCCGAAGTTTGCTGAAAATTCTTTTGGATATTTTTGTCCTTGGAGCTCACCTGAAAAAGCTTAGATAAAGGCTTTTTTCATATAGATAGTAAAAGGAGATATGTCTGTTCATCTCTATCTGTTTTCAGCTGTACTCCTTCAGCAAATACTTTTTTTTAAGGATACCATCTAAGCAATAGAGTTTGCTTGGACAATAGGTACGCAGTACATGGAAGAAGAAAGCTATGCAAGAGCCCAGGGAGATTTGCTGGCTGCGATGGGATTTCTGGTGTCTCTCTGGCAGGCCTGGTGCTTAGCGGAGGTGTGGTGAGGTGGCTGGGAAGTAGCAGTGAAATTCATTGTGGGCTGGCTGAATCACCTCACTGATAGCCCTGTGCTAGGGGTAGAGCAGGCATTTTCAGAAAACATATATCTGCAACTGACTAGCTTGCATGACAGTTGAGAAACACCACTGGCCTTATTTCTGTTTGTGTTTTGTTTTTGTCTGTGTTCTTGCAGTTGGTCCATTAACCATCACCTTCAGGGTGCTCCCCAGTGAGAGGATGATAATACAGAAAAATCCCCTTGTCCACTCTGGTGGCCGCTACAGACCCCCTCACTGCTTGGCCCGCTACAAATCAGCCATCCTTGTAGCGTACAGGAGCCAGGAGAGATACCTCCGCCACTTCCTTTACTATCTACATCCTTTCTTGCAGCGCCAGCAGCTCAGTTACAGCATCTACTTGATTCAGCAGGTAAATTAAGTTGGATGTGTCTGGTGATGCAACTGAGCTTTCTACTTAGGGGCTCAGAATCTGAATGAGAAATGGAAATCTTCTGAAAAGTAAGACCTTAAATGTGGGTTGAGGGCAGATCAGTTGCATCCTGTCCTATCTCCAGAGCTACTAGTAATTGGAGCATCTTAGCACTTGCTAACATCGTCAGCACTCTGCTATTGATTTGTTTTTTCTCTGCTAAAAGGATGGAACTATCTTTAATGGTAACTCTTCAGTTGTTGGGGGGGGGTTTGAAGTGTGGTTTGTTTGTAGCATTCAGTATAGCCGCTGAATAAACTGCTGAGAGTAAATGCTAAGATGGAAGTTGGAGATTTTGTGCTCTTTATTTTGTGCTCAGTATCAGATAAAAACATCTGACTTGACCTTGCTATGGGACGACCTATATAGCTCAAGCACCTGCTACTTACTGACAGAGATGGGGAAGCTTGGGGCTCATTAAAGAAATCTGATAGCAGACTAAGAAGGAGAGGAAGCTTTTCATCATCAAATGTTTGCTCAGTTCCCAGCTTTAATAATCAGCAGTAAGGGGAAAAGTGTTGATGTGCAGGTATAGACCTGAGAATTGACTTACCGCTGGCTTAAAAGTTGGCTGCCTTTGTGTGCTTGTGGGATGTAACCCCTGACGCAGCAAAGCTTGCAATAATTAATGAGAATATTGTGAAGAAAGTGGATAAATATTCTGTCTGTGACATGAGATTAGCAGCCAGTGCTGAGTCACGCCACTGTCGCTCAGCTGAATAAGTTTTTTGCACCAATGTCAATTTTAATGGACTTAGTGTCTTTACAAAATGAAAGTTTTCCTTTCCAGGTGGGGAATGGTACCTTTAACAGAGCAAAGCTGCTTAATGTTGGTGTCCGGGAAGCCCTGAAGGATGAAGATTGGGACTGCCTTCTCCTACATGATGTGGACCTAATACCTGAAAACGATTATAATCTCTATGTTTGTGATGAATACTATCCCAAGCATATGGCTAGTGCCATGGACAAGTTTCAGTACAAGTAAGTGTCTGCCTTTGTTTGAGGTGTTCTAACTGTTCCCTTTCAGGATGCAGATAGTATGAATAGGGACAATGGAAAAACATAACTTCCAAGAGTATGTTTTTGTTTAATTTTGTACTAATGACTTCACCAGAAAAAGATATTCTTAATCTAAGCTTGCAGTCTTGAACAGTTGCGTGAAGATCCTTATTCTACTGTTAGCTCAGGCTGGCAAATGATCCTATCACTAGCCCAGTACCTGCTGGCACACTTTTCTGTTTGCTTTTCCTCCCGAAATAAAAGTATAGGATTGGAATTATCAGGCCACACAGAATATGGGTGATATGATACAGATATCTGGAACTAATCAGTTGCTAATTTTAAAACCAGCTTTATACCAAATTTGCTATTTTGGGTTTTGGCATTAGCTTAGAGCTTTCTTTTGAGTATTTTTTTTTTTTTTTTTTTTCCCTCTCCAGACTTGGTATAACTTGCCACTTTGCATCTTCTTTTTTTTTTTTAAGTCTATAAGATTAATATGCATGTAACTTGAATTATGTTGTTATGTAGTTTGTGAAGGATTTAAGGTACCCGTCAGACTTGATGCTATCTGTTTGTTTTTTTTTTTTTTTTTCTCCCTCCTTTAGTCTGCCATATAAGTCCTTTTTTGGGGGTGTGTCTGCTTTGACTCCAGAGCATTATATGAAGATGAATGGCTTTCCAAACACATACTGGGGCGATGATGGTGAAAATGATGACATTGCTACAAGGTACTGATGCAGAGGACAAAGAATCTTACAACATAAGCAAGGTAGCTAGTGAAACACGTAGCATTGCCCAAAGAAGGAACTACGGGACTTGGTTCTGTAACACGCTTGCAGGAGCATTGTAATTCAGGTGCCATTTGGATTGATTGAGGTCAGAAAATGCTTAGGCAGCTTGAATCTAATCACTGTACACTGGGAAGAGAAAACTTTCTTCAGAGCCTGCGTGGCAGAGAATGCTAATCCACAACCTTGTGCCTTCAGTTGCTCTGGGGAGTTTCCAAGGGGTTATAACCACTGATTGACAAGTAACTTCATTGGCATCAAGAGCCCCCAAAGGAAGGGATGACAAGATTGACAAATGAGAATACCAAGGTAGTAAAATGGTACTTCTTAATTCCCAAACAATTGGGAATTTAAGCTACGTTGTGTATACCCAGTGCTGTAAATACTATCTAGTCAGTAGTACTTCAAGTTATGGAACATAAGAAATTATATATTCAGCATTAGATGACTGAGAGGTCTGTGTACTGTTGTGACAGCCAAAAAAAAAAAAACTTCTTTTACCTTTGTTGCTATGGCAGCAGCATGCTCTAGAAGTGAATTTGATGACTTTTCTTCCAGGTACTCTACATCGTGTAGAGTCTGAGTACAAAATCATGGCTGTATCTTTATCCAGCTCCATTGCAGCATTTCATCTAGAGTGTACCTTTATCATCATGTACTGAGGCATGCTCATGGAGACTTTATAAATCGACAATAAAGGCTCTTTTTTTTTTTTTTTCTTTTGGTCTTGCACAGTGTGACAAGTTATACAATTTCAGTGGAATGTTCTGTTCAAGGACTGTGGGAGTTTATACAAAGCAGTATTCTTTTGGGAATTGAAAGTCAGGTTTTCTAACATGTAATTCCTCCTTTTCCTTTCAAAGAAAGCCAACTAAAAGAATATACATTTTTTTTTTTTTTTTTTTTTTAGCGAGTCAGCATTTACTGAGGAATAAAATGCTAGGAAAACAGATCTTTAAATCAAACACTACAATGCTGAGTCTATTCAGTTCTTCTCTCTGTACAGCTTAGATGTTTAGTGTGGCTTTCAAGTACCAGTGTTGAAGAACCATACAAATTATATGTAAGAGGTGCACTTCCTTAGGGAGTCAGTTAAGGTAAATAGGTTATATAGATCACAAACTAGTCCTTTCCTGAAGGGAGGTGAGTCTTTTGTTGTTCTGTGAAAACTTATGCAAAGGATTAGCAGTACTATGGCTCATAGTTACCTAGAGGTCAGGGGCAGTGACTGTTAATGATTTATTCAACTTTCCAAAGTCAGGAACTGAGCTGGCTGTTTTTGAATGACCACCCTGAAACAGCTCCTGGGATTTGAATATTAGAAATGATCAAGCATTTCCTATAAAAGATCATCAACAAAGCATCTGAAATTGGACATTGAAACCTGTCTTATGTAAAGAGTTCATCTTGGAATGCTGCTTTTTATAGCAAAATTAGCCCACCAAGAAGTTGTGGCTGCTACTTACAATTGGCACAGACTACAGTACTCTATTAGTTGTTAAAGCTAAATATTAGTCTTAGTAAGCACCACCATCCACCTCTTCTTAGAAGAAAACATTACTTAAGTGGTTTCACTTGATGTGTTAACATCAACTATAGAAACAGGTTCTTCTTAAAACAGTAAGTGAATATTTTATTAACTATTTCATATTGGGTTATTAGTTTAATCTTGCAGTATAAAAATGGGAACAGCAAAACTAGCTCAGCATTCCTGCCAGAGGCTATAAGCTAAGCCTAGAGGTGACATCCTTATGCAGAGGCACTTTATTCTTTTTTTTAAAGGATCCAATTGGCAGGAATGAAAATAGTCCAGACACCATCTCAGCTTGGACGCTACAAAGTGATGGACTACAAGCAAGAGACAGAGATCCAAGAGCCTTGGAGAAGGTAACTGTTCTGGGGGGCACCTAGATGGCTACTCAGTGCCATGTTACTGTAAGCATTATCTTCCTCAGACAAGGCAGGAAGTATCCTGAATGCCATGTTTATTTTAATGCTGCGGTATAAAGCAAGCTCCCTATTTTTGCTAATGGATTTGAGGATGCTCCATTTTAAAAGCATTATTTCATCTTCTGATATTTTGGATTACTGCATCTAGTAGCACTTATCTTTTGCAAGACTTCAGTTGCCCCCAACACACACCCAGTATTAGAAGCTAGTACAGATCCCCAGTCTGTTGCAATTGAACTGTACTGCTCATATCTCTGCCTTTGAAGAGAGGATGCATTAACCTCCTTCTGTCCTGCTTAGTAGGAAGGTGTAGTTTTGATAGACACTTGTCAGTAAGTGTAAAACTTGAGCATTCATTTTTTGAAGTGCCACCTCAGTTTGCCCTGTAAATAGGGAGAATTCAGTTTGAAGACCTTTTTGTTTTGTCTATTCTGAAAAGTATTACGCAGTTTCTATATCATAAAAAATATTTTTCTGTCCAAGACTTACACTATATTAAAATCACTGCAGATATATCATGACCCCTCTTAAAAGAGTGGAAGGCCACAGTCGAGCTGGAAGAAATGAGTAAGGTGAGACTTAACAGAGACCTTTAAAATGACCTAGTTTACATAAAAGAGCTGGAGGAGGGCACTGGTTAAAGCATGCTGGAGGTTTCTCATTGACATGTCAAGCTTCCTTCTTATGGTCTTAACACTGAGGTTTCCATGACAGTCCTATACTAAACCTCCGTCCAGCAGCCTCTATATGCCAGTAGTGTAAACCTTTCTGGTAGGCCCAGGTCTCACTAAACTGGGGCCAGTTTCTTATTTTTGCAGAGTAGAATTGCCACCTCATTCATCTCCTGTGTTCCAGTCCAAACTGTGCTTCTTGTTTATAAGGCGTAGTGTGAAGTTAGTCCAGTTTCTCTCATAAAAATACCTTCTCTAATCTATATTACATGAAAATAATCTTCTTGAGCCTTTTATTCTAGCAGCTTTCATTCATCTGCTAAGCCCTTGCCCTCTGAAACACCATTTCTTCCCCTACCTCTATTAAAGCATCAGCTGCAAACATTTTCTAACTGCAGATGTTGTTCCTTCTTCAGGCCTGCTTCCCGGCATAACACCAGGAAAATGTGGAAGGATGATGGAATGAACTCATTAGAGTTCAAACTCCTTTCCAGGAAGAAACACCCTCTTTACACCAACATCACTGTGGACATTGGCTATGTTCCCCCATTTTCTTAAGGAATTAAAAAGAAAATTGGGAGTTTGAGCTTACTGTGGCAGCACACAGGCCTCTACCTCCTGTGCTACAGTGCATGCTCCACATGAGACTAGTCCTTTTGTCTCCTGTATTTCACTTCTCTTCAGATTGTACAAGACTTAGAAGAAAAGTCTTCGGAAAGAGGTACGATAGCTAATGAATAGGATAGGGCTTGCTGTATAAAGACTCTGTCAGAGTGCTACAAAAAACAACCCCTGCTGAGTTGGATGCACTCAGGCCCTGAGGATTAAGATCTCCTTGATAGGAAGGTAACTTAAGTTTTCTAGTACTCTGTGTTCCATAGCAGGATATCTCTATCCTGCTGCCCATTTAAGAGGTAAATGGGATGCAAGCCATGTTAGACACTCGTATCTTGCTGGGGACACAGCTGTTCTGAGTGTTACATTTTGAAAAAGAATTCACCGACAGTGTTATGGTATTGAAACCTGTTGTATTTCTGTAAATATCTTCTGCAACTTTGAGTAAAATAAATTGAGAAAGCTGTTGGGGTTTGAGATTTTATAGAATGCTTCAGAGTCTAATGAAGGAGAGAGTTGCCCTGAATTCAAAGAAAACAGAGGTCATATCCTTACTTCTGCATCTGGCCAAGTTCCTCAATAGTTACATGTTATTACTGTAGTTATAGAACAATTCAGGCTGGAAGGGTCGTGAGGTTTATTATCTAGTCCAGCCTGCTCAGTTCAGGAAAATAAATTTAGTATTTCAGCTGTTGATCAAACAATCAGCTCTGTAATTTGTCAAGCTTGAACTGTCTTCGACATAACCACTTCTGAGAAATGCAGTACCAGAGACTAAATCACATGAGATGAGACCCTGACAGGCACTTACCTAACTGCAGGACCTTGCTCTTTGTAATCTTACTCTCTATGAAGGCAGGCACTAGCTCTACCTACCAGATACAATTATTTTACAAGCTTAAGACAGCTATTTTTCATTACTGCTGTCATCAAATGTTTAGCAGAAATGCTGCTGCATACCTAAGCTGTTAGTTTTCCACCAATCTCTGATTTTCTAAAACAAGAAGCACAAATAATCATGGCATGGGTATTTATATGAATATGCACTGTGTGAACAGTGAGTCATAAAACATTAAATAAAAAAAAATAAAAAGCAGCAGCTTTCCCTCTCCCAGAGCTAGCCAGTGCATTTTCTTACAGATCTCTGCAGAATAACAGAGCCTATAACCTATTGCATAATTAAGTGGCCTTTCATTTTGCTGCAGGACACTTGTGCACTCCTACTGCATGGTGAGTTGAGCTTACAAAGTACAAGAGATGCCTTTTGAATTAAATGGGTTTTATTTCATTGAGAGGTTTTTAACATCCCCTCAACTGTTACCATTATTGTCTTCCCTCACACATAAGCAGCTTTCCCCTAGGCTGGAAAAAAATTAGGTTTTCTCAGCAAAGTCATAGATGCTGGAAGTATTCTTGTGCTTTGAATAAAAAAAGTGGCCTGCTCCTTTTGAAGTCAAGGGCCAGCGTAGGTTGCCTCTCCATTACACCAAACAGTAAGTTTAGTTGTGAGAGCAGAAGTGTTTCAGGGGCCATAGTTCAAGTCCTTCCACTGGACCAGCCAAAACAAGGAAACTTTTATATGTGTCCCAGCAGAAAGTGCATAGAAGAACACCAGGAACTGTCCCTAAGGTCAGTCCACATCTCCAGTCCTCACGAAAGGAAATTCTGAACCAGTCACTTAGGCGTTGTGAAGAAAAAAAAACTTTCCTCTGTGCTACTGAAGCACTCATTCAAGTAGACTGCTGGGATTCAGCTGCTGTACCAGCTACCACAAACAGCAGATCTGTCCCAATCTCCTAGAGCCTGGGCCGTGCGTACCCTTATGAGGTCTTAGGCTGCGTGCTGAAATCCACTGTGATGTTGATGTATAAGAGGTTGTGTTCCACTGAGAGCAACTTATATGAGCAAGAATTCAACCCATCTGTTTTCCACATTTTAGACACCTGGCGTAAAAGCTTCATCCTGAGAAGAGAGGAGAAATAATCTTTGTAAGTGCACAGAATTAAAATGAATGTGAGAGGAGGGCCGAGCTCTTCCCCACTACTAGTAAACATGCAGGTGAAGCAACAGCTGTAGTGGGTCTACTAGGAACATCAAAGTCTGCTTTTTCTGTCATGATCATGCAGCCTCAGGCAGACATGTGAGAGTAGATCTTGGGTTTTGTGGGGCTTGGAGTTTTTCTTAAAACCATTTGCTGTCTGGAATCACACGCTCAGATCAGATCTGTGTGACTATAACAGTGGAAATTAAGGAACATTCCCCAGCTATTTGCAGGCAGCTGTCACACATAAAGCCCAGCTGGCGGTTTTGAGGAGTTATGTTACACTTGTGTCCTCAGAGACTCTGATACCACAGAATGTCCTTTTAGCCAATAGTGGGAGACTGGGTTACCAGTTCCCTCGCCCTTGGCCCCCTACCAAACCAAGGCAAGGTGGAACTCCGTTCCTGCCTCACCTCTCTCCATTTTCTTCATTGCCTTGGTCTCGAGTGTGGAAGATCATTGTGTAACGGGCTACGTCAGGGGATGGCCTCATCACTCGCATCTTCTGCATCTCAACCCTGAAAGAAGCAACAGTGCAGTGAGCAGGACATGACATGTAGGCCACACGTTAAGGAATCAAAAAAAAAAAAAAAGATATCTGGATGGGTCTTACAGAAGCTGTGAAAGCAAAAACATCAAGAACTGTAAGAACCCCATCTTTACGTCTTCCATGCCCCATTTTGCCACAGGAATAGAGCTCAAAGACTTGGGTTTGTTGAGAGCACATCTATAGAATTACAGAAATAATTTTCTTTTGTGCAGAAGCAGGCAATTATTACAGCAGGGATCATGCAGAGCACATGCTATACAAGAGAACTAGCTCTGTCTGCTGTTGCCCTGTATTATCCTAAGTGGGCTGAGCAGGATTTCACACATTCTGCAAGACATTTGCCTCAATGCCTGCAGTCATGCCCCGACAGTGGGTAGCTCTCTGCTGCAAAAGAACCAAGTCCATTTCTTGCTAGTGGTCTACAGACACCTGTGTACTTTTTAACCTTTGTTGACATGAACAAAAATCTCTGATTACACTGCCAGAAACACCGAGTTGCCTGCATGGATTAAAGTGTCTAATATCAGGCACTTCCTTAGAACTTTGGCCTTATTCATGGAACACAGCAATTTTGCTGTTAGCTGTTAATGTCATGATAACAGAATCAAAGAATACTCTGAGCCTCTGCTAGTTAAAAACACACCTGAAAGAGCAATCAAACCAAAAATTGGAGAAAATGAGCTCCCACATATTTTCCATGACTTCAAATAGCAATAATTTATCAAACAGAGGCAACAAACACTCTGAAATTTTCTTTGTGCTACACATTTTAGGAAGGTGCCCCAAAAAGAGCAGGAGTCCCATTCAGCACTGAGACAAAGCTAGCCCTGATTTGTGGCAGATAACAAAGGGGATGCTGCCATCTGCTGCCTTCACAGAGAAAAGCTGCAAGAAACTCTCCTTACAATAACCCTTTGCCCTGGCACAAACTGCAAACCAAGATCTACCCCGAGGGAGAGATGAGACATAAGGCAAATGCAGTGCAGTATGTGCTCTGTGGCTCACACGGTTTCGTGGCTGCGCACCCCGTTCCACACACAAGAACGCCCTAGCTGGGAAGTTCCCAGGTGCCACGCACAGGCCAGCATCACTCGACGCCCATCACTTTGCAAACACCCTAGACACTTAGATACCATCAGTAAACCCTGCTGATCTGCCGTGCAGCTGGTGCTGCATCTTGTGAACGTTTGTAACACCACAGCATCACCTTTGCTCGTGAACTGGGACATTTTCAGGAAGCCGAGGAATAAGATTTGACCAAGCCATCCTCTGCCACTAAAAATGGCAACTCTCAAGATGTTCTCAGAGAACTTCGTGTGTGCAGCCCCGGGTTTTTTTTTTTTTTAAAAAAAAAGAAAGGAAGAAAAAAAAAAAAAAAAGTATTGGGACCAAAATCTGTGTTACCACTAGACCTTTTATATTTCTTGAGGCACAGCCGGTGCACATCAGTCATGCTAGACTGACATGGGGAAAACTTTCATTTGGAAATTCTTAACTGTAACCTGCTTCATTTCACCAATGTAATTATTTGACAACACCAAGGGTGTGTGTTTAATGTCCCTGAAACATTTGTTTGCATATTTAAGCACCTGAACAGGATGAGAATGGAGCTTTTATTGGTCATCAACATGCATGCTGGCTGATTGACATACTAAATATGATCTATTGGTTTATTTGCCAGCTAAACTAACTAAACTATTTGCTACTGCTTCAACAGCCAGGTCTGTAAAGCTAGATTTAACCACAGCAGCAATGGGGATAAGGCAAATACATGCAGTCTGTATAAAACGCAAGTTACTGACCATCTTAACACGAACGGAAAAATCGAAGCCGTGTTCAGAGGAAATCATTACAGTCAGTGAATGCAAACTCCTCTCCCCTCTCCCAAATCAAATGCTGTCATTCTCTTGCAAAGTATTAAAGCTCCATTCATTTGTGTTTCTTGCAAAAACAAAAAACTACTCCAGATTCAATCCTACTATTTTGGTTATAACCTATTCCCAAACCAAGAATGCTCTGAGGCTGTTTCCTCCTCCCTTACCTTCTCTCTCTCCCTCAAAAATTAGCAACAAACACCCCATGACCACCTCAAAACCCAGCCTCAACAGAAGGACCAGGCTTCAGACGTGCCTAATGTCAGAGAGGAACCTGTTCACAGAATTGCATCTCACACTTTGAGTCCCCACAGCAATAAGGCTGTTGAGTTGCAGACTCCTGCACTGTTCTGTCTAGGTGTGAATTCACTCAAGTTTGTTGCTTTTTCTGTTTAGTTGTTTTTTTTATTTGGTTGTTTATTTGAACCCACCCTCCCATACCCGTTTCCCCCCAGCCTTCTTTTTACCTGATTCGAAGGTCATCATCTTCTCCACCCCAACCCCAGTAGTTGTTAGAGAATCCATTCACCTTGGAAAACTGTTCTCTTGTCAGAGCAGTTACACCTCCAAAATATCCCTGGTAACGTAACCTGAAAGTGCAGAAGAAGAGAGAATGAAGAATTAGAAGTCTTGCTCTGCTAATGGCAGAGGTTTGTTTTTTTTTTTTTTTTTTTTGGCCAGAAATACAGTGTTGCTTTAGGGCAGAAGCAACTCGCATAGAGAGACTGGCAAAGTCTTACTTGAATAAATCTTTTTTTTTCTTTTACCCATGACTCCCCTTGCCACTCAGAAAAGCTCTTTACCTCCAGGACTCTGAATGAGGAGGAAAGCAACAAAGCTATGCAATAATATAAAAGAAGCAAGAAGAGCTGGCTCCTTTGTCATAATGATCATACAGCTAAATTTCAAAAATTTAAGATGAAAAACTGAGGGAAATGTGCAAGCAGTTCTCAGCAGAACTGAACTGAGCAATATTGTAAGACAAATTCCAAGGTAAAGTGTAGTGTAAGAGGAGATATCTTTCCAACCTCTATCTTCCTTGTCCTGAAAATTGCATCCACTTAAAAAAAAAAAAAAAAAAAAAAAAAAAAAAAGACATACCTTGTTTCCTTACCCTCTTCTGCTGCCCTGCTAACTGCTTTTTATGACACCCTGTATTGCATGGCCCTTAAGGCAAGCATTATAACGCTGCCTCTACTACATTGTCACTGCCATATTTAAGCATTGGGGGCAAATGCCTGTAGATCACATTATCTGGCTGTATGTGAATGTAAACAGATGAACAAATTAGCAAAGCTAGTAAAGTACACATTACAGCCATTTACATGTCTGGTATGTGAAAATGCTTGTTATTCATTCCATGGATCAATCACAGGGAAATAATGAGTCACACACACCCTCCCATCTTCCCTGCACACATTTTTTTCCTTGAGGCTGCCTGGTTTTTGCTCCTGTCATAGAATCACAGGAGAATCAACCTCTGGAGATCATCTGCCTCACCCTCCCCACTCAGGACAGGGTCAACTACAATAGGTTGTTCAAGGGCCATGTGCCCTGAGCCTTCTCTTCTTGAGCTCTCTAAAATTCTTCTCATATGTGAGATGCTTCAGTCTCTTGATCATCTCTGTGGCCCTTCACAGGCACCAGCCCCAGTCAGCATGACCTTCCAAAGATAGCTGATACGAAACTAATTGAAAGGTGACCCTTTAGTAAAAGCAAAAACCATTTGCATGCTTAGCTAATCAAAACCCAAGCAGTAACCAAGGCATAGGAAGTAAAACACCTTCAGGTGTTTCACTACTCAGGAGGCTATAGTTCTGTCAAATAACCAAATTTGCATTGCTTTGGTGTGTTGACCATCCTGCAGTTCTTAGCATTCTCTTTGCAATGCACACTACTGCAAAAATCTGTCACAAGCCTAGCTCGTTTAGGGTTGTTCCAGTTTTTACTAAATAACTGGTAAATATTATTCTGCATAAGAACTTGCTCACCCAATCTCTTTCTCGTATATTGAATAAAGAAAACCCAGAGATGAAGCAGAGTTTTACTTCAGAGAACTTTTGAAAAGTCAATTTCTAGTAGTTCATACTGTTAAATCCCAGGAGCAGAATACTGCAAGTGTGTTTCTGTATGTCAGCCTCTGGTGCGTTGCTTTCCACTCAGGACCTCCTTTACGTCACCCCAGAAACAGGAGCAGTGATGACAACACTGCGCAGATGACTAATAACGCTAATGAACTGCTCCATTTGAAAAGGAACATTATCACTAATATGGCATTTTCCAGCTGGTATTTGCTCCACAGTTTTGATTTCCTACCTGTATCCAGTATTGTTCCTGCCAACTACAAGGTGCTTTGGTTGTCTGTCACACATGTAGATATTAAAGTCATTCTCTGGCACCAGATCCACATCATGGAAAATGAAACAGTCCCAGTTCTCCTCTTTCAGGGCCTCTAGGTATCCCACATTCAACAGCTTAGCTCGATTAAACTTTGTGCTTCCAGCCTGCGGAAAAGAAGGCAAAAATGTCTAAAACATACTGGTCAAATGTTTCTAACAAGAACTGCCCCCAGGCTTTTGTTTTGATCACATAGTTCATAATTGCATTTGGGCTTCAACTACCTTTACAGCAGCACCTACACAGAATGTTACTCTGTGACATGATGTTAGCACCAGAGCAGCCAAGGATTTGAAGTGCTTCTTTCAGTCTGCTTGTGGTGAATAAAGACAGGCAGGGTCAGAAAGGGCTAGGACTGCCCAGCCACGAGGAGCACGCCTGTTGCACGACACAGCTCTGCTGCTATCCCCGCTCCAGCCCTGGAATTCCCATCAGGCTACGGAACAGGAGATCGCAGGAAGCAGCTTGGGAACCAGCAGTCTGTGCAAGTGAGATTGTACAGCTGATGGAAGCCTAAAAAAAAACCAGCAGCACTGCCGCAGTGATGGGTTTATAAATCTGGGAGCACTGGATGCAGGTGACTGAGCACTGCGATGTGCAAGGCCGAGCACGGGCACTAGGGAGTTCAAGAGCATTTCCTTAGGCCACGCAGTAGGTGGCAGAGCTGGGAATAAAACATTCAGCCTCTTCATGTTTTGTTTAACCCCTACCTACATCCTAGCTATGATGCTGCACAGGGGCTCCACCTAGCACAGAGCTTCACTTTACTTTTACTGATTTGAGATTGTTTGCTTTTACT
The DNA here is from genome assembly GCA_013398735.1 of Nothocercus julius. Classification (NCBI taxonomy): domain Eukaryota; kingdom Metazoa; phylum Chordata; class Aves; order Tinamiformes; family Tinamidae; genus Nothocercus; species Nothocercus julius. The sequence goes on from VZSV01000438.1 coordinate 141,392, forward strand.
GTAGTGTATCTTCACTTTTTACAACTATAATTTTTTCACCAAAATTTTATTTTTTTATTTCTATATAAAAATATATTTTTATTTTTATATAAATACACCTAAGGTGGCAGTGTTGTAAGCTTGCAATGACATGATTCATTCTGAAGCAATATGACTCCTTATCTATTTATTTTTTACTGGACTGAACACACACACGAGCCAGCAGAACATTCTCCGCTCCTGGGGCAAGCCGGGAAGTTGCCTCCAGTTCACACTTGGGAACCAAAAGGACGAGCTTTATGCTTCCAGAATCCTGTCTGCAAGCAGAGAAACGGTCATTTCTGTCAGAGCTAGCAGCCTGGGGAACTTAACAGAATGAAAAAAACAATTTTCAACAGAAAGGAGTCCAGAGAGCTTCTAGCAAATGCCAGGAAGAGGCTCCATGGTAGAAGGAAAAGAAGCTGGCCTACCCACACTGAGAGAGTGCTTAGCTCTAGGGACAAGCAAGCATAGACTAAGTATGTTTTATTGCTCTAATAAGTAGCTTGGCTTCAAAGAAGCAGTTTGCTCACCACTACCAACAGCCACCTGCTCCTGCACAAAGAAGATGCACAGGATTTATGGCTCATCATAGCTGCAGCTAGGGAAATGAAGCTCAGGGCTCACTGTGAAAAAACGAAATGAGGAAGAACCAATTGTTTCCTATTTGAGTAAGGGAAAGGGCTCTCCTTCTAGAGGACAGGTGTGCCTATCCACTGTGAAAGGCTAAGGAAAAGTTCCCAACCTTCCAAGTGAAAAACTCCAGACTTCCTACTGCTGCTCCAAGCAGATAAATCTTTCAGAAATCCTTATTAAATTTTGTGAACATAATGGCAGCCTTTCTCCAAACAATGTCCATTCTTTCAGTGGTTTATTGTTAACCACTGCTTGCTAGTTAGTTCAGCCAGAATATGTAAAATTACAGCATACACTAATGCCAAAGAAATCCCCACTTTCCTACTCCATAGTCCACATGATGACTATAAACAAGGAAGGAGCAGGGATATTCCAACTGAAAGTAAATCCTGCCATGACTTTTGTCATTTTTCTGCCGTGGCATAGAGCAAAAGTCTAAGCTTTCTTCTAGAACAGGCTGCTGCTTCCTCATTAAATGACTCCAGGATAGCTAAACAGAGAGGAAGAGAAACTTCACTAACTTATCACCTCATTTGTGTCCTGCTGTCTGGAAAATCTGTATGGTGCCAAAGCAGAACATGTAAGTAAATGACAGAAAAGGAAAACTGATACAGTTAAAGATCAAAGACAAAAGATAAATCTAGGCTGCCTTAGCTCATGTGACCAGAACTGAGGCACCACACGAGATGGAAAAGAACCCGGCAAAAGTCTGAACGCTCCAGTTTGAACCACTGAATCAGCACAGCTAAAGAGAGCATGAAAAGTGAAGTCATTAAATCTTTCAGGAACCAAATGCTAATAATCTTCTTTCCCTCAACTCTTGTCAGTCCAGAGTAGTACCTACCAGCAGGAGGTGGCATGTTTACCTTGGGACAACGAGGACAAGCACAAGATGCGTGCGGCTTGCTGAGCACGGCAGCCAGCAAGCAGATGGGAGAGGAGAACTGAGGCCCCTGAATCAAACATCTCGGAATTTAAAGGCACAGTTGTTCAGCCTAGTTGTGCAAGTATATGGTGCAAGAAAAGTGAGTTGTCAGAAGATCCAAGCCCTGAGAAACCTGTAGATCTTGTGACCCTGCTCAGTGAGGTGTCTGTGTAGTTGCCTCACCTGGTGGATCACGTAGATGCCGTAGTCCAGCTGCTGCCTCTGCAGGAATGGGTGGAGGTGCTCCAGGAGGTAGAGCAGGTGGCGCTCTCGATTGCGGTGCGGGATGAGGATGGCCACACGCTGCAGCGCCGAGCACTCCCTGGGGCGATACCGGCCCCTGGCCACCTGAGGGTTCTCCTGCTCTACTTCTTCCAGTGTGAGGGATGCTTTGAAGGTGAGTTTGCTGGCACCTCCTGCAGGAGAAGCACAGGAAACTTTACTGATTTTTGTCTGCTTGAGCAATACAAGAAACCCAGGTTCAAGCCCAGAGTTTGTTTCTCAGGTTTTTGAAGGGAAAAATATTGATACAATGACATTACAGAGGTAGTGGAAGGAGGGGTTATAGGATGTTTCATCGCTTAAACTGATACAAAGCAGCGACAAGAAAAATCTAGAGAAGTTCCACCCTACTGCAGGAGGATTGGCCAGAGATGGCTGCAGAACAAAGAGGACAGCAAAGTGGAAAGAGATGTAGGGCAGGGACTATGAGAAATCACCACAGCTTAAAACATAAACAAAAGTATCTCAGGCTTAAGACCAGAAGCACGTAAGAGAAAATATACCTGGGCTCTCTCTGCCAAATGAAATTTTCATCACTTCTTTTGCACTGATCTGTTGTTTTAGGCCCTCCAAATTCAATAAACAAACAAAAGAGAACAACGCAAGCAACTGTACATGGCTTTACCTTAAACAAATACATCTTAAGGGGTGTGAGGGAGGGTGCACCTAGACAGCAACCTATTGGGCTACATCAGGGAGGAGAGAGAATCCAGTTTCACAAACAAGTGCCTAACTGGGCTCATGAAGAAGGTGAAGAAGATAACACGGTACTGCAAGGCAGATGCTGGCTGCTGCTAGCACAAGGTGTCTAATGTTGTACCAGTGGTCTAACGAAATAGCTAGAACTAAAAAACAAAGTCACCTATTTGGATTTTCACCCTAAATCAATAGCAGTTCAATGATACAATGATGCAATGGCAGTACTACCTCCAAAGCAGCTGCAAAGACCTTCAGTTGCTGAGATAAAGAGGTGCAAGCACATCTGATAATGAAAGTCTCTTGTGCGGAAGAAAAAGGGAACACTGTAAAGAAATCTGTGAAACTGGTAAATAGGCATAAGGCCCATTTCTCTTTATGCTGTCCTTGTAGAGTTTGCAGTTTCAGGTGATAAATTGTACTCCAGCTCTGCAAATTAAGCAGCTGTACGAAGTGAACTGTCCACATTCTTTTAAATACCCAGTGAGCAGCCCAGAGCAAAGTTTAATACGCAGGTCATAGGCTGCTGCAGCTTTTCTGATGGACTTTCCATTGTCTTTGTACCCTCTCCTCCAGACATCCAATGGAGTATCCAAGCAGGAGTGCCCTCCATTTCATTTTATCCCCAAAGTGGTAGGATAGGGGGTTCACCCAGAACACACACATGGTCACTACAGAAATAAATACAAGCAGTGCAGAATAATGATTAATGGGCTTCTACCAAACTCAGCTCGCAAAGGCAAGGGTGGTCAAGCTTCTTGACATTACAAGCTGTATTCCAAAGTTCTCCCACAGCCAAGAGCTACACCCTGTGCTACCCGAACACCCTCTACATCTCCACGCTTCGAAGCCCCGGCTCCATGCACTGTACTCTTCCTCCATGCTCCAAGTCACCACCTCACCCAGGGGCACTTACTGCAAGTGGTGCTGCTGTTACTTGGTTCGCAGCAAAAATGCCCGAGTGAACAGACAGGAGAAAGCCAAGCCAGCAGTACTAAGCAGGTGCCGCTTGATAAAAGAAGAAAACAGTCTCACTTACGCAGGTATGGAGAGAGAGCTGGGCAGTGACCCTGAGATGACTGCACTGTGGGAGCCTTGACAGTTGCTCTGGTCTTCTCCTTCTCAGTGTCCTCTTCCTCCTCCAGGCTGATTACCTTCCTGAAATTTTCCACCATGCTCTTAGCTTTAGGAATTGCCTGTCTAGAGTCCACGATGTAACTGAGTGTGGCCCAAAGCACCATCAAACACAAAGTGACAAGCAGCAACACTTTGAACTTATAGAAGAAGTGAAGGATGTAAGAGCTCAGGCCCATGGCTCCCCCGGGTCCACACACTGCTTCCTCAGCTCTCTTCCTGAGGCCCTTCCCTGCACGCTCAGTGGGGATGAAATCAAAGGTCCCAAGAAGAACGTCACAGTAGAGAAGGAAAAGCAGAGGTGGGGATGGCTGCCACGCTTCCTCTGGTTTTGCAGTTCATGGAGTTCTCGTGCTGTTTGTCCTCGAAACATCAGGAAACATGACTTAACCTGGACCAAAAACAGGGGGGATGGGAAGTTAGCTGTTACTGCTGTACCTTCACTGACTTCAAGAAAAGAACTTACGACAAGCCAAAGGATCAGAGCACCGCAATATAAAAGGAACAAGAAGTATCTACTGGTCAGAAACTTGGGAGACTAAGCTTTGCTCCGAGTTCAGTCCGCTGTATGATTTTAGGCAAGGCACTTTTCTTCCTTTGCTCCTCACTCCCAGTCTGTCCCTTTTCAGATCAGAATGTGCAGCAGTTGCCCTGTGCTGTCTGTGCATGGTGCCTGGCACTACAAAAGCTTAACGAGCCCTGTGGCTACCAAAATTAAAAGCAGCTGCAAGGCTACAGATGCTGCCAGCCATGGGTAAAGCCATCACCAAAACGACAAACCCATGAAGTAGCTCTGAAGAGTGGACCTGTCCTCTCCTGAGAGATTATCATCAGCCCTATACTGCTATACACTGTAGTGTGAACCACATAACACTTAACTGGCAGTAAAATCTACTCCCTATCTACGCTCTGAGAGTACCACCTTGTGGGTCGTTGCCCAGTATTCCCCTCTCACACCCTGCCATGCCGAGGAATAAACAGGACAGAGATAAGTCATCCTATGTTCTGAAGGAAGGGTGCAGCTTTCCATGATAGGTCTGCAAGGATCCAGTCCTTTATGTTCTCCCAACCTCTTCCCAAAACTCCATTTTCATACAGGCTTTGGATGCCACCATATCATCGAGTTACAATGTTAGCACTCTTGCCCGATAAAACAGAGCAGAGAAAGAATGAAATTGCAATAGAGAGAGTTTTGATAAAGAAAGCATACAGGAAAATAGCCACTTGCAGGGGAAAAGGCTAAGCAAGGGAAAAGCTTGGTGCTGTTTTTATACCCTCTCCTTTTCTTCTCCATGTGGAAAATTATCAGACTGGGCTGTGAGGCACTTGACAGCGTAGGTCTCTGTGGCTCTCCAAGGAAGTCTGAAAATGGTCTGAAAGTAGCCACAGTTAGTCTTTCCTCTGCTGATAACAATGAGCTGTTTTCAGAGCAGAAAACAGCAGTCAGAGAGCAACAACCAATACTCTCCTCACGGCACCTCCCAAACTAGGAAATCTGTGCAATTAAGGACTGCCGTATATATCTGCAAAACCCCAGATGATCAGCAAGGCTAAGCCACAGGCTGGTAGTACATAGTGCTTTCCACAAAAGGATCTCAAATCTTTTGATAAACAACTAGAAAGCAACTTTGTGAGAGGAAATCTATAATATGTATGCCATGGATGTGGTAAACTTCATTATTTATTTTCTGTGGTCAAACATTTACTATGTTCCCCTTCTTTCGCACTATAAAGTATCCAGCCTCTGTGCCATCCAACGGAGAAGAAATACAACATTCAACCCAAACCAAATCTCATTACCTCAGTTGTAAAAATACCCAAGATTTACTCAGCATACCTTCATATATTCACTTAGATACTTTGGTTAAAGCATGTCTGCTTTGACTCTCTGGGCACAGCTATTGCAGAGCCAACTACCTCCGGATAAAGGGGACCAAAGGGCAACCTCTGCAGACGAGCAGCTCTACCTGTGAGTAGATGAGTCTAATCTCTTCCTGAGCTTATCCAATGCAAATCCCTCTCCGAGGTAGCCAGGCCACCTGGGGGAAGCCTATGCAGGGCGCAGCTCCACACAAGAGTACAAAACTCCCAAGCAAATGTTGCTATTAAACGCTGCACTCCCTGTGCGTTTAGAAGAACCTGGTCACAGAGTACTGGACTCTGATGGATGGAGATGCCGGCTCCCATCCTTCCGACGAGAGGGAAAGGTTAATCTGCCCTAGATGTTCACCGTCAGCTTAGGGAGGTGTGCTGGGTCTACAGGGTTTAAGATCAAAAGTTGAAAGAGAGCCTTCATTCCCCCCTTTTCCATACTAAAGGCTCCTACAAGCAATCCTGCCTAGGGACCTTATTCTGCAAGTACCTGCTGGTAGCAGGTGAGCCCACAAGGATACAAACACTCCCAGCCAGCAGCAGCACTTTACAACTTCAGCCTGGCCTCCAAGCTGGAACCAAAGCTCTGTATAACACCAGATACTTGTTCCAGCACCCCTCCGAAGCTTGGATCTAACATTTGGTAACACCCTATATGCTTTTCCTCCTACTGCATATTTCTGAAAACAGAACCACCTCAACCACACAGAAAACCAAGTTTTTCTCCCTAGAGTCCTCTGAAGGCTGCCTGATCTGATCTCCTTGGATCAGAGATTAAAAAACAAACAAACAAAAAACTTTACATTTATTTTTTAAAACTTTAAAAAATATTACCGCAGTTGCTGCCAGTAGCAGATACATACTTTATTTTACCGATCCACATACACGCTGTAGGCTACAGCTGAAGTCCTGTAGGAAAGCCCAAAATGTGCTAGTGGGATTGCAGGCACATGGGGAGGCAACTGAAAAGTAAAAGAGCAACAGGAAGAGAGGAAGGAGGAAAGTCTGAGTTAAGAGATAAACAGCACAGACAGAGCTAGGATTCAATTTCCAGCACCAGTTTGCACAGGAAAATAGAAAGGACTAATCATTGTGTTACAGTAAAGAGAAATTACTGTAAAAAAAAGTAAATGATCTCAAAACAAAAAATAGATTAAATCCGCTTTAATCTCCTCCCGTATTTCTAGAATCCCAACTCAATCAGTCTCCATAATTGGGGGGTGGGGGGTGTTAACCAGGAAAAGAAACTGCAGATAAAACTATCATGTATCAAATATCAAAGGGAAAGAGGCATGAAAACAGAAAAGAAAAATGAGTGGAATGAGATTAAATGGAAAAAGCTACAGGAAAGAAGTGGAAGACAAAATAAGACTGAGATTTTCAATGAATATATTTCAGCTATTTCAGAATATTTCAATATTAAGATGTTTTATTTATGATTATATTTTAATTTTGCTTTGAAATTTTACTTCCAACATGCTGCTTAGTCTTGTTGGCAGACATGATACAGTAATAGAAATGTTCAGTTATAGTGCCCTTAGAGGTGACAGCAGAAATACTGATCCAGTTGCCCACCGTCATGCTCAAAAGCAAAGTTAACAGGATAATGTTTGGTTTTGAATATTGCCTGCTACAACTTCAGTTCATCCCTTCCACTCAAGCACCATCTCCTAATTAGCTGTCATTTTTAATATGGTTTACTTCATCTGATGACTTTTGCCTTTCCGGGACCCCAACAAACGTCCTGAGGAGGAATCCGTGCATGACAGAAGGGATCCTGGACCAGAGCTTTGTTCAAAGTTCAGTTCTGTCTCTTACGACCTGTATTCCCTGCTTGAAGACTCTCACCCTATTGCCCCACTATTTATTATCACCCAAACACTGGGGATGCAAATAAAAGTGCAGTTGTCCACTCCCCAGCCAGAGTGGGCAAAAAAATGATCAAAATCCATTAAATTCATAGCCTGCTTCGTATTGAAAGCACACCGTAGTTTTCTAAAAGAAGTTAAAATAGCTGCTTACCACTCATGCATAGACTGGGGCAAACAGATGCTCCCTCAAGAGAAATTATTCCCAAAACATTAAAAAGAAACTACTACTAAAAAAAAAAAAAAAATCAAGAAGCAATCAGGAGCATCAGTCAGAAGAACAAGTTTATGAAATACCTGGATATCAGAAAGAGCACACAGATGTAAAAGATGACAGTTTGTGGAAATAAAGCAGACACTGAACTTACTGCACCAAGCTGATGTGCACCCGCTTCGCACCGAGTTCAGCAGAGTATCATGTGCACAGACTGCCCGTTTTGTGAATGCCGTTTACAAGCAGATGTTACTAGGAGTTCACTGTACTCGCCACTGACACACATTCAGATTTTACTACTGTCAAGGTGAATTATTTTGTACAATATCTTAAACTTCTCTGAGCTCTACAGCAGTCAGAATAACTGAATGTTATTTTTGCTTAAAATACTTATACTTGGGCACTTTATAAGTGTGGCATAAATACGCATGCATAATTTTAAACAATTAGTCATTTTCTACTCATCACAACACAGGCAGAAGGGCAGAATTAACATTTCATATACAAATAGCTACGCCTGCAATTTGGCATTTTGGTGTCTTCTGTGGAGAATATAGTTTGCATGGCAACACATGCAAAACATGGAGATGCTTCAAGTATGTTAAATGGAAAAACATACACCAACTAATTCACTCACAACAAGAGATATAGGATAAAAGCCAGAGTTATAAAACATCCAAATTGCCATTAATGGAATAGTCTTAATAAAATAAAATATTGACCAGAACAGTCATGCAGAATCTACTCCAAGTTTAATAAAGACCAACGGTCACTCTGCGCTTCGTAACTTTTAGAGAAAAGGAAACCGTCACCAATTAAATACAGGCTGATAAGCAAATAATTGCTGATATACTAGAAAAAAAGATCACCGGATCAGACAAATATTAAAATATGTGCAAAAATAATTCAAATCAAAACACAATACTAAACAAATCTTACTATAAAGATTAACCAATAATCTCCAAGAGACAGGAATGTAGTCCTTCCTTCTTCTCTACTTACTAAGTCTGGACATCTGCCCCTCAAATACTGTCATGAAAACATTAAGTGGTGCAACAAAACTCTTCTCACAGCTGTCAAACCTCTCTCTATCTGGATCAGACATCCCCAAGGACCTTTCATACAGACCTGAAATGCAATTCATCTTGTGAGGTGACTTCAGCGAAGCACGACCAATCCTATTTAGGAAGCTGCGTCTGGTTAGCTCAGCACAGCAAAAACATCGCAAACAAGGTTAAAAAGGCCATGGTATCCACTTCAAAAATCCATGAAAAAAGTTAGAACGTAGTTATGCAAAATTGAAATAGGCCAGAATTTCAAAGACTTTAGGGAGAATGAGAAAAGTTTCTATGTCTATGCAGACAAAGCCCTATCTTGAGAGACACTGCAAACACCACTCTAACTAAATTCAAGATGATATTAAGGCACATAAATACTATATGATCTGCATTGGGTCGTAGTGACAGCCACCCTCGTGCTCTGCAAGTTGCCTGTAAGCTCAAGTTCTGTAACCTGCTACATTTTTTGAATCACATGCGAAACTCTTCTTTCTCAAGGCTCCTCAGCACTGCTCGGAATGGGCTACCCTAGGATTCAGGCAGAAACGCGCTGCTGCTGTCTGACCCCCTCAGTGAACAGGGGTTTCAAATCAGGTGTCGTAGAAAAAGCTAAGTTTATATGAACAATATAAATAATGGTGCAGTTTACATGCCTAAACTTTATTTCCCAAGAATTTATACTTGAAACCATTCACCTTGTACAGAACACCTGCAGAGCAGCTCTAGAGAGATCCTCGAGTTTCATGCATGCAAAAGTCACTTAGTGGAAGCTTTTTTGAATGCCCACAAAGTAACCTACCACTTCTGCCTGTCTCACCCTCTCCAGCAAGGAGAGGGTCCCTATCACACAGCATTTTCCAGAACCCTCCACAACCTTCTCAAATTTAGTGAAATGCACAAATTCCACAGCTGCAAAAAAGCTTCATTTCAACCTAACTTTTAAACCCCTCATAAGTCCAAACAGGAAATGAAGCACGAAAGACTTCCTTGGGACAGCATTTATCAGATCAATATTATACAGACAGTTATTTAGTAACTAGGGCCCAAACTCTAAGCAGCAAGGGGTTTGCTCTGGGGGTAGCACAAGCAAATACAGCAACCTTCTTCTTTAAACCCTCCAAGGAAGAATTAAGTTCTTTACAGTTGACAGGGTGGAAAGATCAATGTATAGCATCAGCTCTTCTACACGAGACAGTTCAAGTCCTTGGGTTTTACAAGTGTCTAAACCTGTTACTTTCAGAAGTCCTTTTTAGCAGATTACTTTTTCAAGTGGGCATTAGGCTAATGCATTTTAGCATGGCTTTATATAACAGCTTTATAATCCTATTACCTCCACCACCTATTAAAGAATACTAACTGCTCTGTGAAACTGTGAATGCATAAGCTAAAAAAAGATATATATATATACACACATATACATACATATTAACAATCCTCAGAAAAAAACACCCCTTTTGTCCCACTTTTCACTTCTCGGGATTTCAAATCAAAAGGAAGCACATTAAATTACTCACTGTTGCTGCTGCTGCCACATCCCTCCTTCCTGTAGAGCAGCCACTGCGAGAAGCACGGAAAGCCCTACACAAGCAGCAGGCACCTTCCAGCCCTGAAACCCCACACCATAAAGAGACCTCTGTTATCTTGAACAGGCTTCAGAAAAGAGTCGGCTCGAAACTCGCAGGATGGCTGGAAAACAAGTCAGTGGCTCCAGGTTTCCTGCAGCCTCAGGGAAGCTCCCAGCAGCTCCCCCACGCTCCTCCCCTCTGCCCACGTCCCAGGGAGGAAGGCAGGCAGCCTCTCTCCCTCCTCTCTCCAAGGGCACTGCCGCCTGACAAAGGCAGCGCAGGAGGACAGAGCGGGCGCTCAGGCACATCCTGATGGAGCGGCAGGTTCTGCTCAAAGCAGAACCGCAATGCAAGTTATAGTAAACCACACTCAGAAACAAAGGCTCGAGCAAACCACAGTTTCTATCTGAGCCTTTCTGGCACCTGTTCATTCCATCTGGGGATTTTTAACGTTAAAACTTGCTTCATTCTTATGCAGATTAACGACCTCGTGTCCACACCCCTGCAGAAGCCGTGGCAGTCCCATCACGCTTCTCTCCGTATCACCTGGCCATATGTGGTGAGCACAGTGTCATCAGGCACGGAGGCACGTACTTTATACAAGGGTCCTCAGGCTTATTGACTGGCATTCCCGCAGGAGACAACCCATTATGTTACTACAGTCACTCTTGCTGCAGCTTTGCCCAACAACTCTCTTCTAGCAGCCCAACAGAATCAGCAAGGCAGAAGTGACCGAGGCTCCTACTACCCGGCCAAGGTCTCCTCCCTCCTGGACATACATTAAGCTGACAGTCAGAGGTTTCTTTCGGTAAAGCTACACCTATATGAGGGGAATTTACCTGGCCACTCCTTGGCCAGGTAAGGACTGGAATTTTCTCACGCTTCCAGTCAACTTGGTGGTAATGGCAAAATAACACAGTGCTGACGGAAACCAAAGTACACACAGGAGTACAAAGCTAGAATGGACTGTATTTTAGGTGGGGAGAGAAGTGACAGGTGCAGCCTGGTAACAAATATTGGCCTCCTACAGTTCACAGTGGCTTGAACTCTTTGGGCAGTGCACACTGGAAACGCACGGTAGACATTTCAAAGCTTTAGCAGTAGGTCTCATCTATGCCACGAAGATCTTATTCACTACTAAGACTGCGCAAAAGTTTTGGGCAACAACTTTCTTTTTCAGAGACTTGGTAACATAGAAAGAGACTAGGATCCTCTGACTACTCTTCCTACTGAAGGATGTCAAGAGACATGGTATAACTAGGGGCAAGGAAAATAAAAAAGTAGCTCAGCTTTCTGTTTAAGAGGGGCAGTTATTTTAGGAGGATGATAATAAAACAATTCATTTCCAGGCAATAACTGGTAACATGCTACAAACTGCCTTAAATCAGCTGTGAGGAGGAAATGCACGAGTTAAAAAGAAACAGACCATAAGGCCTCTGTGGGGCTGGATGAAAGTAAAACCCACTGCCAATGCAAACCTTGCAGTTGTGTCTAGAATAGAAGCAGATGTGCTGGCTGCACTCTCTTTTCTTCTTACTTATGACTCGGTAACTGTTTAATGCTGACTGTAAAACAACTGAAGTCATGGCAGCCCCAACTCCCTAATGTATAAATCACATGGCAAAATAGAAGGAAGTCTCAACATACTAGGAAATAGAGTAGAGGTTTAATTTACATAAATTAAATGAGCATCATCAAAGTAGGTATTTAGAGGTTTCATTTTCATAAATTACTTTCTCCATGCATGTGAGCATCACAAAAGAAGATGCTTATGATAGACCTGAGTGGGGAAAGGCTCTGCAGCCAAATACAACTAAGCCATTGCACACACGAGGAACATGTGTCTTATGTTGTAGGTAAAGCTGCACAAATAAGCAGCTTTGCAAGGGAAGATGTTAAAAATGGGCAGCAAGTGAATAAGCTGCTTAACACCCTAGAGCACTCAGCTGCAAGAGGCAAACCAGGATCATTAAATTAATTTTACAATCCAAATACATTGTACAAGAGAAATTAATTAAAAAAAAAAAAAAAAAAAAAAAAACACAGAACAAGTGAAAAGTTCAATTCAAAATTCCAGCATTTAATAACAAAAATGAGTGGCCTCAGTTTGGTAGAGCTTACACAGATTGACATTTTCAGGTGTCTTCTCACCACAAATACTAGATAGAACTGCACAGAACAGTTCTTGGCAAAGCCCACCCACCTGTAATTACTACCTGCCAGCTCTTTTTCTTCCATGTTCTAATCTCACTACCACAATATCCTCTATTACTGTAAAGGCCTCTGATCACTAAGGTTCCTGTCACAACAGCTGAAATGGCCAAAGAGCGACTGAAAACACATTACCGAGAGGGTTGTTTCTATGTCATATGCAACTAAGAGGACTTCCACGCAAAGCAGTAGAATTCAATCAAAGCAACACAGTAAAACAGACTCTCATAAATCACTTTTACTTCTGTAGTACCACCAATCCAGCATTAATATTTCCCTCTAGCTTGCAGGGTGTCTGTCAACAAGGAGAGACCACCTTAAACCACTTACACACATCTTCCAGCCACAGCTGACCTCTGTTTCACCCCCTTCATCTGACCAGTGCAATGGATAGAACTACTCAGTTTACAGTGACACACATACAGTGAAATAAAAGCCTGAAAGAACTTGTTTGATAGCTCGAAACTAGAGAAGATAGTGAGATGCTAATCTAAGCAAGTGCTTTAAGAGATCCATTGAGTTGCTTGAGATTTATGGCTTTGTAAATGATGAGTCATGTATATTTACTCAGAATATTTATCATTTTCTGGCTACTACCACACATAGTTGATACAAAGGCTCTTCCTCTCTCTATCTCAAATATATGAGTTACTTGCAATACCCCCAAACTGTTCAGCAAAAATACATATTTTCTTGTACAGTCATATTTCACTTCCAAAGAAAGGCTTAATTCTTGGCAAATACCCAGTGCCTAGAACATCACACTAAGATTTCTGAGTCTGCCTAACAAAGAACCTATGCTTTTTCCTTAATAAGCACTTACAGAGCCTTTGCTGCAAGCGACTCAGCGTCATTACGAAGCACAGGCCAACTGAGTGGGTGCTATTTCAGTATCACTGCAGTTTTCACTCTCCTAGTATGTAATCAACTCTTATTTCATGCCACAAAATGCAACCCGGCCTCTCCGGGCCAAGAAACACTTTTATGAATGGCTCCCCTTGTTAGACGGCTACAGCTGAGCCACTGACCTCACTTTCGTAAAAGACACAGCACTGTCAGACCGAACGCAGGCAAAGAGGAGAAACAAGACAAACAGAAAACTGAACCGGCCAACTCCCCAACTCACTAGGAACTTATCACAGAAGCAGCTTGCAAAAGCACAGCATGGTTTAAGCACACCTCCCACCCCGTGTTCAGTGGGAAAGATAAAGGCAAAACGAGTTTTTGCTCTCACAAGTGTCTCATGCATAGGGTGGCCATGGTTAAGATTCAGCTCAGCAATATTCTACCTTCCTCTGGCAGCTGCTGCCTTGCCAGAGCAGTGTCAGTCAGTATGGATGCCAGATGACACAGAGGCCACTTTACATAAAAAAAAAAAAAAAAAAAAAAAAAAAAAAAAAAAAAAAAAACCACCCACCCTTTCTGAAAACAAACAAAAGCATTTACAGCAATGCTGAGGTGCATTTCTGTTCAAGTTCTTCACTCATCTTTCTTTGCACAGAAAATAATTCACCCAGTTACACCACAACCAAGAAAGGCAGGGAATTAAATCAGTGCACATTCTTACTACAGCTTTAAATACCTCAGGGTACTTTTTTTTTTTAAGCCAAAGGATCAACCACAGAGAGGTAAAGCCATATAGGGCTGAAACTGAATTAAGAAATACAAATGTATTTAAATAGCCACAGATTTCTAATTTTCAGTTTACAACTGTCTATCTGTAAACCATGCTGTAAAAAATTAAAAGCTAATAAACTCCTGCAAATATCATAAATGCTTAACTGAGAATAGAATCACATTCTTTGTTTCTCACTGAGGTACTTCTGTATGAAAACTGCACCAAAGACACTCCAGTTAAATCTTCTAGCAATTTTACAATTTCTTAGTTTTGCAGTCTTCTCTCAGTAACAGTTATAAATTGTTAGTGCCTAGTACAAAGGCAGCTATAAGGAAGCAGTGTACACAGCATGATTTTGTTAAGCTGTTAAACATACAGGACCTTCTCATATTAGAACACAGTTCAGAGCTGCTCAAATTTTCCACCCAATCACAGATGTTGTTTTTATGCTGGAAAAAACTTCCGGCTGTACAAAGTAAGACTCTACCCCAGGTTCCTCAGGAATGCCGCGCCTTGAAACAGCACTTGACGGGATTCGGAGTGCCTTTGACAATTCTCGTTCAAGCTCGTGATGAGCAATTGTATTTGATCTACTGCTGGCAGTAACTCTAACTAGCACCATTACATAGCCCTCTGGGTGACTTCTACATGTTTGCCTGAGCAAGCAATTTCTTCCCTGCGTTAAGGGAAGGTTCACAAAATGTAGCTCACTAATTAAAGAGTCATAGAGAATAAAACAAAACTCAAAAGCCCTGCTGCTTTCTAACATCCCAATCTGATCACAGAGTATTTGTAATTAACAGAAAACTTACAGAATTGTCACTGAGCTGCAGAGAATATATACTGCAGAGAAAGAGCATCTGACATAGCGCTACAAGCCTTATTGATGAAAAGTAAACCTAACTTTTTAAATATGAGGAATATGAACAAGTCTTAAAGGTTGTTTCTTCCTTATTATTAAAAAAAAAAAAAGCCATCTCAACAATAGCGGAACTTGAACTTTCTTTTCTCTAACCCACTTTCTCAAAAGTTGAGATCTTCTAGAATGACTCAGCCATCTCTTGGGAAATTCCTTACCTCTTCAGTGAAGGAGTAGAAAGAATGTTAAATCCCTAAAAGGCAACTTTGGTGCTGAGTCAAGGAGGTGTTAAAAATATATTATACATAATAAAAAATTATTAGTCTCTTTGATAGAGTATCGCTATCATGGTGCTTAAGTTTACTAGGTTTCTAATCTTATCAGAGCTGTAATTTAAAAGAGCCATTTGTGATACAACTCACACAACAACCGCTCCCGAGTATTCCCGCTAGCACCCTGCTTTCTCTTTACTTCTGCTTTCCCTCAAGGCTGCAATCTCACATTCATCTCCAGTAGCCGCCTGGGGCACTTTCATGAAATGAGGGCTCCCACAGACTGGGGCAGGTGCCCTGCTAACCTTCTGATCACTACTCAGGATCCTCCAAAATAACACCTGGAGCAACGAGGGAAGGAGTTGACACTACAGCAACGAGGACATTTGACTGAACTGTGTGACTTGCCAGTGCTTCAGATTCTCCATGTGTGAACTCTGGAAAACAAAACCTAGTAGAGTACTGAATCTACTGCATTTCAAGACTGCTCAAAAGCAGCAAGCAAAATGAAAACACCACTGTAACAAGTCCATCCTCCAGACTTAAAATCTCTTAACCCAATGCATCAAGCACTTAGACCTATCCATGGTTTGAGTCATGATTACTCTCAATGTTACCAACATACTAATATAATGCCACGCTGTGACGAAGCTCCTCCATACGAAAGCAAGTATGTTCAGGGAGACAGCCCAAAATTTCCTTTCATATGTTCGTTAGTGACAATCTTGCAGAGGCTTCCTATATATTCAGAGAACAACCGAACAGCGACCAACTGCAGGACACGAGCAAAAGTGTTTCACATCGAACATTCAAAAATCATCAGGCCCAAGCAAACAATTGCCCTTAACGGTTCTGCTAACGACCTAAACCCGAAGTGCTCCTTGAACGCCAGCAGCTGCTAAGACACGGGCTCATCTTTTCACCCCTCCGTCGCCAGCTTGTACGGCGCTGACCTGCGTTTCACATCCACGTCCGCATGCCCGCAGCCCCCGCGCCATGCCCGCCGCAGCACGGCGCCCTGGGGAGACGCTTAACGGAGGCCGAGAGCCCTACTCACACGAGCCCGGCTCTGGCGCAAGCGGCAGCCGAGAGCGCCGCTCCCGCCGGACCGGGAGCGGG
>VZSV01000439.1:41661-60428 GCA_013398735.1 Nothocercus julius
TCTTATGTTGTGTTTAAAGGCTGCACTGAGTGGCTTCCATTCTGGGAACAAAATGGATGGCAAGTCAGTAGAATACCTGTATGACAAAAGGAAAAGTGGCAGGATATTCTTACCATTGCCAGACAAGGGAAATTTGCAGTAGCCTGGGTAGCATCTCATCAACAAGATGACACTGTGGTGAGCTGATGGAATGCCAAGGTGGATGAACTAGCCCGGCTGGCTCCCTTACAAAGCACCCAGATAAGCAGAAAATTGGCAATGTCTGTTGGAATGGCTATATGTAAAATGGAAACACTTGGGAGATAAGGACCTATTTTGTGAGGTCCGAACCTGAGGGTGGCCGGTTACTAGGGAGGAATGTAAAACTTGTGTATCTTCTTGTGAATAATGCCATGTCCGTCTGGACAGACACCCTCTGGTAGGTGCCCCCCCTGCACTTAAGAGAGCGAAAAGGCCTGTGGGAGGCCTGGCAGATTGATTATATTGGCCCCTTTCGAAGATCAGAGGGAAAGCACTATGTACTGGTAGGTGTAGAGATAGTGTGCAGAATAGTGCAAGCTAAAGCATGTGCTAAGGCAACAGGAGAAAACACGATAAAGGCTTTGAAAGAATGGTTTGGAATCTTCCCCAACCCGCAGTCAATTCACTCAGATAATGGCTCACATTTTACAGCCAAAGTGTTCCAGGAGTGGGTGGTCCAGAAGAAAATTTTTGTGGGTGTTTCATACTCCATATTATCCACAAGCCAATGGAATCGTGGAAAGAACAAATGGTCTATTGAAACAATTCCTCAAACCGCATGAGCCAGGATGGGCTGAGCAGGTGTGGGATGCGATGACCAGCGTTAACAGCCGTTGGGGAAGAAATGGATGTCCAAAGATCACAGCATTTTGTCCAAAAGCTCCAACGATCACAGCAGCCCCACATGACCCTGATCACCCTAGAAACCCATCTTATTCCCCAGGACAACCTGTCTTGGTTGAACTCCCCACCATGGGAGCAGTACCACTGGTGTTGGACACTCCATTAAACAAATACACCTGGAAGGCAAAAAACACCTACAGGAAAATTCATAAGATTCACACTAAATGGATTATTCCCTCTTTCTAACCCAAGAAGCGAATTTGTCTTTTGTTTTGTTTCAGGAGAAAGCAAATGACCCAGACGTGTCCACGGAAGACGTGAAGCAGATGCTGATTGTAATATAATTTGGTTAAAATGCTTATGTGATTTTTAATTATACTGTTTTGGAGGATTTATCTGTAAGAGTGAAGAGAAGCCAATTCCCCCAAATTCCCCGAATCTGTATGATCCGTTTAAGGATAATGAGTTTGTTTTGTTAGCAAAAGCTGTAAGCCAAAGTTTCAATCTGAGTCACTGTTGGGTTTGTGGAGGCCCTCTAGGGTTGTCAAGGTGGCCGCGGACCTCTGCATCTCTTTCTCCAGCACAAATCATAAGCAATTATAGTGAAACTGATAGCACCACCTGGGATGATAGTGAAACATGGCCAATTCAGTTTCCTGCTGTGGGAAATTATTGCCTGAATCGCACTCAGAAAGGTGGGGTTGATGTGGGGAAAAGCAAGTGTCAGTGGACACTCACACATAAGTGGGCCAGGACACTCCCATATAGGTCGGACAATAAGGAAAGAGGTATTTTTATATGGGTGTGGCTTAATGAAAATGGGCGTAACCAAGAGTTTGAGGGATACTGGTAGAACAAAAATGAAACCTTATTTGTGTGGTGGCCTGATCACCCAAATCTGTGAGTGGAAGAACAACACTGGTGCCTGGTATTGCACTGCCCGGATGAACAACTACCGGGCCTCCTTTGTTAGCCCTTTGGGAAATGATAACAAGACCTATTGTCAAATGCCAAAGATTGCAGCAGGACCATTTGCAAGTGGTGCTAAGGCTAAAAAGGGCCATTACTGGATTTTCCCTCTACTCAGCCCTGGTGAGGCCACACCTGGAGTACTGTGTCCAGTTCTGGGCTCCCCAGTTCAAGAGGGATGTGGAGCTGCCGGAGAGAGTCCAGCGAGGGGCTACGAGGATGATCTGGGGCCTGGAACATCTGTCCTATGAGGAAAGGCTGAGAGAGCTGGGCCTGTTAAGCCTGGAGAAGGCTGAGAGGAGACCTCATTAGTGTCTATCAGTACCTCAAGGGAGGCAGTGAGGAGGATGGGGCTGGCTTCTTCTCAGTGGTGGCCACTGATAGGCCTAGAGGCAACGGCCACAAACTGAAACACCAAAAGTTCCACAGGAAATTAAGGAAATATTTCCTGACAGTAAAGGCGACAGAGCACTGGAACAGGCTGCCCAGAGAGGCTGTGGAGTCTTCTTCTCTGGAGATCTTCCAAACCCGCTTGGATGCAGTCCTGTGCCACATGCAGTAGGTGACCCTGCGTGTGCAGGGGGGTTGGACTAGATGATCTCTAAAGGTCCCTTCCAACCTTAAGCATTCTATGATTCTATGATTCTATGATTTGTGGGAATACTGCCTACAAACACCTACCAGGAAAGTGGTCAGGAATATGCTATATAGGAATTATCCGACCTCTGTTTTTCCTTCTTCCAGAGACAGGTGGCCCTCAATTGGGAATAAGACTATACGATAATTTGGGGGACAGAGAGGTTGCCCGCGACAAACGATCTGTTGAGGTTAATATAGGTGGTACACAAAAATGGGTGGAAAATGAGTGGCCTCCTGAAAGAATAATTAAGCATTACGGGCCAGGTACTTGGAATCCCAATGAACCAATAGCAGGGCAAGAGGATCTATTTACAATTTGAACTGCATAATCTGATTGCAAGCATTTTTGGAAATTATTACCAATAAAACTGCCAATGCTATAGACCTTTTAACTCAACAATCTCAACAGATGCACACTGCAATCATTCAACACCGCATGGTTTGGGGATATTTACTAGCCGAAGAGGGAGGAGTATGTGGGAAACTAAATGTCTCCAAAGCTGCTTGGAAATAGACAATGTAGGTGAAGTAGTTCTTCAGCTGACCACAGATATCAGGAAACTAGCTCGTGTTCCCATTCAAACATGGAATGGCTGGAATGGTGATTTATGCTCTTGGTTACTGGGAGCTCCATGGGTAAAGCAGCTTTTATTTTATCTCTTGTGCACATTTGCCACCTTAATGTTTTTGCCATGTATCATTACTTGTTTTATTCAATTAATCCAACATGTTGTATCTAATATGCAATTCGTATCTGCTGTCTCACCTGATGGTGTGAAACAGATTCGTATCATCCACCAATCAAAGCCAGCAGCTATATTAATTGTTTAGTGAGGTAGAAGATAACTTTGTTAACATTTTTGTTTTGTGGCCTTTGTTTTGCTAACCTAGTTTTACATATATAGTTTGACGTTGTAGGTATTTGAATGGTCTCTCTAGAAAGTTAGGGTTTCATATTGAGGGTTTTTTTTTTTATTTTGTATCACCTAGCAGACAATAATGTCTGGAATTTTACATGATGATATATCTTTTGATTGTTTGAAAAAAAAAAAGCTATTAAGATACTGTTGTATGCGCTGCTTCTTTCTCTCGCTCTCTCTCTGTACTTTTATCTTTCACACCACCACAAAAAATCAATGTTGGGCCACGGGGTGGTGTAAGAGACTGTTGTGGATTATGTTTGTCTCAACATTGTTGCCATACAATTTACGACTTCTTGGTCTTGGCTCTGGGAAGACTGTGATATCAGTTCCAGGTGCTTTATCTCCATACAGTTAACAACTTCCTGGTCTTGGCATCCCACCTCTGGGAAGGCTGTGATATCACCTCAAGGTGTTTTATCTACTTCTTGGCCTTGGCATCCTGTCTCTGGGAAGACTGTGAGATCAGCACAAGACCAAAAACAATGCTTGGCAGTGCCGATGGAGCAGCACTTGCACTCAAGTTGGATGAGGGGGAGCATCAGAGCACACAGAAAGTGGGCGGACTGTTCAAGAACTGGGACATAAAAGGACTGCATATTCCCCCAGGGGGGTTTGTGGCTTCCTCCGGGGCAGACAGCTTCTTTCCCTGAACATCACCTGCACCGAGGTGTGTGTGGAACATCACCTGCATCGAGGTGTGTGCACCGAGGAACCGAGACATCTGTAGCTGCACCGAAGCGGAGCCAACGACACTTAGCTGGACTGGTGGTGGTGGTAACTATAATCTGGCTGCATCTCTCCTGATGGCTTGCTTTTCTTTCTTTTTCCCTCTTCTTCTCTCTGTCCTATCATGCTTATGAGAATAAAGCTTACAAGTTTGTATGGCATTTGACCCCGCTTGTGTCTTACTCTCTCTTGGGATTGTATTGAAACCTCCCCCAACACTGTATCGGGACAGCCATGTTCACAGTTCATGATCTCTGCAAGAGCTCCTGAGACAGAGCCTCACCCTGTGGTGGCAGCGCTGGCAATCGCTGCCCACGGGACCTGCCGTGGCCAGCGTCCCAGAACTCCACGCTAGTCTCCTTGCTCTGGATAAAGAGCAAACAGGAGGTGATGAGGAAACAGCTCTTCTCCTGCTCCTCCTGCACATGTCACCACAGCCCTGCGCTTCTCCAGTCGTCCCTTGCTGGCTCCCGCTCAGGGTCATGGCCTCCCCACAGCAGAGCAGAGCTGAGAGCAGTTCCAGTGCTTGGGTTCCCCCAGGCTTGTCAGGACGTGTGAGGAGAGCCTGGAGCGTGCCCTCTGATTGCTGTGGCTGTGACACAGGATGTTCCCTGTGAGCATAGACCATGTCACAGAGGAATCCGGCCCTCCTCAACAGGGTGTCAACAAGGTCTGGCCAGGGCTGGCCCTGCAGTGGGCAGGGGCAGCACGGGGTACTTGGGGGCTGTTCCTGCCCCATGCAGACTGCACCACAGGGATTAATCGTCCTCTCGTTGCTGGTCCTGGCCGCAGTAGGCACTGCGCCTGCGCTCACATGGCCACAGCTGTGCACACAAAACTTGGCTGCCAGGGAGGGCAGTGGGCATCATGGCACACAAGCCCCACAGCTGCACAAAACAGGCGGTTACTGCCACCGCGGGAGGAAGCATTCAACGCTGAGCCCACCTAAGCATCCAGCAGCTTCCTGGCAATGACCAAAACACTCCTCTGGCTGCTACAACCAATGGCTCCTTTCCTTGACAGTTACCTCAGCCACAAAACCTGCAGGAACCTCTGTTCAGCCATGGCTAGTCTTCAGATGGCTTTTAGACCTCACAACTGCAGCACCCCAAGGTGTGGGGTAGGATGGGAACTGAGCAGGGCAAGAGGCAGAAGGCAAGAGAGCTCAACATCTCCTAGCAGGAAAGGCTCTGTCCACAGAGTGAGAAATTGCTGTCCCAGGTGGTTTGGGCCACTGAGCTCTATGCAAGACATAAAAATATAACTTTTTTAATTGTGTGGGCCTGAATATGAATAAACAGTGTATCAAAATGAAACAACAAATAAATCTAGAAAAGCATGTAAGCGTGGAGGTGTTTAGTCGACCCTTTTCAATCTCTACCATTCTTTGTTTTTATAGTCTGCCTTGAAGACGTCTAGTTCTTTTGTTGGTGGTGTATCTTTTGAATTATTGGTCTTTGGAGGAGATTTTGTGTGTGGACTTTTTTAAGGAAAGTGATTTGCAGTGGAATGCCATCACAGGGTCATTGAGACCTGGTGCTACTGCAGGTGCCCTTGTCCCTTCAGCCGAGCCTCGGTCTGCAGCCCTGAGGGCTTTCGATGTCCCACAGGTCCCCCTAGGGTGCGCAAGAGGTTGCAAGAGCTCTTTCATGCCAGAAATCCTGCAAGTTACTATAATTTGTAAGCAGGGAGTCATTCAGTCCCTGCTGCTGCCCATTTTCCTCTCCAGTCATGGAGGGAGTGCACCTGAGAGGCTCCTATTGCAAATATGGAGCTCATTTGCATAGAAATGAACATCCGTGGGTTTTGCCCCTATTCCGCACAGGTCCTCACAAACCCTTGCCTTTGCCCCTCATCCCAGTGCAGAGCTGCCTTGGATTTCCCCACAACCTGCAGACAACCTAGCTGCACCCTTTGGTTCAGCTGCTGCCTCTCAGGTTGCCTGGCCCTGCGCCTCTGATAGACTGCCCTGCATGTTTGCTAAATCACTCCCAGGATCCCTACTGGGCTGCCTCCATTTGTCTCTGCTCCCACACAACCCCAAGAGCTACCCAACGGCAGGACTGCTCTCATGCCTGCTAGGCCTTGGACTTTATGCCACAGGTTTCCTCCTCTTTTCCCAATGCTTCCAGATTATCCCAGGTGTGAAGAACGCCACATCTCCCCAAGGAGAAACCTACCCTCACGTGGTGCTAGCAGAAGGAGGGAAAGGGGAAACACAACACGTGCAGGAAGCAGAAATGGCAGGGAGAGGGCACAGGACAGGCACTTTGCTCTTCTCCATCACCCCAGCATGGGACAGAGCCTGGCAGCTGGGAAGCAGCCAGCATGAGCCCCCTGTCAGAGGATGGTCTGTTCAGGGGACCACACTCACTCGGGCAGGCCGGAGGCTCTGTTCACATGCAAACACATGGACACAGGCCACACATGGGCAAAGAGTGACAAAATACAAACAGACATTTGGGATCTCCAGGTGTTTGCCATGTTCAAGACCACACCCCCACCCTTGAGTGAGCTCCTTGAGTGAGCATTCCCTAATCTCAAAGGGAAGGGCTCCAAAGTGGAGGCTTGTGCCAGGGAACCTTGCCTAGAGTATCAAAACTGCGGCAAAAGCCGTGAAGCAGGAAAGCGCAGGGAACCGGAAGCAGCCCCAGCCCCCAGCCCATGGTGTGCAGCGTGCAGCCCCAGACCAGAGGTGGCTCTGTCTCAGTGGGGGCAGAGTGAGCAGGGAGGGCAGCCCAAATCCCGGCATGTACAAGAGCAGCCCCCAAGGAGAGAGGTGAACTGGAGCGCCATGAACAGAGCAAGACATGTCAGCTAGGGCATGGCGCAGTGGTTAGTGTGGCAGTCAGGGGATGCAGGCAGGGTGCAGGGAGCCTCTTCCCAGCTCAGGAAGAGAGCTCTCCTGTGGGAAAAAGGTTGTTTAATGGGAAAAATTGCCAGAGGGCAGCGAGTGACCAGAAGTGTGGAAACGATCAGGCTCAGCAGGACTGATAAGAAGAAGCTCACACTGAGTAAACAACTTTGAGGAAGTGAGAGACTGGCATGGCAGACAATGATTGGATGAAGACCACCTCCGTACCTGAGTGGTTGGAAAACCCTGGATGCATGAACCTGGCAGACTAGGATTGGTAGAGCGAGTGTGTGGCAGATGTGTGTAGCGCGCAAGTATAAAAACCTTGCCTTGCTAAAAATAAACTGGCTATCTGGCTATCTGACCTCCCTGCCGGTAGCCCCCTGCTCCTCAGTTTCCGCCACACTCTCCCCACAGTCTTTTCCCTCAATGAGAAACCAGCCAAAGCCATGGTCTCAACTAGGCAGAGAGACAGCACCAGGGAGACTGTGGCAACACAGACTGAATGGCCACATGTACATGCAGTGGTCCAGATCTGCAGATATGGGGAGTGTCTGAGCCTCTCCATGTCACCGGTGAGTAGCAGAGACAACACCTGCCTTAGGTGTGAGCAAGGAGATGAACTGCTTAGCCTGGTCATGGAACTGAAGGAGGAGGTGGAAAGGCTGTGGATCATCAGGGAGAGTGAGAAATGTAGATTGGTGGAGGCACACCCTGCAGTCATTCCAGGAAGTGCACCCAGGGAACACCCCAAATCCACCCAAGGATCCCTTTCCTCTTACTGTAGGGCAACAGGAGCAGAATTGAGAGATGAGCAAGAATGGAAACATATCTCTGTTTGGGGTGGCAGGAGAATCCTCCTCCAGCCCGCCTGGCCTCCACAGCTGTCCATACACAATAGGTATGAGGCCCTGGAACTGGAGGGCCAGGCAAATGAGGTCACAGATCAAGGTCAGAGAATCACAGAATCACAGAATGGTTGAGGTTGGAAGGAACCTCTAGAGATCATGTAATCCAACCCCCCTGCTCAAGCAGGGGCATCTGGAGGACATGGCACAGGGTCACATCCAGGCGGATTTTTAAGATCTCCAAAGAAGGAGATTCCACAACCTTCCTGGGCAGACTATCTAGGGGATTGTCTAGAGTGAGGCAGTCAAACCCATGCTTTAAGACTGCATCTTCTAAGAAGAAAAGAAGGGTAATTGTTGTTGGTGACTCCCTTCTGAAGAGAACAGAGGGCCCAATATACCGACCGGACCCTTCCCACAGGGAGGTCTGTTGTCTCCCTGAGGCCCGGGTAAGGAACATCATAAAAGGACTCCCGAGTCTTGTGCAACCCTCTGACTGCTACCCGCTATGGCTATTGCAGGTTGGCAGCAATGACATTGCCAAGACAAAACCTGAAGTCCATCAAAAGGGACTTCAGGGCATTGGGAAGATCAGTTGAGGGAACAGGAGCACAGGTGGAGTTCTCCTTCATTCCCTCAGTTTCAGGGAAGGATGATGAAAGGAACAGGAAAAAACACGTGCTCAACTGGTGGATAAGAGGCTGCTGTTATCAGTCAAATTTGAGTTTTTTTGACGTTAGGGCAGTCTGCACAGCACTGGGCCTCCTGGCAATAGATGGTGTTCACCTGTCTTTCAGGGGAAGGGAAAAAAAAAAAAGGAAAAAATGAATCCTTGCCCAGGAGTTGGTGGGGCTTATTTAGAGGCCTTTAAACTAGGTTTGAAGGAGGAGAGGGATAAAACTGGGCTCACTAGGGATAAGCATAGGGGCAGCATGCCAGGGCTGAGGGAGAGCTCAGCAGCCCAGCTGAAGTGCATCTACTCCAATGCACACAGCATGGGCAAGAAGCAGGAGGAGCTAGAGGCCATGGTGCATCAGGAAAACTATGACATTGTCGCCATCACTGAAACGTGATGGGACCACTGTCATGACTGGAGTGCAGAAATGGCTGGCTACAGTCTCTTCAGAAGGCACAGGCAAGGAAGAAAAGGAGATGGGGTCGCAATGTATGTTAGGGAGGGTTTCGATTGCGTGGAGCTCCAAGTGGGTGATGGAAAAGTTGAGTGCTCATGGATTAGGATCCGGGGGAAGGCCAAAAAGGCTGATATCCTGGTGGGAGTCTGCTATAGGCCACCCGACCAGTATGAAGAGACAGAAGAGCCATTCTACAAGCAGCTGGCAAAAGTCTCATGATTGACAGTGTTGTTCTTATGGAGGACTTCAACCTACCAGATGTTTGTTGGGAATACAATACAGCAGAGAGGAAACAATCTAGGAGATTTGTGGAGTGCATGGAAGATAACTTCCTATGACATCTAGTAAGTGAGCCTAGGAGGGGAGGAGCCCTGCTGGACCTGTTCTTTGCCAATAGAGAAAGACTAGTGGGAGATGCGATGGTCAGAGGGCATCTTGGGCATAGTGACCACAAAATGATAGGGTTTTCAATTCTTGGTGAAGTCAGGAGGAGTGTCAACAAAACTGCTATGTTGGACTTCCAGAGAACAGACTTTGGACTGTTTAGGATCTTGCTTGGGAGAATCCCTTGGGAGATAGTGCTGAAGAGCAAAGGGTCCAGGAAGGCTGGATTTTCCTTAAGAAGGAAATCTTAAAGGCGCAGGAGTAGGCCTTCCCTGTGTGCCAAAAGACGAGCTGGAGGGTAAGAAGATTGGGATGGCTGAATAGGGACCTATTGCTGAGGAAAGAAAAAAAACAAAAACAGAGAGTTTACCACCTTTGGAAGAAGGAGTAGACAACTCAGGAAGAGTACAAAGAAGTTGCTAGGGTATGCAGGGAAGAAATCAGAAAGGCAAAAGCTTGGATGGAACTCAATCTGGTCACTGCTGTAAAAGACAACAGAAAATGTTTCTCCAAATATTGTGTTCAAATATTGTGACAATATTGGGGAATATATTGTGACCAAGGATGAGGATAAGGCTGAGGTACTTAATGTCTTCTTTACCTTAGTCTTTAAGATTCAGATCAATTATCCTCAAGGTACTTGGCCCCTAGAGCTGGAAGACACCTATAGAATGCAGAATAAACCCCCATAATCCAGGAGTAAACAGTCAGTGACCTGTTTCTCCACTTGGACACCCACAAGTCTATGGGGCCAGATGGAATCCACCTGAGAGTTCTGCAGGAGCTGGTGGAAGTCCTCACCAAATCTCTATCCATTATCTCTCATCAGTCCTGATCTACAGGCTGGCGAATGTGACGCACGTCTGCAAGAAGAGTCGAATTGGCTGCCCGGCAATTGGTGGAGCCCAAATCCCTGGCAATGATCAAAAAATGTGTAGATGAAGATCGTAGGGACATGTTTTAGTAGGCATCGTGTTGAATGGTTTACATTTGGCTTTGATGATCTTGAAGGTCTTTTCCAAGCATTATGATTCTATGATTCTATGATCTCTTGGCTGTGCAGTCTGCTGGAGGGCAAGGCCAGGAGCCCAGGCACCTGCTTTTGCTCTCCCAAGGAGATTCCCTTCCATTCATAACAGGCCCCCGATTAAGGCAGATTAGGTTAGGGCAAAGTGGGATATCCTCCAGGGAGACTGGGAGAGCCAAAGAGCAGCCAGTGCTAGCCCTGGGGCACCAAGGTGGATGACAGAGGCAGAAGGCTGCAGGCTATTGCCAGTCCCTGGTGAGCACCATGCCCTGGCAGCTCCGTGTGGGGCTGTGGCAGGAGGTCAGGGAGGCCAGGCAGCCCCCACACTGCGTTCTGTGCCCAGCTCTGGAGGGTCAGGACTTTCCTGCCCCAGAGACTCAGGACTCCTGGGTGCATGGGCACGTTCAGATCTGCACATTGGGGCCAGGCAGGTGCCCTCCATAACTTGTGTTTTCAGCATGTCCCCAGCCATGCAAGGGAGCTCCTCTAAGAAAGCAAAGCAGGGCACATGGGAGAACAGTGCTGGAGCCATGAACTAACCTGAGAAACTGTTTAAAATGATCGAGAGGTGGCCAGGAGAATCATAGAATCATAGAATGCTTAAGGTTGGAAGGGACCTCTAGAGATCATTTAGTCCAACCCCCCTGCACACTCAAGGTCACCTACAGCATGTGGCACAGGACTGCGTCCAAGCGGGTTTTGAAGATCTGCAGAGAAGGAGACTCCACAACCTCCCTGGGCAGCCTGTTCCAGTGCTTTGTCACCCTCACTGTTAAGAATTTTTTCCTAAAGTTCCTATGGAACTTTTGGCGTTTTGGTTTGTGGCCGTTTCCTCTAGTCCTATCAGTGGCCACCACTGAGAAGAGGCCAACCCCATCCTCCTCACTGCCTCCCTTGAGATACTTATAGACACCGATCAGGTCTCCTCTCAGCCTTCTCTTCTCCAGGCTGAATAGGCCCAGCTCTCTCAGCCTTTCCTCATAGGTCAGATGTTCAAGGCCCCTGATCATTCTTGTAGCCCTGCGCTGGACTCTCTCCAGCAGATACATGCTACTGATCCAGAGATACATGCTACTAATTTAGGTGTTCCTAGTGCCATACAGACTTAAAGAAAAGTTCATGTTTATGAACAGTGAGCATGAACAATCCCTTCCTGCACATTCCTATGGCCATTGACCAACCTTGTCAACCTTGGGAAGATAAGTCAGTTCCTAGGCACTGAAAAACAAAACATTCTCCTCGAATCTATGTTCATTAAGTCCAAGATGAAGTCCACTTTCTTCTGGGATCTGCAGAAACCTTCTGAGAAGTATGTTAGATAGATAGCAGGTTGGACCATCTCTGCTGATGAAAGAGGAAGCCTGATTTCCCGCTTCAAAAAAGTCTCAGGGTCATATTCAAGAGAGACTACTGAGGACAATAGACATAAACCAGGAGATTTTTTCTTTTAATATATTAGTGAGAGAAAATTAAGAAAAAAAAAAACACATAGATTTAAGACCCTATGTTGGGAATGCTGAGTGGATGAAAACAGGATGTTTTTTAGAGCTGACACTGTACCCTTTGAACTAATTTCCTCAGAATGCCCTTGAACTTGTTGTTCCCCTATGGATGGAGGGGTTCACTGCTAGAGGCACCACTGAGTACAGAACAGCCACCAGCAGATTCAGACCCGGGGAGGAGAGGAAGGAAGGCTATAGGTAGGCAACTATGCCAATCGTGACAAGCAAGGAGAGCATGTCCAGGTGAGGGAGGCACATGGAAAAGGCTTTGTGCTATCGCTGGTCTGAGGGGATCCTCAGCACAGTTGTAAATATCTGCACATAGGAGAGCATAATTAAAGCTGGGAGGTTTTTTTGGCTGCATCAAGAGGACTGCCCTTGGGCAGCATTGGTGAGAGCCCAGCAGAGCCACCTGGGATGATTGGGAGCTGGAGTACAGGTTGTCTGAGGAGAGGCCAAAGGTGTCTCAGTCTGTGCTGCCAGGTGAAGGTACAGGAGGATCTTGCTGCTGCCTGCAGCTGCAGCTGCCTAAAGGGAAGATAGGGAAAGGATGGAGCCAGACTCTTCCCAGAGGTGCCTGGGGACAGGACAAAGGGCAGTGACACAAGTTGCAGCAGGGAAAATTCCCATCAGAGAGTGCAAAATGCCTTTGAAGCCCAAGGGTGGTCTAACACTGCAGCAAAATCCCAGAGCCATGGAGAATCCATCCCCAGAGAGAGTCAGAGCTTGACCCTGCCAGGCCCTTGGAAACGCCCCCTCACTGCCACCACTCCAACCAGCAGACACAGGTTGGAGCAGAGACCTTCAGGAGCTCTTTCTGACTCCAGCTACTCTGTGACTTGGTGACTGGTTGAACGAGTATCTCTGCAGGTCCCACTGGTTTCACTCACGCTGCCTGCACTAGACCTTCTTTGGAAATGGCCCTGACACCAAATAACACAGGGAGAAAGAGCTTCCCAAGGTTTTATTTGAAGCAGAATTTGGCTGTCACTGACTAGGTTTGTGTGGGCTCATGGGCGCTATGGGACATGATGTGGCATCATCCCTATAGCAGCCAGGACACAGCTGCCGTTGCATTGTCTCTTTGCTCTGCTCCAGTTCCAATCTCAGGGGACCTGCCTGGCATGTGCATCCACATGCTGCTCCTCTCGCTGCCCCATGACACAGCAGCAGCAGAAAGCTCTGCGCAGAGCACGACTTACCATCCTGAGCCACAAGAACCATCTCCTGGGGGCTGCGATCTCTGGGAGGGTGGTGATGCCTATGATGGGAAGCGGAGCTGTGGGCAGTGGGCTCCAGGAGTGCAGGGCAACCATCTGCCTGTCCCCCACCACCAAGGGCTTTCCCAAGAGGTCATGGCCTTGGCACAGCCATCTCCCAAACACTTACTGCTGCTGACCTCAATGCTGCTCACTGTGCTAGGACAGACCAGCAATCCTCAGAAAGGCTCTTGACTTGGATATGTACCTGGCTTAACTTCTGGTGTGGGCCTGAAGGAAGAGGATAAGAGCTCCTCCTCCTTGTGCTCAGAGGCCACATGCATAGGCAGAGCAAGAACACATACCCATGCACCATCAACAGGCATTGCTTGGGATTCCTGGCAGAAGGGGGCTGGATGGCTGGGGGTGGGAGAGGGTTGTTGCTAGGGCCATCTCTTTTCTCCTTGCTCTGCATTAATGTCCCATGGTTGAACAGAGTGCAGAGAGTGAAGGGGACATCAGCCCTTTGTCTCTTGGAAACCGAGAGGACAAGGCATCTACTCGATGGCAGACAATGCAGAGGGCAGATGGCTGAGGGTGACAGCAGGGCACCACACACAGCGGATGAGGCAGCCTCCGCACCCACTCTGCACACCCCAGACCCAGCTCACCACATGGCTCCCTTTGATACTGCGTACACGTGATGTGCTGCTTGCTCACCTGGTGAGGAGGACCTGCAGACAAGAGCCACTACTCTTATTTCTACAGGCAATAGATCTTTAAGAGGCGGGATCATGATCTCAATCCAAGAGCCTCCAGTAGCAGAAGAAGATGCTCATGTTATTTCCTCTAGCTGTGTTCCTGTGCTGGCAGATGTGGGGAGAGACTCGCTGTCCTCTGCATCCTGAAGCCCACCAGTCAAAGGAGGTGGTGCTGGCTTGACTGCGCTGGGCACTGCTGGGTCGGGAGGGGAGCTCTCCGCGTCACCAGCTGCTTCCCTGGCCTTGTTGCTGGTTGAGTAGGGCACCTTCTGATGACCTGTCTTCATGTTGGCCATGTGGTTCCTGAGCCTAGGTGTGACCCAGGACAAGGAGGGGCTTTCCTCCACCTCCTGCCCTTGCACAAGTTCTTCATTAGGAGCCTCTTCCTCAGTGCTCTGCTCTGCTTGCTCATCCTGCAGCGTTCCCAGGCCTCTCCTCCCTGTTTTCATCTACTTTCTGCTGGGGGCATGAGCATACAGCTGCTCCAGCACCTCCCACTTACACTTGGCATCCTTCAGGAGCTCCACTCCTGTGATCTCAGGTTTCCGCAAATGTGGAAGGAATTTCTGGCGAGGAGCTGACAGAAGAGAGGGAGATTTGTGAAGGGAGCTGCTTTTCCCACCAGGAAAGGCCTCCTGGGACTCTGCCAGCACTGGGACAACCAGGCTGTCAATGGTGTGGCACAACTACTGGCCCCAGCCTCAGGAGGGTTAGCATCTGTCCCAACCCATCCTTTGCACTCGCCTGCTTCGGTTTCATATTGAGTGACCCTGATGCTCTCAGGGAAAAACGTTTCCCTTTGCCCTCCTCTTTCTCATCCTCGGTCTCCTCCAGGCTCTTCTTCTTCCTTTGGAAAGCGCCTTCTTGGAGCTGGGCCAAGCTCTTCCCGATGCGGTCCAGGCAGCTCCTGTCGATCTCCTCCAGCTGCTCTGTCTTGATGGTGATCATGTGTAGGAAAATAGTGTGTGGCAGATAAACAAATATGTAAACGACTTAGAAGATAACTGGCGCCAGATAAGGAAATTGTAATTAGACTGTTAACGACTTAGAGGATGGCTGGTTCCAAGATAAGAAAGTTGTAACTTTACTGTAAACGACCTAGAAGATAACATCTTTATTCAAAACCATAGAATGTCCCCTTCACCCCACGCCTTAACCACCCCTAGTAACCAATCAGCACAGTCCATCTGAATGCTCTAGCCAATAACTGCATGACTCTGTTTGACTGTTAGCTAGGCTGGATCCAATAAATATTGCACTGTAAAACTAATAAACGAGCTCGTCTGCTAACTCATATTGAGTGGCTGGATGATTCTCCAAGGTCCGTCTCCCGCATATGGCGCCCGAACAGGGACCACTGACCCACTGAATCCAGATTACCTGGATGAGTGAGAGACCTCTGAAGAAAGGGACACTGACCCACTGAATCCAGATTGCTTGGACGAATGAGAGCCCTCGGAAGAGGACAGGCTCGGGAGAAAAGACCTTCGATAGCACCAAAGTGAAGGGTAACTTGCCGGGTGCCAAAAAGCCGACGATAGCACCAAAGCAAAGGGTAACTCGCCGGGTGCCAAAAAGCCGACGATAGCACCAAAGCAAAGGGTAACTCGCCGCGTGCCAAAAAGCCGCCGATAGCATCAAAGCGAAGCGTAACGCGCCGGATGCTGGTAAGCTACGAAAAAAAAAATTCGAAAATGGAAAAGGAGGCAGCTCAGCAATTATTGATAGAATTCCTAGTGTGTCGAGAGGCTATGATTTCCACTAAGAAGGTAGTACAGTTCATTGAATGGGCGCGCAAGCAGGGTTATTTTAAGCAACCGTCCCTTATCTCTAGTGTTCAGGAATGGTGTGAGGTGGGACAGGTGTTATGGGAAAAGGCAATCGAGGGAAAAAAGGAAGCAAAGGACTTGGGTCCCTCCTGGCACGAAGTAATAAACAATATAAAACAGTATAAGACTGAAAACAGGGTTGCCATGGCCGCTCAGCAACTGATAGATGAAGATGAGGAAAAAGGAGGCCCGACTAGACTGTTTGGCCCTATCCCAGCGGCTGCTGGGGTGCAGGTGCCGATTTTGCAGAATGCGCGGCAAGTGGCTGAGGCTGTCGGCCCATCCGCCCTGCCACTGCCACTGGCAGCAGCATCCACCGAGGGCGCTGCCTGCCGCCCTGCACCGGCTCCTGTGACAGGCCAAAGGGATGGTGGTTTGGGCTCAGAGGATGAAACGGATGCACCGCAACGAGGACAGGAAGGTGCTCGCTCTCAAGGTCCTGCAGATTGGCTACCCCCGCTGCCGCCTCCCCCACCACTTGATACTGGACCAGCACCACCACCACCACCTGAAGAGGACTTGATAGATAAGCTTGCATGGGCTTCTAAAAATGATCCTTCGGTAAATAGTGAGAATATTTTTGACCCTCAGATTGGGATCCACTTGTGGGATAAAGGGACTCCAAGTATGAATGGAATCCATTTGGACAGGGCAAGTGGTGCTGGCTGTGGCTACAGCAACTGTTATTAGGGCTATTGCTTCTATTTGCTGTGTTCATCTGTATTATGTGATTCTATGTGTTGTATCCCTTGTATAATGATGTTGACATGAGGTATGGTTGAAACTGCTTTGAAAATGTTATTTGTTTGGGTCCTTCGCTACAATAGATTGACCTCTACCGATCACAGGGTAGCATGTATAGGAGGTGCAAATTTTTATGATCTGGAGAGTCACAAAACTATTGTGCGAAACAGAATCCAAACTTTAAGAAAGAAGATGTTTTTCCCTCCTGGGCTGAGCAATAGGCAACACAGAGGCAGCTGCTCAGCCAGGCTTGTAGACAACTTAACTGCAGGCATCCTCTAAACCAGTTTGAAGGTCAAACACCCGAGAAAGAGGAAGAGGATGAGGAAGGCAGGACTCTCAGACTGAGGGCTGAGACCCCCTACTGGTACGCGCTCACGCGCACCCAGAAGGGAAGGTTATGTGACTAAAAGCCGAGTTTGCCCATCTGCCTCCTGGCACGTACTGCCCCTACCTGGCAGGATGCACCAGGCACAAAAAGAGAGTGTGGAGAGAGTGGGGGTGAGACTCCTAACACTGAGGCCTACGTTGTCTCCGTGGGGACGCCTGCCAATTTAGGAGCCTGTCAGCAACCCTCTTATCTGCCAACTTGAGAGGATGTTGGGTCTCAGTATCCTGCTGGCAAGAATTACCCCGAGAGTAATTGTCCATACTTTGCTTCTGTAATGTGTTTTATTATTGCTGAATCCCAAGCCCATCCGCAACATAATCGGTGACGAGGATGGGATTCAGCAATTAAAACAGTCGAACTCACTAGTGAAGTGCACAGCTATGTGAGGTCGTGTCGCTGGATAGGAATTGTGTTTGTGGTGTTTGTGTCTGTGGTCTTTATGTGTTTTTTTGTGTAATATATATAAGCAGAGAGGGCTGAATAAGCAGAACAAGAAAGTGCAGAATTCTAAAGCAGGAAAGCCAGGAACAATTCAGACTACGGCACTCCCCCCCACACACCCTGCTCCCTCCCTCCCGTGAGTCGATCAGATGTTCAAGGGGAGAAGGAGGTTTGAGAGCCGTACTCTGGCTTATGTCCTTGGAAAGAGATTAGGGAAATAGTTCAGTATAGGAAACAAGAATGAAGCAATGGCCAAGCTCCAGTACAAAGCAGCGGAGCGGAGGCCTCCTTATTATACAGAAATCCCAAGAAATTTAAAGGTCAACCTGTAATTATTACTGGCTTGAAGGGGACTGGTCTGTGGTTGGGGCTTTAGAGGGCCACTTGAGTTTCCCTATCGTGCAGTCTATTAATGCGCAAGGTATAGGAGCGGCTGCACACAAACTGTTGACTGGAAAACATTCCAGCAGCTACGAGCTACGGTCACACAGTAGGGGCTACATAGCGAACCAACTCGACAGATGTTACGGTATGTATTTGGGTCCGAGCTTCTTAGCCCCAACGATTGCGTGGCCTTAGCAAAACTGTTGTGCACCCCAGCACAATATTTACATTGGGAGAGAATGTGGGAAACTAAATGTCTCCAATTGCTGCTTGGAAATAGACATGTAGGTGAAGTAGTTCTTCAGCTGACCACAGATATTAGGAAACTAGCTCATGTTCCCGTTCAAACATGGAACGGCTGGAATGGTGATTTATGGTCTTGGCTACCAGGAGCTCCATGGGTAAAGCAGCTTTTATTTTATTTGTTATGTGCATTTGCTGCCATGTATCATCCCTTGTTTTATTCAATTAATCCAACATGTTGTATCTAATATGCAGTTCGTATCTGCTGTCTCACCTGATGGTGTGAAACAGATTCGTGTCGTTCACCAATCAAAGCCAGCAGCTATATTAATTGTTTAGTGAGGTAGAAGATAACTTTGTTAACATTTTTGTTTTGTGGCCTTTGTTTTGCTAACCTTGTTTTATATGTATAGTTTGATGTTGTAGGTATTTGAATGATCTTTCTAGAAAGTTAAGGTTTCATATTGAATTTTTTTTTTGTTATGTATCACCTAGCAGACAATAATGTCTAGAGTTTTATATGATGATATATCTTTTGATTGTTTGAAAAAAAAAGCTAATAAGATATGCGCTTCTTCCTTTCTCTCTATCTCTCTGTCTGTCTCTCTCTCTCTCTCTGTACTTTTATCTTTCACACCACCACAAAGCACAAAGCATCAATGTTGAGCCATGGGGTGGTGTAAGAGACTGTTGTGGATTGTGTTTGTCTCGACATTGTTGCCCTACCATTTAGGACTTCTTGAGCTAGGCATCCCATCTATGAGCTATCTCTATACAATTTACACCAAAATAATCTGACTCTCTAGTGTCCTCTGAAGGTTCCATAGCAAAGCTTTTCTACATTCCTCATACTACTGTAATTTGTTCAAAAACATGGCATGGCAAGATTAATCTGCCAAAAAATGT
>VZSV01000439.1:69417-80450 GCA_013398735.1 Nothocercus julius
GGAATGGGAAGGCTGCTCTGGGGTGGATGGTGCTAGCACAAAGGTGCCTGCTGGGAAGCCCTGTGGCCACAGCCTCCGGCCTGCCCGAGTGAGTGTGGTCCCCTGAACAGACCATCCTCTGACAGGGGGCTCATGCTGGCTGCTTCCCAGCTGCCAGGCTCTGTCCCATGCTGGGGTGATGGAGAAGAGCAAAGTGCCTGTCCTGTGCCCTCTCCCTGCCATTTCTGCTTCCTGCACGTGTTGTGTTTCCCCTTTCCCTCCTTCTGCTAGCACCACGTGAGGGTAGGTTTCTCCTTGGGGAGATGTGGCGTTCTTCACACCTGGGATAATCTGGAAGCATTGGGAAAAGAGGAGGAAACCTGTGGCATAAAGTCCAAGGCCTAGCAGGCATGAGAGCAGTCCTGCCGTTGAGTAGCTCTTGGGGTTGTGTGGGAGCAGAGACAAATGGAGGCAGCCCAGTAGGGATCCTGGGAGTGATTTAGCAAACATGCAGGGCAGTCTATCAGAGGCGCAGGGCCAGGCAACCTGAGAGGCAGCAGCTGAACCAAAGGGTGCAGCTAGGTTGTCTGCAGGTTGTGGGGAAATCCAAGGCAGCTCTGCACTGGGATGAGGGGCAAAGGCAAGGGTTTGTGAGGACCTGTGCGGAATAGGGGCAAAACCCACGGATGTTCATTTCTATGCAAATGAGCTCCATATTTGCAATAGGAGCCTCTCAGGTGCACTCCCTCCATGACTGGAGAGGAAAATGGGCAGCAGCAGGGACTGAATGACTCCCTGCTTACAAATTATAGTAACTTGCAGGATTTCTGGCATGAAAGAGCTCTTGCAACCTCTTGCGCACCCTAGGGGGACCTGTGGGACATCGAAAGCCCTCAGGGCTGCAGACCGAGGCTCGGCTGAAGGGACAAGGGCACCTGCAGTAGCACCAGGTCTCAATGACCCTGTGATGGCATTCCACTGCAAACCACTTTCCTTAAAAAAGTCCACACACAAAATCTCCTCCAAAGACCAATAATTCAAAAGATACACCACCAACAAAAGAACTAGACGTCTTCAAGGCAGACTATAAAAACAAAGAATGGTAGAGATTGAAAAGGGTGGACTTCCTTGTTTACATGCTTTTCTAGATTTGTTGTTTCATTTTGATAGACTTGTTTTTCATATTCAGGCCCACACCATTAAAAAAGATATGTTTTTATGTCTTTTATAGAGTTTAGTGGCCCAGACAACCTGGGACAGCAATTTCTCACTCTGTAGACACAGCCATTCCTGCTAGGAGAAGTTGAGCTCTTTTGCCTTCTGCCACTTGTCCTGCTCAGTTCCCATCCCACCCCACACCTTGGGGTGCTTCAGTCACGAGGTCTAAAACCTGTCTACAGGCTGGCCATGGCTGAATAGAGATTCCTATAGATTTTGTGGCTAAGGGCCTTCTCAAGGGAAGGAGCCATTGGTTGGAGCAGCCAGAAGAGCGTTGTGGTCGCAGCCAAGATGCTGCTGGAGGTTTTGGTGGCCTCAGTGGTGAGCGCTTCCTCCCGTGACGGCAACAACCGCCTGCCCTGTGCGGCTGTGTGGCGAGTGCCGCTTGATGCTCACTGCCCTCACTGGCAGCCAGATTTTGTGTGTGGGACCATGGCCATGTGAGCACAGCCGCAGTGCCCAGCGAGGCCAGGACCCACAGTGGGAGGAGGGTTAATCCCCGTGGCACAGTATGTGTGGGGAAGGGGCAGCCCCTGAGCACCCTGTAAAGACCCTGCCTATTGCAGGACCAGCCCTGGCCAGGCCAATGTTGAGAAGGTCAGACCCCTCTGTGACATGGGCTGTGCTCACAGGGAACATCCTGTGTCACAGCCACAGCGATCAGAGGGCACGCTCCAGGCTCTCCTCACATGTCGCGACGAACCCGGGGGAGCCCAAGCACTGGGACTGCTCTCGGCTCTGCTCTGCTGCGAGGAGTGCAGAACCCTGAGCAGGAACCAGTGAGGGGTGGCTGGAGTAGTGCAGGGCTACGGTGACGTGTGCAGGAGGAGCAGGAGAGGAGCTGTTTCTTCATCACCTCCTGTTTGCTCTTTATCCAGAGCAAAGAAGCTAGGATGGAACTCTGGGACACTGACCATGGCAGGTGCCGCGGCCAGGGGATTCCAGTGCTTCCGCCACAGGGTAAAGCCTCCCGGAGATCTTCTCCAAAGGCTATCGCAGATATCATGAGCTGTGAACATGGCTGTTGAAGGTCTGGTGCTGCGGGATCCTGCATGGGGCTGGGGCAGCAGGCAGAGCACAGGCTCATTGTGCCTTTTGGCTCAGGTGCCAGTGTGGCTGCCAGGACTCCTGGCTCCCAACCCTGATGCTGTCCCCACAGTCCCAGGACACCCCACTCCAAAGTACCTGCCACAAGGACCTCCCAGTGGAGATGGCCTACCTGAGCTGCCAGGCCTCCACATTAATGCCATCTCGATCTCCGCTGCTGAGACCCTCTCAGGGTTGGGCTTAGCTTGCTGACTGAGTATGACTGCAGGTGTCAGCTCCTTGGCTAACCATGTGCTGCACATTTGTGAGCAGGGCCACACAGAGCCTGATGCGTCTTTCCCTTCTTTTCCAGAGACCCTTGCTATCTGGGAAGGAGTCTCCAACTACATTGTACAGCAGTTGATGCTGAACAAGGTGGGTCTGCCCCTGCACCTTCCCTGGATCCCTTCTTCTGCATCTCTTTTGGT
The DNA here is from genome assembly GCA_013398735.1 of Nothocercus julius. Taxonomy (NCBI): domain Eukaryota; kingdom Metazoa; phylum Chordata; class Aves; order Tinamiformes; family Tinamidae; genus Nothocercus; species Nothocercus julius. The sequence continues at coordinate 72,129 of VZSV01000439.1, forward strand.
ATTTGAGGCATGAGTTCTCTGGTTTTACTTGCATTTTTTTAAGAGCATGAAGAACAGGGAGAATGAAAGCACCTGAAGTGGTCTTCTCAAGACCTCCTCCAGGGGTTCTCCAAAGCTTTCCCGAGTCCTCCATTCATCCCCTTTGCACAGCAGGACTGAGCAGGCCACCAAGCACCATCCCCATGGAGATGACTAGTTACAAGCATTGTCCCCCTAGCACTCCCATAACTCTTTTCTTCCTTCCTCTTTCCAGAGAGTCAGAGTTATTTGGCTTGGCACCTTTGGTGCGGTGACTCAGTAAGTTGGTGGTGGAAAACACGGTCTTGTGATGGTTCACAGACCCGTGTTCCACCTTTTAAGGAATAGTGCGAAACTTCACAACCTCACCTATGATAAGACCTATACTCCTGATCAGAAGACCTTCTGAAATTTTGGCTTCCCCTGTTCTGGGACATTTTTGGGCAGGGCATAACTGCTGTTTAGCAGTAACTGTTAGAGCTCCAGACTTGTGTCACCAGGCTCTAAAAAGAGCTTCACTTTGTAGCTCTCGGGACATCATCATGGCAATTACCATTAGACTCCCTCTCTCCCTCACTTGATTTCACAGCTGGCTACAGCTGTGACTCTGAAAAGGCAAATAGTTTTATTTCTGCTGTCTTTTCCCTTCTCCTTGCACCTTGAAGTAGATCACAGTCAGCTGTACAAAGCCTTGAAATAGAGAATGGGACACTAGTGTGTTTGGATTTCTTTTTTTCTTTCTTTCTTTCATCCATGTGATACGGCTCTGTGATTTTTTTCCCCGTGTAGAGAGAGATGGGCCTCAGGCACCAAAAGCAGGGATGTTTTGTGCACTTGAGAGGGTGCTGGGATGGACTGGAAGATCTAGTTGGCTGTATTGCATTCCTTTTTTCCTTTCGTTTATTTTTTTTCCCCCTTCTATTTCATCCATTTCACATGGCCTTGTGAAATCTTTCCCAGTGTGGAATGGGCTGAGCTTGGCCCAAGTCCTTTGACCTGGCACCCATCAAGGCAGCTAGCCCCCTTCCTCCTCTCCTTGTCCTGCTGTCGAGCCACATGTTCATAGGAGATGGTTGTGGCCCTTTCTTTGCAACTCTGTAGGGAAGAAAGCATTGCTGTCCACTTGGTACATTTGGTGGCAGAGTGCTTTGAACATCTACTCGCATGAATTTTCCTAGAAGGTCGAGAAAGACAGTTCTGCAGGAATGCCTTGCTTGAAGACCACAGAGCTGTTGAGTTTTAGTGTACTCTGCTAGGGACTTTGTTCTTCTTTTTCTGCTTCCCAGGTCATAAGCTTTCTGAGCCCCTGAAATGTGCGCGCATAGCCCAAGACGTCTCCCTTCCCCGCAAAACAGTGGAGGCTAGCCTAGAAGAGACCCTGCATCTTTTCTGCCGCTGCCTCGAGAGTGGCAGGAATGTCGTGTTTGTCCTGAAGAACACTGGCATGCTTGTCATTGAAGGGACAGATGTGAAAATGTGATTTTACAAAGAGTGCCTGGAAAGACTTACTGGGACCGAGCAGATGCTAGCGGCCCTTCTTGCGGTAAGTTCTCCATTTCTGCGGTGCTCCCAGTCGTCTTTTGAAATTCACAAGGGAATGCAATTCTGTTAGCCTGCCATGACCACATCCATGTTGAAGTACATGGACAGTCCTGGCTGAGAGGAATGCCAGCTGCCCGAACAGTTTGTCTTGGGCGTTCAGAGGACTTGCTGATGAAGATGAACCTGTGCAGAAGTGTCCTGGGTCCGTCCAAAGATTCATACATCCCAGGAGCCAGTTTCCACGTTCTCAGCAAAGAAGGCCAAGACAAGAGGAGGCCTCTTGTGTGTTTTTTCCCACTAGACTTCCCTTCTTGCAAAAAGCCGTGCTTTAGTGCCCCTTTTTGTGAGGATGGCCTCCAAAGCCATGTTTCCCTAGAACATGTCTGGCATGGTAAGGCAGCAAGTTCAGCTGTTTCCCCAGAGCAAAAGTATTGCCACTTTCCCCTTTCCTCTCTCCCGTTTCAAGAGCAAAAGTATTGCTCTTTATCCCTTTGCAATCTTGGCCAGATCTCCTCATGGGATACACTTGCCAGGGCCTGTGGGGATGTCAGACCTCTCTGTCAACTTTTTGTTGACCTCATTCCTCTCTCTTTGAAGCTGAAGGGCCTGAGTGTGTCTCTCCCAAATGGCATCTCCTCACAGTTTTGGATCCTCATGGTGCTCTTGCTCTGTGACATTCCTAGTTCAGTGTCGAGGTCAGGGATGGTTGCTTACCCCACTCTCTGGGCAGGAAGCAGACGCACAGGCTGAGCAAGATCCAGAGGGAGATGGTGGGCCTAACCCCACACCTGGCACCTTATCTTTCCTCAGCTCAGGAGGCATCAGGTCAGGGCAGCAGGGAAAACACAGCAGCCCAGCTGGTGAAATGTCTTCTCATGTGCTTGCCTCCCTCACTTTCTGCACTAGGAAAGACCTGAGCTAACTGAGTCTCTGAATGCTGACACTTGCAAAAGGCCTGAGCATATTCCTCCCCTTTCTGCTTTATTTCTCTCCAGTGGTTATAGTGCCTAAGTGAGGGGCTGCTGAGAGGAATAGAGCAATTGCATATTTCAGAGGCAGCTTCTTCTCTAAGCAGTAGAAAAGGTTGCTTCCCTTGTGACCACTTAGATAATTCTCTTGGCATCATCTCCCATCTGTTTCTCTCCTTTGCAGATGCCGGAGATGAGGAATTCAGTGCTCTTGGACAATGAAACTACTCTTTCCCAGACACGCTCCAGTCATGTCGTTGCCTTTCCTGAGTGAGTGGGTTTCCTTCTTAACCCCTGGCTGGCCAAGACAGCAGCTGCTCATGGCATATTTTGTAGCCTTGTGTTGCCAGTCCTTGTGAAGGCTGCTCAGAAAGCCACTTCTGAGCAACCCTTTCAAATGAGCATCAAGGTACGGGTTCCAGTGAGTCACTGTCTTGGGATATTTTTATGTCTTCTGTCAAATGTGCATGACTCAAATGTGTCCTGACCATGTTGTCTTGGGTCAACATTTCTCTTCTTTTTTTGTGGGGAGACCTGTGTAGGCCACAAGGAAGCCTGTGCCCAGCGGGGTTTTGGAGAGCTTTGTCCTGGCTCCCATGGGGCTCAGTGTTTTCTTCCATTACGTGTCTGGGTGATCGAGGTTCTTTTTCACATGTGCACAGACATGAGCTTGGGAAGGCTGGCAAGTGATCTGGAGGGTGAGACAGGAATTAGAAAGGTTGCTGGAAATCTGTACCAAAGGAGACTAATGTGTTCTTGCCTTAACATGAGCATGACCAGGAGATGGGCAGTCATCCCAACAGCACACAGGAGGTTTGGCTTGAAATTGGTTTGGCATTTTCACAGGAAAGCCAGGGAAGCACTGCAAGAGTCAGAGGAGAAAGGTCATGCTCCTCCAGGCACTGCAGGTCTTCCTGATGTCTCTCAGCTTGATGAGACCCTCCTCCAGCATCAGGCATATTCTGCCTATTGCACTTTGAAAAAAGAGGGACCTCCCAACACGTCCCAAATGCCCTTGTTCACCATTATTCACAAGGTGCAAAGAAAGTGTGGTGCCCCCTGCCTTTAGACTGATGCTTTTTCCTCTTTACAGGTGCAAGCTGGAGAATAGACCTAGAAAATCACCTGGGGCACCTGTAAAGCCCAGGCGGGAGGAGGAGAGGAGAGGAGAGGCCAGCACTGGCCAGAAAGGTAATGCAAGAGCTGGTTCTTGGTGGGGGTTTGTGCCTTCTCCCTCTGTGCTCCTGGGTAGGCCAGTGGAGCCCAAGTGACTGTGTGATGGCTCAGGCAGCATGAGACACTAGAGAGGACGCTGCTCAGCCAATAGGGCAAATCTCAAGTGAGTGCTGAGGGAACAAGACCTCAGCACAGCACAACACTCCCGCCTGCATCGATACCTCCAAGTTCAACTGTCCCCCATTTCCATGCCCTGCCCTCCTAAACATGCCTAATAAACACCCATACATCCCAGCAAGTCTCCTTTTTGCAAATAGGACAGAGAGTGAGAAAAGCACTACCCCCCAGAAATGATGCTGTAAAGTACAAATGACAAGACAGAGAGAAGGCAGTGTCCACAATGGGCAAAGCCCACCCAGGAAACAAGACTTCAAAGGAATCAGCCTGATGCCTCACAGTTTGACCTCAGGCTGAGAAGACCTGCATAGTTTTCCTTTTCAAGAGACCTCTGCAGTGCTGTCCTGAAGGCTTTTCTTGTCTTCTACCCACAGGAAATCTTCCTGCCAACCACCTCCTCTTGAGAAAAAGCGACCCACCACCCACAATTTCTGATATCAATATTTTAAATGATAAGGGGAAGAAATCTGAAAGAGAAGCCACTCGTGGCAGGTGAGACACTTGGAGGAATGGATGAGAGCAAGCCTGTAGCCTTGTGCATGTGTGGGTGAGATGCTTCCTCTGCGCAACAGGTTCAAATCAGCTCTGAGATTTCTTGATGCCAGGCAGTAGCTGGGACTGTCAGACAGTGTTCCATACATTTTCCAGGACAGGGTATCTGTGTCCCTTAGAGGGACTCTGTCTCTAAAAAACCCTGCTCTTCTCCTTGCTGCATCAAGAGAGAGCCATACCCGGACATAGGGAGCATTCCTGTGGGCACATCTTGCAGCCTTGGGCATTTCAGCTGGGGCTGATCTCGCTCTCTCTTCACGTGAACACAGTCACATGAGCCCACATCATTCCTGGCAACAGCCAACAGAAGTGTCTTATGCTGCAGAACCTTGCAGAACAGGGCGGAGACCAAAGTCCCTCTGTGCTCACAGCACCTCCCCATAATGTCTCTTTTCAGCATGTTCCCAGCCATCCATGCGACTTCCTCCCAGAAGGTGAGAAAGGGCAGGAGGAAGCAGAATGCTGCAGCCATGCCCCCAGTGGAGAAAGATGAGAATAGGGTTGCCAAGTGGGTGGAAGAGGTATGTGCTACGGACTGAGATAATCTGCGCGTCCTACGGATTTGTGGCAAAGCACCCTTCTATGGGCAGGGAGTGTGAAAGATCCGTTCCTGAGGCTTCATTTGGCCATTGGCTGACCTTGTCATGGCCTTGCTATAAAGGGTGCAGGTCCTGCTCTAGTTTTGCAATGCGTTTGTTACTACTCTGTTCTCAGGAAAGACATCAGGAGGCCCTCTTTGGTTCTAGTGGTGCCCACTAGAACCACTAGAGGCACCTTGCAGGTCTTTCAGGGATAGGGCAGGCACAATTCTGGTTTAGCTCTTCTCATCAGTTAGATCAAGAACACAATTAGTAGATGTGCTGAGCTGCTAGGATTAGCTTAGGAGCATAAAGGAGCTGCCAGGAAAGATCAAGTGAAGAGGTAGAAGAGAAGGTGAGAAGTGATCTTCGTGCACTGGAAAAGAACACATGCCAGAACTAATCTTCGTTGTTTCATTTCTGTGGCCCCACAGGTTGGAAATATCACGCCAGAGTAAGAGGCAAAGGGACTCATGCCTTTCCTCCAATCTGAAGGCCTTCAAAGATTTCCCTGTACTTTGCCTTTTGCTGAAGAGACAAGGAAGGAAACAGACAATAATGAGAGAGAAGCACACTTTTGGGAAACTCATTGGAATAAACACCAGTATTTCCTGATACATGTTTTCCAGAAGCATCTGTTAGGGGTTGACCTGTTAGAAAGTAGCTCTGTGGAGAGGAATCTGAGAGCCCTGGTGGCCAACAAGTTAACCATGAGGCAGCCAAGTGCCCTTGTGGGGAAGATGGCCTATGGAATCTGGCCTGCATTAGGAGGAGTATTGTCAGCAGTTCAAGGGAAGGCATCCCACCCCTCTCCTCAGCTCTTGTGAGGCCGCACCTGGAGTATAGGGTACAGTTCTGGGCTCCCCAGTACAAGAGGGCCGTGGAGCTTCTAGAAAGAGTCCTGCATAGAATGACATAGATGATTAAGGGACTGAAACTTCTGTTGTATGAGGAAAGACTCAGTGAGCAGAGCCTGTTTAACCTACAGAAGAGAAGACTGAGAGGGGATCTTATCAAGACGTATAAAGACGTGAGGGGAGAATGGAAAGAGGATGGGGCTAAACTCTTCTTGGTGGTGGCTGGTGACAGAACAAAGGGTAATAGGTCCACATGGAAACAGAGGAAGTGTCATCTCCCTGTGAGGAAGAGCTTCTTTCCTGTGAGGGTGACAGAGCCCTGGGACAGAGTGCCCAGAGAGCTGGTAGAGTCTCCTTCTTTGGAGATACTCAAAACCTGCCCGGATGTGACCCTGCGCCCCGTGTTCTAGGTGTCCCTGCTTAGCAGGGGGATTATACTAGGGGATCTGGAGAGGTCCCTTCCAACCTCAACCGTTCTTTGATTCTGTGATCTGTAAGAGGCAAGGAAGCATCAGAAATGGAGCTGGTACTCCACATGAACACGGTCTTCTTAAAGTGCCACACTGCCCATCACTGTCCTTTTTTCATCCTAGTGTGACACTTTTAACAGACTTATCTCTGCCCACGTAATTTTGAAGGGGAAGGTCAGTGACATCATCCGAACAAGCGATGATGCCTCCTTTCAGAGCAAGTCCCTTGCTTGAGGTCTTCTCTGCAGTGGCTGAGTGGGCTGTGAGGAGCCAGGGGCTCTACCCATGGGATGCAGAGCACTTAGTCTCTGAGCATGTTCTTCCTGATATCCCATACATACAGAGAGTGCAATGTTTAATAGAACAAGTTTATTTTGAAGATAGTTGCTGTTACAAGGGATATTGATTTAGCAGCGTCATTCCACAATGTACAGAAATCACAAATGCACTTACACAGTTGAGTCTCAATACCAATGGGATTGCTGTTATCAGTATGTACAGTATGCTCGCATTCACGATGCTGGGCATCTCTAGTCACCAGAATGGAATACATGGGATGAAGTCAGCACAGGCTTATAGCTCTCTTCAAAATTCCTTTGTTAGTTCTTCAGTTGTTCCTTTGCACCCTATGTTGGGCTGAGCCACGAATATACTTCCCTCATGCTGGTCTGGCTAATCTCAAGGAGATATTCACATTCATATTATCAAATCAGGAAGGAACATTTACACCGGTTAATCCACTCGATAGTTATAGCTGCTTCTCTAACATGAAGGTCATCCTGTGGTGACACATGTTTTAAGATGAAGTCAGTTTTCCACACAACAGCAGTGATTAGTGAGTTCTGTGCTACATAATCCTAGCTTCCTGAACACCTCACCCTTTGCCCATCTCCTCTGCATCTTTTTATGTGGTAAGGATTTACTGGTCAGTCACAAAGCGACAAGAACCAAAATCTGTCCTTTTCACAAGAATGCATTAAAGAAAAGTAACTTAAGAATGAAATGAACAACACATAGATTAGATATCAAATACCTTGGGAACGGGGAGTAGAGGCACATGATACAGTTATTGGTGCTCACAATTTACCCTTTGGGTCAATCTCCTTCTGGCATCTTTGAGCTCCTTGTTCCTCAAGCTGTAGATGAGGGAGTTCACTGTTGGAGGCACCACTGAGTACAGAACAGGCAGCACTTCTGTCACAGAGCCCAAGGTGCTATGAAGTCAGCTCAGGCAGCAACCCCTCTCCTGCCATTTCTGAACAGCCCAGTTCTCTTTCTCCCTGGCCTCAGGTACTGCAGCGTTTGCTCTGTTAGTGAGAGTCACATTCCACTATTCCATTGCCATCTGCTGTCTATGCCAAGATGTCACCACTTGGAAGTGGAGGCATTGCACACACAGCAGTCTTGGCCTTTGGGAATAGATTTCCCCGTGATCAGTGCACACTCTGTGCCACAGCAGAGGCTCTACAGCCCATATATTACTAAGGAAATGCAGAAATGCAGCTTGGAGCACAAACATTAGCAGAGGGAGATGCACAAGCTCTCACAGGGCTGAAACCTTCTTAGAACAACTGGCACGTGGTGGGATCACTCAAACAACTGGAGGACTATGATAGCACAGGCCTTCCTGAAAATGTCCATTATTTCATCATAGGAAAACAGTGACATTAGAATTACTCAATCCTTTTAGCTGATGAAAATGGGTTTGTATTTTTAAAATGTGGAAAAGTATTTTTCACCTTCTCAGGAAGAGCTCACCTCTCTAACCACAAGCATCCAATGGCACTTGGAGAGGTCCCAATGGACGTGAGGTACCTGCTTTGGTACTCTCTCAGAGAACCTGCAGAAGACCAGTGCCCCTTCAAGCTGCACATGAAGGCTGGGCAGAGAAGCCAGGACACCTACATTGGCACCATATAGCAAACATCCTTGCAATTGCATCTGATCCCAGGTCTGACAATCCCTTTCCTTTTAAAAAGAGAGA
>VZSV01000439.1:87835-100382 GCA_013398735.1 Nothocercus julius
TTACTCCGTGTGAGCTGCTTCTTATCAGTCCTGCTGAGCCTGTTGTTTTCCACACTTCTGGCCACTCGCTGCCCTCTGGCGATTTTCCCATTAAACAACCTTATTCCCAAGGAAGGAAGGAAGGAAGGAAGAAAGGAAGGAAGGAAGGAAATACTCTGTCTATAGTGCCACATTTCACAGAATTACACAGAATCAACAAATAGTTGAGGACTTCAAGGGACCTCTAGACAACATCTAGTCCAACCCCCATTCTCAAACAGGGACACCTAGAGCATGTGGCACAGGGACACATCCAGGCGAGTTTTAAAGATCTCCAGAGAAGGAGACTCCACAGCCTCTCTGGACAGCCTCTTCCAGGGCTCTGTCACCCTCACAGGAAAGAAGTTCTTCCTCATATGGAGATGCAACTTCTTGTGTTTCAATTTGTACTCATTACCCCTTCCCATATCTTCTCCTATTTCTTTATTCTTTCTTCTTCTACCCATTCTGTCTCTACAGAGCTCTCCAGGGAAACATTCATTGAACCAAAGCACATAGGGCTTTTTCATGTTTTACATTCATGTCAAAAAATGCTTCAGGCCCTCTGTCTTAAAAATGAGCGCCATGCAGTCCTCATTGCAAATGTGGTGTTATGCTGACTGCACCTTTCAAGGGGACCCTGGAAATCATGGGATGCAGGACGAAAGAAGTTAGGAGGAAGGACGTAGAAGGGATTGCTAGAGGCACAGGATGACGACAGTAAGGCCATGAGAGGACAAAGAAAGCCTTTACATGTCCTGGGTCACTTTCACTGTAACGAAGAAGAAACATGCAATAATGTAAATATCCTTTCTTTTCTTTGTCTTTTTTTTTCTTTTTTTTTTTCCCCAAAGTGCTCATAAATGCATTTTGAAACATTGAATATGCCCCTTTTGATAAAAAGAAATGAAAAGTGGAAAAGTCAAGTCTGTGATATCTGTGGTATACTGAACCACAGTTAGTGGAAGTCTGTACCACTTTTGAAATGACAGTGTGTGAAGTCAAAAAAAAAATTCTTTACTAGCAGCTCCTTTGTACATCTAAGCATTATAGAATATAGGGATAAAGCACTCAAGCACCATCTTTGGTTTGATTTCATCCAGCTGAAGTATAGTCTTTCCAAGACGGAAAACACATGAAAGATGTATTTACTAATATTAAGTATATCAATAATTGCTCAAAGTTTAAGAGTAAAATTTCAATGCCTGACTTTTTGCTGTTGTTGTTTTTCTCCTTGGTTTCTATTCCTTATCTGATATGGTCTTTCCTGTCTAATGAGCTGATGTTTAACCAAAGATATAAGATATCCCAGATAGGCTGTAAAATACCTATTGTCATGGAATAACCAGAATACAATTTAGGTTCAATTCACAGCAATTGTATTCCTATTGCGGTGGGAGAGAACACAGAGCAAGAGAGTGCCAGACTCTGCTGATGTGAACTCTGCTCAAGCGAGACAGTTACAGAGTTTAGATACCTTTGTCTGTGAAAGACCTGTCTTTCACAGAACTACAGCCATATGGATGAGCAAGATGTGGGAAGTGGCAACAGGGCATGAATTACTTCAGAAAAGGAAGCTCTAATGGCACAGAGAGTTCATTCTTTTACAAAGGATGCATTCCTTGTATAACGGGGTCACTCTGACTTCAGCAAGGCCATTGCAGATACTTTCTGCTGGATAGCCCTGCCAGGGCCTATTATGTGTTAGGCATTTTATTTTCATGCATCTATGCCTAAAAGTGTCTGGAGGGGATTCGTAGAATTGTAGAACGATTGAGAGGGAAATGAGACAATCTGGAGACCACCTAGTTCAAGCATTCTGTGCACAGCAGGGTCAACCTCAGCAGCTTGCTTAAGACCATTTCCAGTTAGGTTTTGAAAATCTTCAAACATGGAGATGCCACAACCTCGTTGGGCACCTTGTTTCAGTGTTCAAACACCCTCACTGTAGAAAAGTTCCCTCTTATGTTTAAAAGGATTTTCTTGTATTTCAGATTGTGTCTCTCTCCTCTTGCTCTGTCCCTGGATACCTTTGAGAAGAGTCCAGCTTCATCTTCTTTACTGCCACGCATGAGATAGTTACTTTGGTAAGAAGCCCTGGGTCCTTCTCTTCTCCAGAATGAAGAATCCCAGCTCTCTCAGACTCTCCCGATAGGACTGATGCTCCCATCCCCCAATGATCCTTGTGGCCCTTACCTGGACTTTCTCCAGCATGTGCATGTCTCTTTCATACTGGGGTGCCTGGCACTTGACACAGCACTCCAGATGTGGGCTCAGCAGTGCTGAGTAGAGGGAAGGATCACCTCCTCTGAGCTGCTGGCAAAACTCCTCCTAATACAGTCCAAGATGTAGTGGTTTTCTTTGCTTCGAGGGTATGCTCCTGGCTCATACTGAACTTGTACTGGGTCCAGTATTGACTCCTGGTCTATGTTGCTGGGAACTGGCCTCCAGCTGGATTGCATGACCACTGATCACAGGCCTCTGAGTGGGGCTGTTCCACTGACTGCTGTCAGGAGCCCTCCCTCAATCCCCCTTCTACTGGCTCAAGGGTGGGAAAGTGAAGTAGGCCCTGAGAGGTGGGTGCTGCCTGAGGAGTGCCAAACTTCTCCTGAGGTGCCTCAGTCCCATACAGAAGAGTATGCAAGAAGCAAGGAAAACTTTAGTGGAATGAAACATAATTTCCATATAGATAGATAAAAGATCATGTATTTTAAAAAAGTTACAGATTTTCTTTTTGAGGCTTCAATGTAATTCACTGTATCCTTGCAATTGCACAGCAATGATAAAACTATCCTGCTCTGACTCCAGCTGAACCATTTTTGTGAACTTGTTTCCCTCCTCCTCCCTCCTTTTCCCTTAAGCCCAACCAGCTGGGCATCTGTCACCCCTTCATTCTGAGGATTCCTTCCACCCTTGGGAGACAAATTGCTCCTCAGGTGCTCCTTTGCAGCAACAATTTTCTATGGCTCCTAGAATGTCTCTACACAGAAACTTAGGGCTGATGACTGACAAGTCATGGCACAGGGGAAGTGACACTGTCCTGACAAAGGAGAAGTGACTCCAGGGACTCACCATAAACATTTAGGTGCTGTGGAATTCCCCACAGAAGGACCTATGAATGGGCCTGTTGTAACCCACTGAGCAGTATTGTGAGCTGATCGCTAGGTTACTGCTGATGTGCTCACTATTACTGGCTGAGGCCCTACAACCTTTAGGTGCCTGTGGGCTGGCACTGCTTTCACTGCCTATAAAAGAGAGTAACCCACTTAAGCTGGTGTGGACTCCAACCTCCTATAGCTGCAGACCCCTGTGTGGGGTATGCTCCTTCCCAAGCCTGAGTGACCTCCCACAGAGACCCCTGCTTGGGTGTTATCACCAGGGATGTTACCTGGCTGTGATATCTGCTCTTCTGGCACATGTGGTCCTTGCTGAGGTCCACAACACCTTCTCTGGGGTCCCCCTAAAGTTCCTCAGTGCCTCCTGGGGCTGGAGGAGCTCCCAGTGGGGAGAGGCTGCCATGGGAGAGGATGCTGGGGCTGGGGTGTTATCCTCTGCTGCCCCCAGAGAGACCCTGGACCCTGAGCAGAGATGTCTGGTTTTATCTCGCAGATGATGGTGCCCATTGCTGGGAGAAGTGAGCTGTGCTGGGGCAGTGAGGCAGGGAGAGCTGATGGCAGCCACACGGCCCCTGCTCTCCTGTGGCTGGGAAGGCTGAAACCAGTACATGAGTGGAGGATGGATGCACAAGTGGTAGTGTGCAGGCAAAAAAAAGGACAGAAAAATATGCAAAACAAGAAGTAGGGAACATAGTTAACTGTAGTGTAGGAAAGGAAAACTAAAACAGGGGGGAAAAAAAGCAACTCTCAGAAACTGACAGGTTAGCCACAGATGCCTCATCTTTTACATATGCATAGATATATAGAAAGAGATACAGGAATAGATGTGTTTGACTCCTTTTTCACTATTCCAGGAGTACCTCTCTGAGTAGTTCAGGCATCAGCTTAGCAAAAGGAAGGAAAGGAGCTGGGGTGAATGATGAGGGGGGGGTTGTGTGCTCAACTTGAGCCCTCACTTGCCACTGGTGTATAGACACCAGTGTCTAAAAATACCTCAAGGGAGGGAGTGAGGGGGATGGGGCCTCTTTTCAGTGGTGGCCACCAATAGAACTAGAGGTAATGGCCACAAACCGAAACACCAAAAGTCCCACAGGAACTTAAGGAAAAATTTTTTGACTGTGAGGGTGACAGAGCACTGGAATAGGCTGCCCAGAGAGGTTGTGGAGTCTCCTTCTCTGCAGATCTTCAAAACCCGCTTGGACGCAGTCCTGAGCCACCTGCTGTAGGGGACCCTGCGTGTGCATGGGGGTAGGACTAGATGATCTCTAGAGGTCCCTTATAACCTTAAGCATTCTATGATTCTATGATTCTATCAGTGTGTGGGATCCTCTCAGGAAGAGCAAGCAAGTTGCAGAGATCTCTGGATGGAGGAGGGAGGCTGCTTGGGTGTCACATGCTGCACAACCATTGAACCGTGCTCCCTGCTCAGCTCCCACAGTAGAGGTTTCTCACCCATTCACACTGGGGAGCAGCTTCTTAAAACCCAGCCAAGGAACAGGGATCCTGTCTCAGCTCCCATGGGCATCTGCTTTAGGAATAGATATGACATCTTCTTGGCCATGGAAATATGTGCTAGTGTTCAGGGCCTGCTCTCACCTCCAACAGGCTCACTGCTATAGGGCCGTAGCCCAGCACTCGGGGGCTCTGTGCAGCTCTGTGCTGCAGCTCTGTGGTGGCCCCTGTCCCAGGGTGGCCCAGGCAGAGCCCCTAGGAAAAGAGCAAGTGGGGGCAAGGAGACTGAACCATCCTTCCCAGAGGGACGTAACAGGACTCTGCAGACAGGCACTTATGGCTGGAAACTCTGCATGAGGGTTGCAGGATGGGAATGTCTGAGACTGACTTTAAGGCTGAGAGAGCTGGGCCTGTTCAGCCTGAAGAAGAGAAGGCTGAGAGGGGACCTGATCAGTGTATATAAATATCTTAAGGGAGGGAGTGAGGAGGATGGGGCCAGACTCTTTTCAGTGGGGACCTGTGATAGGCCAAGAGGAAATGGCCACAAAGTGAAGCACCAAAAGTTCCACAGGAACTAAAGGAAAAGCTTCTTGACAGTGACAGAGCGCTGGAATAGGTTGCCAAGAGAGGCTGCAGAATCGCCTTCTCTGGAGAACTTCAAAACCTGCTTGGATTCAGTTCTGTGCCACATGCTCTAGGTGACCCTGTGTGTGCAGGGAGGTTAGACTAGATGATCTCTAAAGGTCCCTTCCAACCTTAATGATTCTATGACCCTGTCAGCAGAAATATCCTCCAGCTAGAGTCATCACTATTCTCACTCCTCAGAGACCATGGGCTCTTGCAGGAGCACGGCCTGTCTCAGAGCCTGCTCTTCCCAAGATGTCCTCTTTCCCCACTGCTGTTCTGTGGTACTTTGACCTCCCTGATCAGTCATGGGAAGACATCCAACACCTAGGGAGGGAAGCACCATCTCTGGGTCAAACTCCCACATGGTTTTAATAAGAGCAAATAGCAATGCATGGGATAAAAGTAGAGAAATGACAAAAGAGGAAATGCCCAGTTCTTTCTGCTACTACTGGGAAAAGGGAGAGCGCTCTCTATCACTCATGGCTCTATAAGATGCACAGACCTCTCTTCTTTCCCAGCTGCACCCAACCACAGGGCAGCAATGGGCTCTCCCAGACCTGGGTTCAGGGACAGTCTGGCACCAGGATCCAGTCTCACGGCCTTGGTGTCCTCATGAGGATGTGCCAGGGATGCCCCTTCAGCATCATCATACATTGTGTCTGTGAAGGGAAAGGATGGGGCAGCAAGTTGCAAGCCTTGCAGTTTGCCACACATACATGCACCTTCTGGGCTGTAAATCCCCTTCCGCCCTGTCTCTCACTGCCTGAGACCTTCAGTCCCCTGATCCCACCCAGTCTCCTCACCAGGAAAACTTCTGGGGCAGGTTCCCTCCCCATGCCGGGAGGTCAGGCTCTCAGGCTGCTGCCACTCTCCTGGCACTGGGCACAGCACCCCATGAACCAGCAGCAGCTGCATTTCCCCCTTACCTCTCTGTGCCTCCTTGAGCCATTCACCCTCCTCTGCTTCCCTGGGCACTTCCCAGTCTCGCTGCCCAGGAACAAGATCCTCCCCAGGGTCAGACACTTCTCTGGCATCATCATAGCCATCTGCTGGGCCACTACTGGGCACAAAAGGGACGTCTGAAACTAGAGAGGAACTGGTGATGACAGTAGGCCTCCCATAGAGCAGAGGAAGGAAGGACATGCAATAATGAAGGGCAGAGACACTGGTGTTGCCAGGACCACAGAAGATCCAGTATGCTGGATCCAGGGTTATGGAAGTGTGTGTGAGGCAGTGAGGTGCCCTCTCCCCCTGCCACAGGGATAGCAGAGATGGGGTCTGCACCAGGCCTGGAGAGTCCCTGGGACAAACTCAGAGCCTGAAGGAGGCAGGGACAAGTCGAGTCCAGCAAAGCCCCATTCAGGCACCCAGCTCAGTGGGGCAGCACCAGATCCTTGTCTGCTCTGCATGGCTCTGGAGTCATTCCTGAGGGCAATTCCTCCCCATCCCAGTGGTGACACTCAGTGATGCTGCTTTCAGTCACACAGCTAAGGAGAGGAGGGTCCAATCCTTCCCTTGACTTGTTGCCCATTACCTGGTGCTGACCCAGGATGCTCCTCCTCCTCACTGTCCCTGGGCTCCGGCTGCAGCTTGGTCAGGGAGTCCTCTGAATGCTCACTTGCTCCTCCTAGCAAAAGGAGCAGCGAGCATTATCAGGGTGAACACTGCTGACCCTACTGATTGTCAGCCCTGCTGGGGATGGGGACCCACCTAGCAGGGACTGCATGGGGACGAGGGCTCAGGACTTTGCCTGCTCCCATGGGACAAAAACTCATCTTCAAAGGCCTTTCAGAGCTGCCCTGGCCACCCCCCCTCCCTTACCCGACAGGTACTACCTATGGATACAGCAGGGCAGCCAGAGAGAATCTGTGCCCCATGTTGCGATGGGCAGAGCTGGTGGTGAGGAAGCTCCTTGCCTGAGCCCACCATGGTGCTGCTCTCCTGAAGGAACCTGTGACCCCAGCACTGAGGGGACAATTGGCCTGAGGGCTGTGACGGTCTCATCACAGGTTAGGGCTGGTGAAAAGGGCCCTGCCATGTGCTCCCTCCCAGAACCAACCATACAGACCTGGAGGACTGAACCTTGCTTGCTGCTCCCACACTTGGCTGTAGTCAATCTCCTGGTACACGGCCTCAGAGAAGGGCTCCAAAGACCTCCTGGAGGCTGAGGACATGTGCAGGATGAGCACAGGGACATGGAGAGAGGAGAAGGACCCTGATGTGGACACCCAGCCCTTCCACCCTGGCCACACCAGCACTGACCCCACAGCCCAGACCCACTGCTCTGCCCAACCACTATGGCCGGATCCCCAGTGACAGCAACGCCCCTGTAGAGATGGTCTGGGGCAATGTCACCTCATGCTGTCTCTTTAGAGACAGCCCCCAATGTCTCCTTTGGCCCAAGTCAGTCCCTGCTCTGACCAGGGAGCAGCTCCCATGGCTCCTCTCCCCAGGGAGCTCCTCGCTCTCTGCTGGACGGGTCCATAACATGGCCTTGCCCTGACGTGTGTGAACAGGGCAGGACAGAGGGAACAGCCCAGGGACCAACACACACTCTGAGAGACCCCCTGCCCTGAGCTCCTCTTGGCACCACTCCTGCCCCACAGCCTCCCCACCAGCACTGTCCAGAGCACAGCCAGCAGTGTCCTTGGACGTCCCCTGCTGCTCCCATCTCCCCCAGCCCCTTGCTGACATTTCTTTCTTCCCCCCCCACCATCTCCTCCTGCATCAGCCCTCCCACAACTCCTGCTTGCTGGTGTCCCGCAGACAGATAGTAGAGGAACAGAGAATAGGGGAGAGGCAGCACTCCCACCTCAGACCCCTCTGTTCCCTACAGCCCCCATAGCGCTGCCAAGAGGCATCATCTACCCTGGCATCGATGGGAAAGGACCCACCTCTGCGCTGAGCCCTGGCACTTTCCACTTGCCCTGCTAGGAGGGCCAGGAGCAGGCAGAGCAGGGCACCCAGGATGATGCAGATGATAACAGGCACCGAGAGTCTCCCGTTCCCTCTCACACGGCTCTGGGCGGGATCTGCATGGGCAGGAACATGGACGAGGCAGGCCCTCACCTGGAGCAGGTGTGGGCCCAGGGAAACCCCAGTGCTGACCCCTCACACATGGCAGGGCTGGGAGACCCTGTGCTGGGTCGTGGGGCAGCTCTCACATTGCTGGGTGACTCACAGCCCTCTACAAAGCCTCCCACTCCCACCCCTGGGCCCCCTCTCTGGGGCCCTGCATCCCAGCACAAGGCCCCTTCCCTTGGGCTGCAGGTCACGGCCTGGCCCCAGGGAGACCCAACCCAGGGAGGAGGGCAGGTTACCTGCTTGCGGGACTGATGTTGTCATCCTGGGTGCAGCTGCAGAGCGGGGAGAGAGATGTGGCTGTGCCTGTGGATGTGCCCTCCAAGTGCCATCAGAACAGTCCTCTGGGTGCTTGTGACAGGCCCTGGGCTCTCTGTTCTGGACCATGGGGAGGACAGCACTGACAGCCCAGAACAGGCATTCAGGGGGCTGCAGAACCCCACAGGAAGAGGCCTGAGAACACCCCGCCACACAACACCTGCTCCCCACCTGGCACCAGGCACTCAACCCCAGCAGGGACATCCTTGCTCTGAGGAGCTCTGGGGCCCTGTGAGAGCCCAGCTGAGGAAACATGTCCCCAGAAAAGGGGACTAAGCACTGCCACTCACCGGAGAAATTCACAGCAGCATCTTCCTTGTGCTGGCAGGCACCACTGTTCCCACACTGCATCTTGCAGTCCCAGAGAGACCGCTCCGTCCCTCTGCACTCCACTTGCTGCAGCCAGATGGGACCTGCCCCCTCCCCAAATACAGCCTCCCCCAGCGCAGACATGGCAGGGCCACAGCCCAGTTGCCTGCAGGCCACCTCAGCATCCTTCATGTTCCAGGAGTCGTCACACACTGTCCCCCAGGCACCGCGGTGCCAAACCTCCACTCTGCCTGAGCAGCCATCCTCTCCTCCCACGACACGAATCTTCTCCATCTCTGGAAAACACAGAACCCTCCGTGTCACTGGGGTAGTTGGGAGGGCCTGGCCAAGTGAGAAGGGCACAGGGAGGAGCAGCTACCTGTGCAGCTTGTAGAGTTCGGGCACTCGGCTACTAGGAGTGGAGGGGTTTCTGGTTGTCTCCCTGTAGAAGGAAATGCTACAGTGAAGGAAGGGGCTGCTTCATGCGGGTCATGTGGACAGGATGAGGACTGACCTGTGCTTGAATCTCCCAGCACCTCCCCCCACTCATGGACAAAGCTGAACCCCCTGATAATGCAGTGTACAACAGTGCTGAGCTCCAGGGTTACCCTGGCTCCTCAAGCCCAAAAGTTTCCCTGGTTAGCAGAGGAGCAGGAGCATGTCCCCAGAGGGGAGGCTGTTCTGAGCTCTGGTGCCAGCACTGTCCTGGCCATGGCCTGGTTCCTACATAACCTTGAGCCACAAGCACTGCGTTCTCTCTCACCCTTCTCATTCCCTCAGCAAACCATAGCCATGAGTGTAATGCTCTACATGGACTTCCCAAGCTAAAAGGTGATTGTCTGGGCCCTGTCTATGGACAACAGAGAGCAACAGGCACCTCCAAGAGCTGTCCAAGGTGAGGTAGAGGAGACCACCAAGGTGAGGTGGAGGCTGCATGTGCCTCTTCCCCACCTTGGCGAAGGGGGTAGCTCAGGGCAGATACTGCTCAGTGTCTGAGAGCTGAAGTTGTGTTTGTGTCCCTGACAGCAGAATGCTCTGAGATGGAAAGTAAAAGCCACTCCAGACCCCTTCTCAACATTGCGCCTTGCTGAACAGGGAGCAAGACCTGCTGTGAGCTTTGTGCCCACGTGACTCCAGCATTACCATTGCAGGTGATGTGGGTCTCTTCTCGTTGGTCATCACAGGACTGTGGGTTCCAGGGAGCAGAGGGGCACTGCCAAAAGGAGCTGTTCTTCTTCCCACACTCAACATGATCCAGCCACGCGTGGCCAGATATCTTGCCATATGGCAGGCCTGTTTCAAGGAACCCTCCATCTCCACAGCCCAGCTGTTTGCACACCAGGGACACGGTGCTGGGAGTCATCGAGTTGGAGCAAACAGTCCCCCATGTCCCATTGTAGAAAACCTGCAGACGCCCAGAGCAGCCATCGCTGTTCTCCAGCCTCAAGGCTACGGACTCTGGAAGGAGAAAGCACACAGTTGGGGGAAACAAGCTGGCCCTGCGGTGATGAGACAGAAACCTGACAAATTCCCAGGGCATTCTATGGCATCCATGAGTAGGAAGGGTTATTCTAAGGAGCAGGGACTCTTCTGGACACTCCAGTCTTCAGATGGTCAGAGGGCACTGCCTTCAAGACACTGTTTCACCAAGGGAGCAGAGAGAAGTGTCCGAGGTGCAGCAGTGGGCTCCCTCCAGATCTGTGGGGACACGTGTGCTCTCCCTATAGCCCTGAGTAGGTCCAGTGGGGAATATGCATGGGTGTCCCCGGGACGGGGCAGGAAGGGGGCTCAGGGCAGTTGGGGCAGTTCCACTATGTCCAGCTTCTCCCTCATCCCCACTTCCCAAAGCACCAGGCTCCCACCACCGCTGCCCGCACAGACCTGAGCAGATGACTCCTGCATCCTCTTTGTGCCTGCAGTTGTGCTGCCCCCAGGGCCTGGCCGGGCAGTCCCAGAGAGCAGCTTCATCCCCGGAGCAGTTCACGTCATCCAGCCAGATCTGCCCAGCGCCTTCTCTGTAATGAGCAAAGCCAGTGAAATTCACAGCGACCCCGCAGCCCAGCTGGCGACAAACAACGGTGGCGTCCAACAGGTCCCAGGAGTCATCACAGATGGTCCCCCAGGTGCCATTGTAGTAGATTTCCACTCTCCCAGCACAGCGCCCTGTCCTGTGTACCAGCCGGACCTGCCGGCTCCCTGCACCCAGGAGAAATCCGGCTGTCAGAGACTTACTGCCCTGGGGAGCACAGCACATTGGAGACCATCAGAGCAACTCACCCGAGCAAACCACCCCCACATCCTCAGCAATTACTGCAGGCGCTGTCGCAGTCAGGGTGGTGTTGCAGAGAGTCAAGTGAGTCTCCTTCCCTGTACACTGGACCCTTCTCAGCCCCACAGGGCCCATCCCTCGCTCAGGCTTCGGCGGGTTGTAGGCTTGCTCTGCCTCTCCGCACTGGAGCTGCCGGCACACCACGCTGGCATCGTTCAGCTCCCACTGGTCATCCAGAACACGGACCCATGTCCCAGTCAGGGGCATCTCCACTCGCCCGTCACAGCGGCTCCCTCCACCCATCAGCCGTAGGGATCCAGAGAGCCCTGCTCAGAGAAAGGGGAAATGCCGTGCTCCCTGCCTTGTGTATCCTATTTCTTATGCCCTTGGACATCCTGGAGCTCACCTATCCATATCCAGTGAGGAGCTCAAGGATGGGAGGTCTCCAAGGGATTTTGTTTTCCAGGCCCTAAACCTTGCTGAGTTCTAATATCATCTCAGTAACAGAAATGAGAAAGCATTGGGGGTCAAGGCAAATCCCAGAACCATCAGGTATGTCCTTAATGATGAATCTTGAGCAGCTTCAGCAGGAGGAAGTGGTGGCCTGTACAAGGCCTGGGTGACAGCATGAGCAGTAGCCTTGCTCCATCCCCAAGCTGGGACTGGACCCTGCTGGGACAGCTAGGAGAGAGCCCACATCTTTGCCCCTCTGCATCCCTATGGATTTGGGAGACGGAGCTTGTGTCCTTAGCAAGAAACAGAGGGATGAGGGCCTTTCTTACTAAACAGGGTAAGTTTGAGATTCATACTGACAAGGAGTAAAAGCAAATCCCAGCCCCAAGGTGCTGCTCAGCCTCAGGAATTGCTCCTGCTGGGCACACTCATTCTGTGGACAGTTTGATCAGAGTCTGCAGGGCTCTCTGTTCTGCGATGGGAGTATGGGCTGCAGGAGAGAGCAGAGGATCTGTCACAACTGCAGGGTGTGCAGGGAGTGTCCTGCAGTCCCCTCCTGGGCCTGGGCCTCAGGGAAGAGCAGAGGAGCCCAGGCCTGGTGGTGGCCCCCAAGGCCTGAACCAGGTGCCCTGGAGCGGCAGAGATGCCTGCTCTCTTCTCAGCTCTCATCTCTCCCAAGGAAACGTGCTCTGCATGAGCAGGCAAAGCTCTCTGAATGCCTCCATGGGAACCCATAGTTTCTCCAGCAGAAAGTTTAGTTTGTCATTGCCAGGTGCTTCCCAACTTTGTGTTTCCATGTCATATATAAGAGGCAAGTTGAGTTAATCCTCCGTTTTCCCTAAACTCACCTGAGCAAAAAATGCCAGCATTGTTGTCAGGTGAGCATGGGGACACCCCCAGAGCA
>VZSV01000439.1:117200-130116 GCA_013398735.1 Nothocercus julius
AAGAGAAAGCTCGAGGATGGGAGGATTGATGGTGAGGCTCAGCACCCCTTGGAAGCTCAAAGGGGCTACAAGGAGGGAAGCACCTTGGGTGAATGCCTTGAGGGCATGTGAGGCAAAAGTGAGAGGCAAGAGCTGGCCTGACCAGCCCCCATGAGAGCACTTCTCTGCTTCCTGGAGGTGAGACATGGCAAGGCACAAGGCTGTGAGTGGGTGTTCTGATGAAGTGTCTGTTGCAAGGACCTGGAGGACTAGAAGGGAATGGAAGAGATGGAGAGCTGGACTTTCTTGCCAGGTGGTGGCCCCAGGATTTGGCTGCTCAGCATGGGAAGAGGTCACTGGAGACAGCCTTGCTCTGCTCCCAGAGCCCAGCCTACCATCCTAGTATCCCTCTGGGAGACCTGGGTGAGGACTGTTGACAACCATGTTCACTACTTGACAGGAGCCAGGGATGCTCACAGTTTGGTGCTTTCTGTCAGCTGAGGTTCATGCTTGCAGTTTCTGAAGGTCTTGATGCCTCTGTGAGTCTTTTGGAATTTTATTGACTCTCCTGGGGAAGGTTTTCTTATCCCTCCTTAAAGGTTTTTTGTTGAATACGGACCTCATAGCATCTACCCATCTAAGACCCTAATCTGTTCTGATCCCTCACAAGAATGGCTCATTAATCAAAGCCGTCAGAGCCATTTCTCCACTTTGTGCCTACCCAGAGCCTTGCAGACAGGGGAGATGCCACCTCACAAGAAGTCAAGCCTCTCAGGGTGGTGAGCAGCTCTGAGACTGCTCTCCTTGGTCAGCAGTGGAGGCGGTATCTCCAGAGCCACAGATTCTTTTGGAAAGAGTCTCAGAATAGCAGATGCCTTGAGCCTGAAGTGGGGGAGATATCTGGAGGTAGGGATCCAATGCCTTTTTCCAATGAAGTTTTGATTATCTCCTAGGATGGAGATCTGAGAACCTCTCCGGATCCCTGTGCCACAGTTTGGCCACCACCCTCATGGAGCAAAATATCTGTTCTTAATATCTAGGAAGAGTTTCCCATTGTCTAATATGACCCTGTTGCCTCTCATGCTATTAGTGTTTCCCATTGTCTAATATGACCCTGCTGCCTCTCATGCTATTAGTGTGCATCTACAAGAAAGTCTATCTTCAGTGGGAAGATCCCCCATGACTGAACAAAGCCAGCTTTCCCAGCCTCTCTTGTATGCCCTGCACTCCAGACCCTGACCATCTTGATGTCCCTGCACTTGAGGTACTGACAGACCAGTGGTAGGAGCATGGCTTCTGTTTCTGTGGCTGAGGTCTTTTGTAAATCCATGCCTTCCAGGACAGTCCTAGCCCCATGGTTGCTGTCTGTGGTTATGAGGTCAAGGTGCCTCAGTGCATGATATTCCAGGGATAGGTAAATGTCCTTATGAGATCTCTTCTGTCAGAGGCCCTGAGGGGCCAGTGGCTGCAGGTTTGGTTGGGAGGTCTCTTGTGCCCTAGGGAATGATAGCCCTGTTCTGGTTGTGTGGTTGTTGCTTGTGGTTGTGAGGTCACTTGTGCCTGAGGCCCTGACTCACCATTGCTTGGCTCATGGCTGCTCTTTGTGCTTGTGACATCAGCAAGGCTGCTGTCTGTGGCTGTACAGCCACTTGTCTCTCAGTGCCTGATAGGTTAGTCCTGGTTATGTTGCTGCTGTTTGTGCTTGTGAGGTCACTGGTTGTCAGTGCTTAATAAGCCAGCACTGGTTACAGAACTGCTGTTTGAGCTTTTGAGGCTACTTGTGCTTCACTGAAGCTGGCTTGGTTGTGTTGGGACCTTCTGATGTGGAAGAAGAGCACAAAAAAAGGGCACCAAGAGTAGCTGGAAGCAGGATGTCCAGATCCGCTGTCGGTGGAGGTTTCGATACGATCCCAAGAGCAAGATTAAGACACAAAAGGGGTCAAATGCCATACAACCTTATAAGCTCTATTCTCATAATTGCGATAGGACAGAAGAAGGGAAAAAGAAGATAAGCAAGTAAGTGGGAGAGATGCAGCAAGATTAGTTACCACCATCACCAGTCCTTGGCTCTACCTCGGTGCAGGTGATGATCTCTTGAAGGAGAGTTCAGGGAAAGAAGACGCCAGCAGGGAGGAATACACAGCCCTTTTATTGTCCCAGTTCTTGAAGAGTCCACCCACTTTCTTGAAGTTTTTTGGTATGTGTTGTTCATATTGTACATGCCATGTGCTCTGGTGCTCCTCTTCACCTGACTCAAGTGCAAGCGTGACTTGGTAGGCACTGCGCAGAATGTCATTGTTCGGGTCTCAAGCTGATATCATGGTCTTCCCAGGGACAGGATGCCGAGATCAAGAAGTGTAGAATGTCGTTGTCTGGTTTTCGAGCTAATATCACGGTCTTCCCAGGGACAGGATGCTGAGGTAAATGGTGTGGCAACAATGTCAAGACAAACACAATCCAAAACAGTCTCTTATATCACCCCATGGCTCGGCATTGCTGTTCTGTGGTGGTGTGGAAGATAAAAGTACAGAGGGAGAGAGAAGGAAGAAGCTCATACAACAGTATCTTAATAGCTTTTTTTCCAAACACTCAAAACATATATCATCATAGAAAACTCTGGAGACTGTTTTCTGCTAGGTGATTCAATGACTTTTTTACAAAAAATGACTCAGTATGAAACCTTAACTCTCTAGAAAGATCGTTCAAATAACTACAACGTCAAACTATATATGTAAAATGAGGTTACCGCAATAAGGAAGACAAAAGGTGAGATAAGATTTTAGAACAGGTGTCCCAAATTGCATTACTTGTTTACAACTCTGGAGAGTTAGCTAAAGAAGTTGATCGCCCATAATAACAGTTAGCAAAACAAATGCCCCCAAATAAAGATGTTAACAAAGTTATAAGCATTTTGCCTTTTCTTTTGCAATTTTTCCCTTCGGCAAGGCTGAATAGCCAGACTGTCNAATAAAGATGTTAACAAAGTTATAAGCATTTTGCCTTTTCTTTTGCAATTTTTCCCTTCGGCAAGGCTGAATAGCCAGACTGTCATGGAGCGAGTTGCTGCGCCTGGTCTGCTGGGATCAAGATCTGAATATGCAGTAGTAAAAGGAGTTCCCATGCCCCCAGCCCAGGCTGCCTGTATAGTTTAGGCCTGGAAGCTTCTACCTCATTAAATAATTGATACAGCTGCTGGCTTTGATTGGCAAAAAACAAGAATCTGCTTCACACCATCAGTTAAGACAGTAGATAAAAATTGCGTATTAGAGACAACATGTTGGATTAATTAAGTAAAACAAGGGATGATGCATGGCAAAAACATCAAGGCAGCAAATGTGCATAACAAATAAAATAAAAGCTGCTTTACCCATGGGGCTCCTGGTAACCAAGGCCATAAATCACCATTCCAGCTGTTCCATGATTGAGCGGGAACATGGGCTAGTTTCCTAATATCTGTGGTCAGCTGAAGAACTACTTCACCTACATCATCTATTTCCAAGTAGCAATTGGAGACATTTATTTGTAAAGTATCCAGAAGAACCTCCAGCTAAGTTATGAGTTTCAGAATGGACTCCCTTGCTTTCCAAACTCCTTGTCAGAGAAGGCTGGGGGAGACTGGATCCAGTCCTAGCCTCATACTTGGTCAACAGTTTATATCTAAAGGTTTATGTACAGAGTCAATCAGAGATACAACTAAGGAAAGTTTTAAAGTTTTGCAAAGCTTCAGCATGCTATTAGTCACTTACGGAGGATCTGTCATGGGTAAGGAATCTTTCAACCTCGAGGAGTATCCTTGAGAGGTGTCCCTGCTCAAGAGGAGGTTCTGCCGTACAGCCCGCTGCTGTCAAAGAGAACTGCTCTGAACTGGGGGCATTGAACACACATCCATCTTGGCCCTTGGGAACAGATTTCCTCAAGATCAGGGCGTGCTCTGTACCACAGCAGAGGCTCTACAGCCTGTATGTTCTTACGTGAATACACCTTGAGGCACAAATAGAAGCAGAGGGAGATGCACAAGCTCTCACAGGGCTGAAAGATTCCTAGAATAACTAGCGTGTGGTAGGATCACTCAAACAACTGGAGGGCTGTGATAGCACAGTACAACTTCTTCGGGAGAGATTGTCAGGAATGATGAAGAGGAGGGTTGCCTTTGTGTTAAGGGGAAGTGGTTTCCTTTAAGAAATCCTAGGAAATCTGTGGCTTACAGGACCTGGTTCTGATGGGGAGAGCTTAATCCCTCTGATATTCACTGAAAGGTCAGTCTGCACAGTGCAATGATTGCAGCAGGTTTCCGGAAGGTGTCAGGAAATATCTCCTGACATGGAAGCCAACAGATGGGCCACAAAGGCTTTCCTGGATGTGGACACTGCAAACAATGTGGAACTGAGCAGGGATGGGATAGCCAGTACCAGTCTTGCCTACGCTAGCCATGGAAAAGTGGAGCCCCAGATCCTGAAGGAAGTGAAGGAAGAGAGAAGCAGGGTAGAGACTCTGGCCTTCGGAGGAGCACACTTGAGCCTGTCCAGGTGAGGAATGCCATGGGAGACATCTCTGAAGGGCCCAGGGGCTCCAGAAAGCCAGTAGCGCCTCTTTAAGGATAGCACCCACCAAGCACAAGAATACTCCATCCTGATACAGAATATAGCTGGTAGGTATCTCAGAGAACCAGATTGGCTAAACAGGGAAATCACACATGAGCTCCAGGGAATAAGGCAGCATTTTTAGAGGGGGAAGGAGGAGATGCTGCACAACAGAAATTTAGAAATGTGACATAGACTCAGTGTTAGGGAAGACAGTGCTGCCCTAGGATTAACACTGGCAGAGGATGTTAAAGGCATGAGGATGAGCTGCTACAGATTCAGAATAAAAAGGAGAAGGTGGGCTGACTGCTGTACGGGCAGGGAGCAGGAGTTGCAGGTAGGTCTGAGGAACTCAACACGTTGTTGCCTTCAGTTTTCATCAAAAAGGTTGCCAAGCACTTGTGCCTTTGAGTCACGATTCCTGAGAAGAAGAATAACCGCCACTGTATGAGATTACTGAAGAACTACTTGTGAGAACTCAAGCTATAGTTTGGATGGGCTGCATAGGAGGATGCTTTGAGAGCTGACTCTGTCATAACAAGGCCACTCTCTGTCATCCCTGAAAGTGTGTTGAGATGGGGAGAGCTCCCAATGATTGCAGAAAGGCAAATGTTATGTCTCTCTTCAAAAAAGCCAACAGGACTAGTTGGGGAGCTGAAAGCAGTTCAGCCTCACTTTGGTGAGGAGTATGGTGAGACAATGGAGTGAATCCTCTCACATCACATTTCTGGGCAAATTAAAGAGAAGAAGGTGGCTGGGAATACTCAGCCTGGATTTCCCAAGGAGCGTAAATTGAGCCTTACCCACCTGATTGCCTTCTGATTGATTGATAGATCAACCTGATTGATTTAATAGCTGCATTTATAGTTGGAGAAGAGCGAACATCTTTTACCTGGACTTTAGCAAGGTGTTTGGCACTGTCTCCCACCATATAACTGCATGCAACTTAGAAATTTACTGTCTAGAGAGTTAGACAACCTGATCAGTAAAAAGCTGCTTGGATGGTAAGACTCAGAGGGCAGTGGTAGCCCTCTTTGGGAGGCCAGGGAGAAAGGAAGCAACAGTGATCACTGACCAGGAACCTGACTCACAGAAGGCAACACTTGTTCTGTTTGTAGATGACCCAAAACTGCAAAGGAGAAACCAGGCATATGCTTGAGGGCTGCCCTTCTGAGGGACCTAGACAGGCAAGAGAAAGAAGCTTCCGAAACCTTACAAAACTCACCAAGGAAAAAGGCCAGGTCTTGTACCACGTACAGAACAACGTGCCACAGTTGCTGTATTACAGGCTGAGGCATTGTAACAAGCCGGGGCCTGAGTGCCCTTTGTCTGTGGAAGTAGGTCAGCTTTCTTGAGCTCCTCCACTCACAATGGTTCAGATGCAGAACTTCTAGGAAGGAATCATCAAATGTTCCTGATCAGTCTTTTGCTTAACTTTCAATTCCCATCCCCTTTCTTTCTTTTCTTTCCTCCTTCTAAGTTTGTGTCTTCCACCATTATGTCCTCTGATACAGTCAGCCCAAATCTGCTTACCCTTTCTCTGTTGGTGCTGTCTTGTGTGGTTTTGTTTCTTTGTTGGTTGATTGGCAGAGAGAAGCTTCAGTCCTGAAGGACCTTGTGAAACTAGACTGATTTTGAGAACAGGCACCCCGTGGAGATTTGCAAGAGAAGTGTCAAGTCCTACACATAGTGGGGGATGACTGTGTCCATGTAGACAGGCTGAGAGAATTGGACTTCTTTATCGTGCTGAAGGGGAGACTGAGGGCATGTGCTGCCAAAGATGATGGGGCCTTTCTTGGTAGTGGGAAGAAGAATGAGAAGCAGAAAGGGCAACAAACAGCAGCTTAGGGTGTTCAGATGTCACATTAGGAAGAGAAAACATCACTTGAAGGGTAGGGTTGTGGTGCTCCAGGTTTCTCTGAGGGATATCTGTGATCATCCTTTGGCTTTGGGTTTCAAGGAGAAACAAGTAAGGACAGAGAGACAGGAGTAGAGGTAGGGAGGTCCATGAGTGAGAGTAAGGTGACAAAGCAGGTTGATTGTCTGCTGTTTTCAGGGAAACAGGCACAGGCATGGGATACTGTAGGACAGCCGGTGGTGGAGATAGCTACGGGCACTGCCAAAGCTGAAAGGACCCAACAGAACTGTCTTTGTCTTCTTGGCTATGGCTTGTGTCTCTGCCACTGAAACCTTAAACAATTGACACGTCCTTAAAGCACTGTGCCTTCATAGCCTCCTCACATTCAGGGAGCCCAGGAAATGCCATATTGCTGTCCTGCACTTGTCCTTGCATGCCCCTACCCTCATACTGCCTCCAGAAAGAGCCCTGAGCAATATGTGGAGGAAAGGATCACAGAATCACAGAATCGCAGAATGGTTGAGGTTGGAAGGGACCTCTAGAGATCATGTAATCCAACCCGCCTGCTTAAGCAGGGACACCTAGAGCATGTGACACAGGGTCACATTCAGGTGGGTTTGGAAGATCTCCAGAGAAGGAGACTCCACAACCTCTCTGGGCAGCCTGTTCCAGGGCTCTGTCACCCTCACAGGAAAGAAGTTCTTCCTCATCTGGAGATGAAACTTCCTGTGTTTCAACTTGAACCTGCTACCCCTTGTCCTGTCACTGGCTACCACGGAGAAGAGTTTGGCCCAATCCTCCCTACATTCACCCTTAAGGTACTTATACATGCTGATCAGATCCCCTCTCAGCCTTCTCTTCTCTAGGCTAAACAGGCCCAGCTTGCTTAGTCTTTCCTCATGAGATAGATGCTCTAGTCCCTTAATCATCTTTGTTGTTCTATGCTGCACACTCTAGAAACTCCATGCCCTTCTTGTACTGGAGATCCCAGAACTATACAAAATACTTCAGGTGCAGTTTCACCAGAGCTGAGTAGAGGGGGAGGATCAGCCTGCTCACAGGCTGTGTGCCAGTGCCTGTACAATCTACTTGATAAAGCACATCAAGGTTGACTTGGCATCAGATCCACCTGTACATTGCCTTTCTCTACCTGCAAGCAGCATCTCCAACGTTCTGCTTTATCAGCCCCTTGGAAGCCTTCTTTGGTAACAACCCTCAGTGGGACCCATTAACGCTCGAAGAAGCTTTTGGGTTTTCTTCTGACTTCAACTTCTTGAGGGCTTTTTTCAATCTCCCCTCAGGATATGAGGTTCATGGACTCAGCACCAAATACGCCCAAAGGGTCATTAAAATGCAAAAACTTCTAAGGACCCATGACTCTCATAATTTTGTTCAGTTCTTCAATTCTTGATGGCTACTTGGAGAATTTTCAGCAGTGTATAGACCGGAGGAAGATATCAGTGAGCACCTGAAAAGAAGGATGCCTGCTTTTTAAGCTTTCTTTGTTTTTCAACTTACAAAATAAATGGTATCGACATTCTACACTTCATACTGGACATGTAGGAAAAGCAGTATTTTCAATAGGAGGATTTGAGGATGGACAAACTTTCTCCTCACGTCCCAACATTCCATTTCTCTAATCAGCCATTGGGGGCTTGCATCTCTCCTGTTAAAATACAACTTTTTCCATTCAAGTCTGTGCCTGAATGTTACAGCTCCTCTACACCTGCTTTCCTTAGACAACTAGTTGCAGACACAGGAGGTTTTTTTATTAACGACAAACATAAAAAAAACTATGGTACGAGTTGTTAAAAAAATAAAATATATTCCTCAACTGCATGTTAAGTCCAGGCTGCCTCCAATGAGGAATAACCTTCCTCCACAAGGAATTCCTCTCCTAGAAATGTTTGTGACAGACAGGAAAGGAGAGAAAGAAACACAAGTATGGAGCTGGCTAAAGAAACAAGGAGACTCCGGAGCACATGTAAGACTCCTTGGAGCTCTGAGCAGCAGCCTAAAGGGCTGAGAGGAATCTCAATGAATCAAGACAAAGGAAGGGAAAGGGAAAGCAATGGAAAATGCATAAACTTAGATAGTCTGATGCAGTGGGAGCTTTAGAAATGATCAGCATAGTCAGGACATGGGAAATATGTGATTATAGAAATTACACCCACAGTTTAAATGACAGAACACTGGTAACACAAGTTGAAGGGCAGATCAATATGCCTCTCTCCTGAGATTCATAGGCTACCTGAAAATTTCCACTATTTCCTCATGGGAAACCAATGACATTAGGATTACTCAACCCTTTTAGCTGACAAAAGGCTGTTTGCTCAACATTTTCTGAATGTTGACAGCTACTCTTCAGCTTTCCAGGCAGAGCTCAGGTGACTAACCACAAGCATCCAGTGGCACTTCAAGAGGCCCTGTTACATCTAAGGCATCTGCTTGGGGTTGACAACTCTCACAGAGGGCATGTGGGAGACTAGAGCCCCTCTAGGTGCAGGTGGAGGTTGGGCAAAGGAGCCCAGGGCCCCTACAATGACACCAGACATCCATGATCTTGTGACTGCATCTTAAACTGGTTCTGAAAATCACTTACCTTTTCTAAAGAAGAAAAAAAAAATCATACAAATCACAGTTGTTTCTCCACCCTCAAAACCAATATAGTTAAACAAAACAAACAAACAAAAAAAAAAAGTGAGGAAAATGAACACAAAATATTGTAAAAACTAGAAGGTGTCTCAAAACATTTTCCTTGTATTAGATCATGTTCTCAGTTTCTTTCTTTTTCTATTTATATTGACATTTTCTTATTATTTCTGTTATTATCAAGACTGCATCATTACAAAGTTATTCTGTGTCTCCTGCAAGGTTCAATGTCCCTGCAAACACTCCCTCCCCAGGGTTGTCCATCCACTGCTATCTGCACAGAGTGACTTGCATCCTGAGGTGTCGGGCTCTCTTGGCTGACAGAGCAAAGTATGGTGACGAGCTTCACTGAAATGCTGCATCTCTAGATGATAGAATTGGCACAAATCTCAAAATAACTGTGTTACATTCACATCTTAAAGGAGTTGTTGATCGTCTAGCCGCACTGCCTTTTCATTCCCAACATGACGAATGAAGTGCCACTCCATCTGAAGTGACAAGAGCGTTGAGACTGTTCCCACCCCGTGACAAACACCATGAGTGCAGATGTCTGTGTCTAATCCATCTGTCTGGACTTCCCTTTCTAAACAAGGAAGAGAAAGAAGGTGTCTCATTGGCAGGTCTTAAAAAGACTCCTGAGGCCCAGCTCGTGCTCCAGGAAGGTTTACACAGGTCTAGGGTCACATTTCCCAGTCCCACCTGGAAACACTGCTACCTCAGGGCATCTTGGGCAGCAGTAGAATGCAGTAGCCTCTGTTTGTGCACAAACAACTGAAGGCCTAAAAGCAAACATCTAGTTATAAAGCTGAAAGCTATTTTAAGAGTAACTTTGAGCAAGAACTAAAAAAATCCAAACTTCCACAATTTCAATCTTTTTTTAAATCAATTTGATTTCTTTCTTTTTTTATTGGCAACACTATGTAATGCACTACAGCAGTTTCTCTTCTTATGTGATTATTATATAGGTAGATCTATATACACAGTGCGTCATCTGAATACATTTCCCACCAATTCTCTGAATGGGGAAGGTGTGAGGAATTAGTCCACCTGTAGAAGGGCTCCAGAGCGGACGCTCGTCCCGGAGCACCTTGTCAAGAGGCGACCAACTGCGGCGAGAGCCGCCGAGCGAGAGCGCGCAGGGCAGCGCGAGGCAGCCCCAGCGCCGAGCCCGCGCCAGGGGCGGTTCTGACTCAGCTCTGACTCAGTGGGGGCGGAGCCGGAAGGGCAGGCCGGAATTCAAAAGCCGACCTCAGGGAGCGCGGCGTCCAGGAGCGCGGCGAACAGAGCGTGGCCTGGCTTGGCAGTTAGCGCAGGCAGGGGGTGCAGGCAGGGAGGCTCCTCCCAGGCGGCCAAAAGAACTCCCTCCACAGTCTCTTCCAGCAGCAGGAGATCAGGCAAAGCCATGGTCTCCACTCGGCAGAGGGCTCCCACCAGGAAGACTGTGGCGACGCAGACAGAGCCGCGGCGGAAACACGCCGCAGTCCATGTTTCTGGCTGTGGGGAATGTCTGAGCCTCGCCATGTTACCAGGGACTAGCCAGAACAGTGCCTGCCTTAGGTGTGAGCAGCTGGATGACCTGCTCAGCCTGGTGGTGGAGCTGAAAGAGGAGGTAGAGAGGCTCAGGACCATCAGGGACTGTGAAAAAGAAATAGACTGGTGGAGCTACGTTCTGCAGTCTTCCCAGGAAAGCCACCCGGAGGACCCCCCAGTGCAGTCTGTAAAGCCAGCACCCTCTGGCCATAGGTCAGAGGGGGCAGGATTAACAGTATCAAGGGATGAACAACAATGGAAAGAGGTCCCTATTCGATTGGGAAGAAGAGCCCTTCTCTGGCCCCCCTCACCCATGCCGGTGGCCACGTTCAACAGGTGTGAGGCCCTGGAGCTTGTGGATGGGATAGGTGAGGTCACAAACCCAGACCCATCTAGGGGGCCATCTACTGAGAGGCAGGCAGGTCCACGCCCCGAGGCTGCTGCCCCTAAGGAGAAAAGGAGCCCCCGGAAGAAGAAGAGGCGGGTGATTGTCCTGGGGGACTCCCTGCTGCAGGGCACAGAGGCACCGATCTGTAGGCCTGACCCCTTATCCAGGGAGGTCTGCTGCCTGCCAGGGGCTCGGATAAGGGATGTCACAGAGGGGCTCCCAAGGCTTGCCCGAGAGTCCGACTATTATCCCCTGCTGCTGCTTCACTTGGACGCTAATGATGCCATAGGGAAACTGGGGGACATCAAGAGGGATTTCAGAGCCCTGGGGATGGCCATCAAAGGTATGGGAGCCCAGGTTGTGTTCTCCTCTGTCTTACTGATGAGGGGAATGGATTCGAGGAGGAGAAGGCGGATATGGCACATTAACAACTGGCTGCGCCGCTGGGCTTGGCAACAGAGTTTCGGCTTCTATGACCACGGAACTGTGTTTGATGGCCACCAGCTCGTGGGGAATGACGGGAACCACCTCAGTAAGAGGGGCAAGCGTCTCTTTGCCAAAAGGCTGGCCAACCTGGTGAGGAGGGCTTTAAACTAGGCAGGAAGGGGGAAGGGGAGTGTCACACAGACAGAGCAGTCAGAACCACACAGCCAAAGTCAGATGGCATCCAGTGGGAGTATGGCAGTGGGGAAGTGAGGATAGGAGATGACCATAGAGGGTCCTCTTTCACCCCTCTCGGGAAACCTGCAGGCTCCATTACTTCCCTTAAATGCCTGTACAACAATACACGAAGCATGGGGAATAAGCAGGAGGAACTGGAGAGCTGTGTGCGGTCCCAGGGCCATGATCTCATTAGAATCACAGAGACATGGTGGGACAGCTCACACGATTGGAGCGCTGTCATGGAAGGCTATGTGCTCTTTAGGAAGGACAGGCTGGGAAGGCGACGTGGTGGAGTCGCTCTTTACGTGAGAGAGCAGCTGGAATGCACGGGGCTCAGCCTGGGGGTGGATGGTGAGTGAGTGGAGAGCTTGAGGGTAAGGGTTAAAGAGCAGGCTAATGTGGAAGACATTGTGGTGGGGGTCTGCTACAGGCCACCTGACCAGGACGAGGAAGTCGATGAGGCCTTGTATAGTCAGCTGGAAGTAGCCTCACGGTCACAAGCCCTGGTTCTCATGGGGGATTTCAACTACCCTGACATAACTGGAAGGACAACACAGCCAGGCCCAAACAGTCCTGGAGGTTCCTGCAGTGCGTGGATGATAACTTTATGATGCAGGTTGTGGAGGAGCCAACGAGGAGAGGTGGGCTACTGGACCTCGTGCTGACAAATAGAGAAGGACTTGTTGGAGATGTGAAGGTGGGGGGCTTGGCTGCAGTGATCATGAGCTGGTGGAGTTCAGGATCCAACGAGGAGGGAGCAGGGATGTAAGTAGCCTTGCAACCATGGAGTTCAGGAGGGCCGACTTTCGCCTCCTCAGAAACCTGCTCGGAAGAATCCCATGGGCTAGGGCTCTAGAAGGTCGGGGGGCCCAAGAGAGCTGGTTGGTGTTCAAGCAGCACTTCCTCCAAGCCCAGCAACAGTGCATCCGTGTGTGCAAGAAGTCAGGCAGAGGGGGCAGGAGACCTGCGTGGATGAGCAAGGAGCTTGTGGCAATGCTCAACCATAAGGCAGCGGTATACAGAAAGTGGAAAAAAGGACAGACTGCTTGGGAGAAATATAGGAATGTTGTCAGGGAATGCAGGGAAGTGACACGGAAAGCTAAGGCACAGTTGGAATTCAATCTGGCCAGGGATGTTAAAAATAGCAAGAAAAACTTCTTTAAATATATTAATAGCAAAAGGAAGAACAGGGCAAATGTGCGTCTGCTGGTGAATGGGGTGGGTGCCCTGGTTACAAAAAACACAGAAAAAGCAGAGTTCCTGAAC
>VZSV01000439.1:131183-143202 GCA_013398735.1 Nothocercus julius
TGGCCAAGAAGGCCAATGGGATCCTGGGATGTATTAGGAGGAGCGTCTGCAGCAGGTCGAGGGAGGTGATCCTGCCCCTCTACTCAGCCCTGGTGAGGCCACACCTGGAGTACTGTGTCCAGTTCTGGGCTCCCCAGTACATGGGGGATGTGGATCTGCTGGAGAGAGTCCAGTGCAGGTCTACAAGGATGATCCGGGGCCTGGAACATCTGCCCTATGAGGAAAGGCTGAGAGAGCTGGGCCTATTCAGCCTGAAGAAGGCTGAGAGGAGACCTGATCAGTGTCTATAAGTACCTCAAGGGAGGCAGTGAGGAGGATGGGTCCGACCTCTTTTCAGTGGTGGCCACCGACAGAACTAGAGGAAACAGCCACAAACTGAATCACCAAAAGTTCCACAGGAACTTTAGGAAAAAATTCTTAACAGTGAGGGTGACAGAGCACTGGAACAGGCTGCCCAGGGAGCTTGTGGAGTCTCCTTGTCTAGAGATCTTCCAAACCCGCTTGGATGCAGTCCTGAGCCACATGCTGTAGGTGACCCTGCGTGTGCAGGGGGGTTGGACTAGATGATCTCTAGAGGTCCGTTCCAACCTTAAGCATTCTATGATTCTATGATTCTATTCTATCGCCATATTTCCCATATCTTCTTCTGTCGCCTTGTCCTTTCTTCTCTTGCTGCTTAGGCTGTCTTTATAGAACTCTCCAGCATGTGAACTACTGCACATAGGACTTTTTACCTCCATTTCAAACATGACATGAGGTGAAGGCCTCTGTCCTAAAAATCAGTGCCATGCAGTCATCACTGCAAATGTGGTGCTATGCTGCTCACACCTTTCAAGGGGTCCCTGGAAATAATGGGAGGTAGGAGGAAAAATGAGTTGGAAGAATCAAGAAGGGATTGATGGAGGTACAGAATGATGACAGTAGGTCGATGAAAGTACAAAGAAAGTCCTTACATGTATGGAGCCATGATTTCTTTCAATGTAATTTAGAAAACAAACTAACTAACAAAAAACAGAATATGTGGGTAGAAAAATATTGGACAGAAATGATACAGATGAAAACTTGAGATGCATTTGCCTTCGTAGAAATTATTCTCATTGGAACACTGCAATACATTGAGTTTCAGATTGGCCTTTATTTTGGCTTGTTTTCCTATCAGGAATGAAACATTGCAGTCCTCCAGTGGTACTCAATGACCCACGCTGGAGGTGGTTATTGTGCTCTTTCCTGTATTTTCTATATAGTCTTCACTCAAAAAGAGGCAGAAGCAGCTGAAGCACACAAAGATTATGATGAGCTGAGATTGCTTTGCTACTGGAATGCTGTGATTTTCTGAACTCCATTCAGTAGACAAGACAGTGCCTTGTCTACACGTTTCTTGAAGACTGCCAGGGATGGTGACTCCACCACTTCCCTGGGCAGCCTGTTCCAGTGCTTCACCACTCCTTCTGTGTAGGAATTTTTCCTAATATCTAACCTGAAGCTCCCCTGGCACAACTTGAGGCCATTTCCTCTTGTTGTTTCAGTAGTTATTGTGGAGAAGAGATTAATACCTGCCTCACTACAACCTCCTTTCAGGTAGCTGTAGAAAGCGATAAGTCTCTTACCACTTATCTTTTGTCCTCTTCTCCACACTAAATAACGCCAGCTCCTTCAGCCACTCCTCATAAGCTCCGTGATCCAGCCCCTTCATCAGCTTCATTGCCATTCTTTCGACAAGCTCCAGGGCCTCCATGTCTTTCTTGTAGTGAGGGGCCCAAAACTGAACACAGTATTTGATGTACGGCCTTACAAGCGCCGAGTACCGGGGGACGATCACTTCGCTAGTCCTGCTGCCTACGTTATTGCTCAGACAAGCTAGGATTCCATTGGCCTTCTCATCCACCTGGGCACAAGGCTGGCTCATGTTCAGCTGGCTGTCAACCAACACCCCGAGATCCTTTTCTGCTGTACAGCTCTCCAGTCACTCTGCCCCAAGTCTGTCGCGTTGCATGGGGTTGTTTTGACCGAAGTGTAGGACCCAGCACTTGGCCTTGTTGAAGCTCATACACTTGGTCTCAGCCCACTCATCCAGCCTGTCCAGATCCCTCTGTATAGCCTTCCTACCTCAAGCAGATCTACTCTTCCTCCCAGCTTGGTGTCATCTGCAAATTTGCTGAGGGTGCACTCAATCCCCTCACCCAGATCCTTGATAAAGATCTTAAAGAGGACCGGCCCCAACTCCAACCCCTGGAGGACACTTCTCATGACCAGTCACCAACTGGATTTAACACCAAAGTCTAAGTAGACCATGTCCATAGCCATTCCCTCATGCACTAGGGCGGGCCGCCTGGTCAAATCACCACAACTCCTGCCTCTCTGAAGTGCCTGCACACTAATGCATGTGCCAGGGAAAGCAAATATGAGGCATGAGAGGGCTGTGTGCTGTTGAAGAATTATGATCACATCGGGATCACTGAGACATGGTGGGATCACTCATAGAGATGATAGACACATAGTCTTTAGGAAGGACAGGCAGGCAAGGTAAGGAGAGTTGTGTTTCATGTGAAAGGTCACCTCCAATGAAGGGCAGTCTACTTGTGTTGGACAATGAGCCAGGCCAGAGCATCTGGATCAGGATGAGCAAGCAAGGAAACATGTGCTGGCTGTAACCTTCAGACATTTAATCAGGAAGAAGCAGCCTCCTTCAGGCAACAGGAAGAAGACTCACATTTGCAAGTCCTTGTCCTCATAGGAATTTCACCCAACTCTCTACCTGCTGGAGGCACAACATGGCAGGGCACAAGCCCTCCCGGTGGTTGACACTAGAGGTGTTTCAGGTCAGTCTCCTCCCTTCAGTAACGCTATGGCAATGAGAACACTGCGGAGTATGCCCAGAGGAGACCTCGGCAGCCCAAGTATCTGCCTCCAGCTGCAGGTGACCTAAGAGTAGGACTGCAGGTGGTCAGATGTCATGACATTCAGTAGAAATGACCAACTGCAGCTTTGAGCAAGACAAAAAAAAAAGAGCAGTTTTCCCCATTCCGTTAGGAACCTGCTTTGAACCAGTCTCTCAGGTCATCACTCCTACTACAGCAAAGGAAAGCGTGTTGGTGCCTATTGGCCTCCAAGGTGGCTATGCCTTGTTGCTCAGATATGATGTCACAGTCTCTGATGTCACTGTTGCTGGTGACACTGCAGAAGATGGTCAGGCTCAGACAGGCTCAGTTGTTTGACTTCCTCCACTTTTCAAGTCAGGCTTTCTCTTTTGGAGCCTCCCACCCGCAACATGTATTTGGGGAAAAAAAAAACAAAAAACTTGAGATTGAAGGAGAGTGTGCGAATCAGTCTCTGGTATGGAAAGAAATGTGAGGAAACCAAATCCCTGTTATCTGAACATGGCCACACCTGTGAAAGTATCTGCAAGTCAAAGAGATGCCTGGAAAGAGGAAGTGTCTGTATAGGAGACAGATACAGGTCTGTGAGCATGGAGAGCATTTTCATATTTGCAGCGTGCTTGGAGGATGAAATTCTGCTTGCAGTCCTGGGACACATTCCCCAGGTCTGCAGTTTGGTGCAGCAATGGGTCTCCTGTTGGAAACATCACAAATTTTGTGAAAGAGAAATCTTGCATAGAAACCAAGAGTGGCTTCACCTCTCCCCCAGCATTGTGTTTAAGCTGGAGGAGTGGATGGCCTTAAATGGTGTTTATAAATCATGGTCTTACTGAGATATTCATTAGGTGCAGACAATACCCCCACCCCAAAACCCACCTGTTTTGGAGCCTCACCATCTCTGTCAGTCTTTTCCACCAGTTACCTCTCCCTGAGTAATTCACCCCAAATATTTTAGCCTGGCACAGGTATACACAGTATTGGAAGAAGAAAAATGCCATTGAGCTCCTGTGTGTGTGAACAGGAGCATGGGAGCACACACCAGATGCTTGCCAGACGAATTCAGACCTTCTGGGATGGGACATGGAGAGTGCAGAAGAGAAGAGCCCAGGTTGTTTCCTGTGTTGCAGGGACACACTGGGGAAGCTGCGCCAGGTCCATCCTCCCAAAGCAGCACCTCACATCACTCCTTTCCAGCACTGACTATTCACTCCAGCAGTGTTATGGCAAATGGCCATCTCCATTCTCCTGTACATCTGTCCATGCCCACCATGCTCCCAAAGACAGCATGAGAGCCCTGGCCCTGCAGTCACTCTAGCAGCACGTGCTGCCCCAGGGACAGAGCAGCCTGCCCTGAGCTCACAGACTCACAGGAAGATTGAGTTTGGAAAGGACCTCTAGAGATCATCTAGTCCAACCCCCCTGCTCAAGCAGGGACATCTAGAGCACGTGGCACAGGGTCAGATCCAGGCAGGTTTTGAAGATCTCCAGAGAAGGAGGCTCCACAACCTCAATTTGAATCACACTGGAACAATTTTCTGTTTAACTTTGGTATCTAGATGAAGAGCTAAAGCAGCAGTCATAATTTTCAGAGAGAGAATAATTTTCAATTTTCCAAGACAACAGTTTAACATTTTGGTATTAGAGGGCAGCTTTATCTCAAAGGATGTAGTAAACAAGATCTGCCAGGAAAAAAAAAAAAAGTAACAGAGGGTGTAAAGAAATAAAGAAGACCTGCACGTAGGACAGCACAGCAACAACAAAGCATTCAAATACTAAACAAAGAGTAAATACAACAATAGCAGCTTCCCTGAGATAGGAGTCTGAGCAGGTGAGCTTGAGGAGCTGGGCAGCTTCACAGAAGAACTTCTCCACAACATTGCCTTTGCAGAGTGGCAGTGAAAATGTGTTCCCAGTGTGCAGGAGAGCATTGAGAAAGCCACTGGCCCAGGCAGCTGCTGCCATTTTGACACAAGTTGCCCTGGAGGGTAGCCAGGTAGAAACTCAGGAAGAGCAAGAAGTGCAAGAGCTGCCGTTCCCACATATCTGCGAATTCCAGGAGGAGAAACTCGTTGATGAAGCTGCTGTTGGACATTTGTTTCTTTGGGGCATGGGGCAAATGTCTGAGGAGAAAAAGAAAGTGAAGTCTTTTTCTTCAGACAAGACAAAGAAATTTTCTCGGAGAAAATCTTTCAATTTTTCACAAAATTCCTCCCACCCCACACACAGACACAGAATTTCCTTTCCCTTTCCGAGAAGGCAACTGGTTTACGACATTTCTCATGTTCACAGCTGGTATCAAAGTTTATCCACCTTTAATGCCAAAAATCTCACACAATTATAGAGAGTGGGCTGCAGCAAACTAGTTTAGCACTTTTCTACAATTGTTTTGCCTGGGAACGTTCAGATTTCACCATCACATTTCCTCAGTGTTCTTTTCTCAGCAGACATTTTGGCTGGTGTAAGTCTGAACATAAAAAAGGTTAGAGAGACAAATGGGCTTTCTGTGACTTCCTGTCAAGTCAGGAGACTTGTTGTGTCCATCAGTCTTGTTTCCAGCTGCCCTGTTCTCACCCTTGTGTTACCTAGAGGATGACTGCATACACAAGTTACTCTCAAAAAGGCACTGGACTGAGGAGTTCAAGGGAGGCCATTTTCAACACGCAGATCTCCTAACTGCTCAGTTTCAAAGTGCAGATCTCCTAACTCTGCTCTCTTTCACAGGCTGAGGTGGAGATGTGAGG
This sequence comes from Nothocercus julius, assembly GCA_013398735.1. Classification (NCBI taxonomy): domain Eukaryota; kingdom Metazoa; phylum Chordata; class Aves; order Tinamiformes; family Tinamidae; genus Nothocercus; species Nothocercus julius. Next base: position 136,801 of record VZSV01000439.1, read on the forward strand.
GAAGGAATAGGACTTTGCTCCTGACACAGATGATCAGACCGAGGACTGTGAGGTGAGTGCTGGTAGACACTGAAGCTCTCAGCACTCCTGTTCTAGATGAGGAAATGTCAGGTTCATTTCAGCTGCATCCAAACGAGGCTGCTCAGGAGCATTCTGTGGCATAAGAATCTCCTGAGCTTCTCTCCAGAGCTGTTGGGACACTATGTGAGAGCTGTGCCCTTCTGGTGGGCAGCTTACAATGCCAGCAGGACACCTGAAGGAAATAGTCATGTGTGTTGAAAACAGGGTCTCCTAACCAGATAGTTAGCTCCTTCCCCAGCCCCTCCGACCACACTGCCCGGAGCCCCGGGGCGCTAGCAGGGCTTGGGCACGTTGCTTCTATGCAGAAACCTCCATGGCAGGACCTCAGGGTAAGTGTTTGAAACTGCACACCCCAGAGCCTCATAGAAAGTGTGAAAGCAAAAGGAGAGGTAGGAAAAAAAAAAATAAAAGAGAGAAACGCTGTGGACTGTTGCTGAGGGAGGAAAGAGAACTAAATGGGCAACTTACTGAAATTACACGCCACCTCCCAAACAGTGTGTCCTCCCAGGGCAGTTCTTCTAAGCTCTTTTGCCTTGTAGACAGAAATGAGCACACAGCAGGAGAGAGGCAGCTCTGCTTTTCTGGAAATCAGACTGCAAAAGAAGTGAAGGATGCCCTAGATCCCAGCACCATCAGAGCAGAGGGAGGGCTCTCTTGGTGGGAGAGCAGAAAAGAGTGCCTCGCTCAGAGGAAGACATCTGCATTGAAGGACCAGAAGAGTTGCCTAAATCTAATAGGCCACACTGTTTCCCTGGGCACTTTCCAAGCATTCCCTCTGCTGCCTGAACCTGTTCCTGTGGGGAGCTCTTTCTCGATCCCCATGTCTCTCCCCATCAATGCTCACAGATCCTTTTCCACCTACTGGCCCCTCAGCTCTGCTCTACAGAAAACTCCTGCAAAAAGGGCACTCCCCAGGGCCAGCTTTGTGTTTGCAGGACCTGAGGATGGTGAGAATGATGAGAACTGCCAAACTGATATTGCTGGTCCCTGGTTGAAAGAACTATGTGAGGATCCTCAAAAACATTTTTATCCCTAACAGTAACACTACAGAACTCCCATTCATTCATCTAACCCCCAAATATCCTTTTCAGTTAGTGCCCTGACAAATAAAACAGAAATAAAAGCAGAGACTATTGAGAATGCCTTCCCTCTCAGGTAACCCTGCCAGGAGTGTCCTCTTGAAAGTCCCCTCCAGAGGGCTTCTGGGGGTGAGCTAGAGCTCTGAGTAGCCCTTACCATGCAGCCACCTCTCAATAGGAGAATGAACCTGCCCAGTTGGGGGGTCTCGCCTCCCCTCACAGTGCTTCTCTCTGCAGTGCTGTGGGGAGCTCTCCAAGCTGGCTGAGTGCTGACCCTGGCAGGCGGCAGAGGCACTGACCCAGGCACAGAGCACTCGGGTGTGGGGACCCTGCTGTGAATTATGGCCCTGGCAGACCTGTGTGCACAGCCCAACTGCATGTCTCCACAGACATCCCTGCGAGAAGATAGCAGGATGCCCTGTCCTTGTAATGGTGTGCAGGGAATTCCTGCTCTAAAGAACCTCCTGCTCCTTGGAAAGGAAACTGGGAGAGATATCCTGACAGATCCCAGTGGCCAAGGGATATGCTACCCTTGGAGGACCCTCTCAGGACACATCACCAATATTTCTCTGCAGCCAGACCCTTACCACTCATCTTCCCCTGGCACCTTCAGGAGCCAAGAGGTGCCTGGTGCCTTGTTGCTCTTTGCAGAGGAGCTGCTCCTGCATGCAGCTTGTCTCTCAGCAGACCTGCCTGGCTGCCATGCGTTCCCTCAATCCCAGGAGCCTGGCCCAGCCAGGAGCAGAGATCTAGCTGAAGGCGTGACATGAACCGTCCCCAGGCTCCCCTGAGATAGCCCTGGCACTTCAGGGCTGTCAGCTCCTGAAAGGTGTCTGGAAGTCTCCTGGGAGATGCTGCTTGAAACAGATTGAAGAAATGTCAGAGTTGTTCTATCAGAATGGGGCTGTTTATGAGAGGTGGAGAACCGCCCACTCAAGAAACCCTTCTTCCTGTCCCATAAGAGAGAGGGACACTTAGAAAGTGGCAGGGAGAGGTTCATTTCCCCCTCTGTAGGGCACTGATTCAGATGAGTCAATGAAGGGATGCTATCCAAGGCTTGAAATCCTCAAATTGGAAGGATCATGCAAGACCCTTGTCTAAGCCCTTATATATAATCAATGGGAGATGGAGGGAGGCAGCTGCTCACGCCTTCACTATGCATGGCATGGCAGGGATGGTCCAAGACACATGCAAGTGTCTGCAAGTTCTGTTGGAACAATCATGACAGATACACCTCCTTCTGAAGTAACAGCTTGTGGCCAGAAGGGGAAGGGTGTTATCCTTGGCAATGTGGAATGGAACCAGAAAGATACATTCAAGGCATCTGAGCCTGCCTTAGCCACAGAATGACTGAGGTTGAAAAGGACCTCTGGAGATCATCGAATCCAAGTCCCCTGCACAAGCAGGGTCACCAAGAGCACATTGCACAGGATCGCATCCAGGCAGGTTTTGAATACCTCCAGCTTCACAACATTTCTGGGTAACCTCTTCTAGTGCTCTCTCACTCATCACAGTGGAGAAATCTTTTCCTCAAATTCAGGTGGAACTTCCTGTGTTTCAGTTTGTAGCCATTGCTTCTTGTTGTGTTGCTGGTCACCACTGAAAAGAATCTGGCCCATCCTCCTGGCATCCTCTCTCAAGGGATTTGGATGCACTGATAAGATACCTTCTCTGCCTTCTCTTCTGTAGGCTGAACAGGCCCAGCTTTCTCAGGCTCTCCTCATAGGAGGCATATTCCAGTCCTCTGATCACCTCCATTACCCTACACTGGACTCTCTCCAGTATTTCCAGGTCGATCTTGCACTAGGGAGCCCAGAACTGGACACAGAACTCCAGATGTGGCTTCACAGGGGCTGAATAGAGAAGAAGCATCACCTCCCTCAACCTGCTGGCAACACTCTTCTAATACACCCTAGATGAAATTGGCATTTTCGGCCACTAGGCCTCAGTGCTGGCTCATGGTTACTTGTCCATCAGGATGCTTCAGGTCCCTCTCTGTACAGCTGTTCTTGGCCTATATTGCTGCATGGGGTTTATCCTCTCTAGGTGTGGGACCCTACAGGATCTCCCTTTGCTTAACTTCATGGGGTCCCTCTCTGCCCATCTTTCCAGCCTGTTTGGGTCCCTCTGAATAGCAGCAGAACCTTATGGTATTTTAGCCACTATTCCCATTTTTGTGTCATTAGAAAACTTGCTGAGGAAGCACTCTGTCCCTTCATCCAGTCACTTATGAAGAAGTTGAACAGGACTGGACCCAGCACTGATCCCTGGGGGACACCATTAACTACAAGTCTCCAAATGGACTCTTCCCCTCTCATCAGAATCCTTTGAGCTCTGCCATTCAACCAGTTGGAAATCCACCTCAATGTCCACTCATCTAATGTACACTTCCTGACCTCACCTAGGATGATATTATGGGACACTCTGCTGTTTGCCCTTCCAGTTATTGTCAAAGAGATTAAGGTGTCTCCGTAAGAACCAGTCCCTGTGATGCACAGACTTCCTCAGGTTGCTTCAAGGAGATTGCTTTCACCTCCTCACACAGACTGGGTGGTCTGTAGCTCCCATCTCAATGTCACCATTATCGGATGCTCAAACACAAGCTCTCACCCTGTTCCTTGTCCATTCTAGGGAAGAGCACCATAGATCTGAGCTGCCCTTTCACACAAAAGGTATCCCCCCTCTTCAGCTCCCGACAGAGTCCTGGAAGAGCTTGTCCTGGGCTCTCACTGCCCTCTAGTCATGTGAGTGATCCCACCACATCTCAGTTATTCCAACAAGTTTCAATACTGTGACAATTTGTGCATTCCCATCTGCTGCTGTCTCTGCCCCAGGCTGCATTCACATGTGCATATCTGGATTGCAGAGCCTGAGCTGTTGCATAGAGTGTAGATTGCTCATGGTGACCCACATCATCAAGGGTCAAGAAGCCTTGATGATATGTACTGTATGTACAATGGCCATTGGAGAGATCAGAGTAGAGACAAGACTTGGTGCGATGTGTCTCCCACTTATGCAGCATTTCGGGCTGTCGGTGAATTTGACTAAAGACAGTGGTGGGATTCATTCTTTTGCACACAGGAAAACTGAGAGATCATGGGGCATTTATTCAGCAAACATGCAAAAGGGGAAAGGCTTTCCTGTAGGTCCCATGCTGTATTTGCTAGAAACATGTGGTTGTGCTGGACACCCCAGTCTACACTGAATTATGTTAACTGTTTGCAATGTAGAGATGTGCCTGAGTCTCAACTTCCTAGTGAGCAGAGCTCTAGTAATAGTAGTAGGCATTCAGTGTCATTTCAGATTGCCAGGGAAATTCCCCACTTGGCCTCCATCTGGGGCTCTAGAAGGATGTGGGTCTCAGTTGCTTCATCAACACATGAAGACACTGGCACCACATGTCTGGGACCACCTCTGCTTCATCAAATGTCACCATGTGTTTGAGTGTGGGCAGCTGACTGCATCTCCATTGATTATAAGGGGAATCTTAGCAAGGAGCTTGCATGCATGTATCTCTGCTGTGCAGACCTCATCTTTGGCGAGGGGGATCTCGCTTCCTGTATGTTTGTGAAGTTCACAGGAGGCATCTGGATCTCACCTGTTCCAGATGGGCTCGGGATTCAGCAATAATCATGCAAAATGAGGTGGCTACATCGAGCCTTTTTTCAGATGAAAACACTAAAAGAAACAAAGTATGGATAATTACTCAAGAGGCGATACTTGCGAGCAGTACACTGAGACCGAACATCCACTTGAGCTGGCAGATGAGAGAGAGAGTTGCTGACCGGCTCCCACGGAGATAGCGTAGGCCTCAGTGTTAGGAGCCCTCCCCTCCCTCTGCGCTGTCCTCTTTATTATGCCCTGTACATCCTGACACGTAGGGTCATTACGACCCAGAAGACAGGCCGGGGGGCAAACTTTGCCTTTAGTTGCACAACTGTCCCTCCTGGGTGCGCATGCAGGTGTATCAGTAGGGGGTCCCAACCCTCAGTCTGAGGGTCCTGCCTTCCTCATCTTCTACCTCCCTTTCGGGTGTTTGACCTCCAAAGCTAGTTTAGAGGACGCCTGTGGTTAAGTGAGCTACAAGCTGGGTCGAGCAGCCGGCTTCAAGCGGTGTCAAGAGGAGGTTGGCTGTGAACCTGGCTGAGCAGCTGCCTCTGTGCTCCTTACTGCTCAGCCCAGGCAGGCAAACATCTTCTTTCTCAAGGTCTGGATTCTGTTTCACACAGGAGATTTTTTATGATCTTAAAGACAATAAAAATTTCCACCTCCTTTACATGCCACCCCGTGATCTGTAGAGGTCATAAATAACCATAAAAATTTCCACCTCCTATATACCACCCCATTCTAGGGGCTTCTAAACTGCCATGTCATGCCCAGATAGTCTCATCTGAATGAACACCTGAACTTTGGTAAACAAAGTCCCTTTTTGCCCCTTTTCTACGTGTTCTGTCTAGTTATGAAATAAGGTCTTCCAGAGTGTGACATTTCCACATCTCTTAGATAACTATCCTCCGATGAGACAAACTGCATTACTGGAATTAATCCCTATTCAGAGCTTAGAGAAAGACAATCAGTGATTATTTTAGTTCACCTCAGTGAACATTTCCCAGGAGGAGGGCAAATATAGGACAAGTAAAGTCATACCCACAGCTGGGCCACTGTTCCCAAATGGGTCCAGTCTTTTGGGATGGAGGGAGCTCATGGCAACCTGGTAGCACAGTCAAGAGGCACCTCTGTCCAAGAGCAGCTCCTCTGAAAACAGCATGCTGTTGTTTTGAGAGAGAGATGTGAAAGGCCGTCTGGAGTGGGAGGGCAGAGTGGAGCTCACTGTAGAAGGAATCTTCACAGCCTTTGACATGGTAAGTCTCTGACTGTAGAGCAATGCTAAGATTCCTTCTAAACATATTCCCTCCCATGGCTGTTTTTCTAGGATGTCTCACCCAGATGCTTGAGTGCAGAGGAGCAGGAGATGCTTCAAAGCAGGGATTCACTGCCACATTGTCAGAGTGACAATGCAGCCTGCCACATTCTCCTGATGCTGCAGGGGAGTGAAGCCGGAATGTGTGCCCGGGTCTGCCCAGGGCTCTAATTCAGAGTAGTGTGCCTAGCCTCAGTGTGCCATGTACACGGGGCGGTAACTGTCCCCTGCAAGGCCAGCTGTCCTCCTGCCCAGGGCACTTACTGCCAGGAGAAGGTCTGGTGGGAGGATTGACCCCTGGCAGGGCAGGTTTATTCTTCA
>VZSV01000439.1:149961-160884 GCA_013398735.1 Nothocercus julius
TCAGGTGCCGGGTCCTCACAGCAGGACTGTGACTCACAATCAGCATTCAAGCCATGTGCCTGCTGCCAGCCTATCAGGCATTCCAGCTGCTGTGACCTCACAATCAGCATCAGAGTTATGTGCCTGCTGCAGACCTATCAGGGGCTCTGAAGGAAGTGAGCTCACAACATCCCAGACATTTGCCTGCTGCTGCCCTGTGAGGTGCTGAGGGAGCCCTGACATGACGGTTGGTATCCAAGCCATGTGCCTGCTGCTGACCTATTAGCTACTGCAGCAGGAATGACCTGAAAAACACATATCCCACCCATGCGCCTGCAGTTGGCTTATCAGGCACTCAAGTAGCAGTGATCTCACAGTCAGACTCCAAGCCATGGGCCTGCTCGGAAGGAAAGGTGAAGGAGTTAAAAGCAGGGTGCTCCAGATAGGATAAAAATAGTGTCCCATGAAAGCATAATAAAATAATGTGGAAAAAAGAAGACACAATAATATTTGAAGCATCTAATAAAATGCTCAGCATTTCTCAATAAAATAAAAAAGAGCACTCATTCTGTTAAAAAAGTAAAATAAGTAACCATACGTGAAAGCCTAATCGCATGTAAATATATGAATGTGTGCAGCAGCAGCTGGTGTGGTGAGATGCGACATCGCTGATGAGAAACTGCACTGTGTTTCTAGGACCTGCACCCAGCACCCCTGTGTGCAAAGGCAGCAGGAGCAGCCCCTGCAGTCCCATCCCTGGGAGCAGGTCCTGGAGCTGCCACAGTGGCTGCACGCAGTGACATTGCTTGGGGAATGAAGCCCAGAGAGAAATCACCATCTTCCTGGTTCGATTGCTGCTGCAGGGAAAGCACAGCTCAGGCTGCCGAGGTCATGTGGGCTGTGCCTTGTGCACCTGTAGGTGAGGCTTTGATCTGCTGATCAGCCCCGGCAAGGGAATAATGGGCTCTTGGGTGAACACCCTGAGAGTTGGGGGGCTCTGAACACCTCGGCTGCCTTCTCTGCTGTCAGAGGAGTGAAATGTTCCAGCTCCCTGCTTCTGACCAAGGCACCAGCACCTGGCTGTTTGAAAAGGAATGGATGAGACCACACTCACGGGATGCATCTCTGGCCATGGCAAAGAGATCTTTCGCTGCTGTGGCTCCCATCTCAGAGGGGCTGTAGCAGGATCAAGGGCTGTTCCTCTTTCCTTCTCTTCCTGACACAGCCCATCCCAGGGACAATCCCAGCTCCATTATTACCATGGTGTGGGGAAAGCTGGACACTTGCACCTTGGGCACTTGAGCAAACACAGCATGTGAGCTCCCCAAAGGTCACAGTCACCCACGTGGAATACAAAGTGTGACAGACCCAATTCCCTCCATGATCTGCCCTATCCCACTGGGATAGGCCCCATGATGATGCCCCAGAGCAGTGACCATGACATCTGCAGTGGAGCTGTGCCACATACATGGTCATGAACAGCGCTCGAGAAGTTCATTGGAGGGTTGGGCTATGTCAGAAGGGAGATAACTGCTGCTTCGATTGGCTCGTCCAGGAGCTGTGTCAGCACCTGCAGATGTATATTGACCTCCTTTCTTTGTTGTCCTGCACAAGTTCCCAGGATCTGTGGCAGGGACAGGGTGCAGCAGGGCAGTGCTGTCCAGGTAAGAGCCTGCGGATGGAGGCAAAGGGACTCCACATCTCTTGCATGCTGTGGCTGCTCTTCTGGGTGAAGCTGTGCTGGGATAAGTGCCTGTTCCCTAACCCATTGGTGCAGAGCCAATGGGCAGCAGTGGGGTCATTGGGATCCCTCTGGAAATGCTGATCTTCTCACAGAGCAGTGAGACAAAGGGCAGAAGTGCTTAAGTCAAGACCCTGTGCCCCTGTGGGTGGGAGGAAGATATTGATGCTTCCGGGGCTCCTGTGCTTATCTTGTAGACACCTCGTCCTTGCCACCCTTTGCAAACACCCTGTTCCCCCCAGCACTCTAGCCCTGGAGCTGGTGCTGGCTCAGGTGGTGACTGCAGAGCTCAGCGATTCCAGAGCACAACGAACCCCAGGGTTCCCAGGAGGATTTCTGTGCTGTTCACTGTCCCGGGGTCAGGGCTGCCTGGCCTGAGAAAGAGCGTTTGTGCCCTGCACAGAGAGAAGGAGACCAGGGTGCCTGTGCTCACCCTCCAGCAGTGAGGTGCCTTTTGCAAGGGCCCTCACCGAGGGCAAGGGCTGATCTCTTCCCCATCGGTGAGGAGGAAATGAGGGTTGGGACAGACAATGGGGATCACCTTCGTGTTCCCTGGGGACCTGTAAAGCCCTGAAGCAGGTGAGTGGATTTTGGAGAGACGAGTGTCCCCCAGCCATGGTGGGTGGGTGCAAAGAATCTGTGTCCCTGGGCACCCCAAGAGCACAGATGGGAGAGGTTTCACACCCAAGGGCCTGGGACTCAGCCCTAGGACCCTACACAGTCATCCCAACCAGGTCATGCTTTGGATGCTGGAGTGGTTTGTTCAGGTAAGGAGTCATCCAGTTCCTCACATTTGGGGTTGGGCCTGGAGTCAGGGGACTAACCAGGCTGTGTCCTGAAGGAGCAGTGTGTGGGTACCAGCTCAGGCCCTGACATGGCTACTCTCACTGCCCAGCTGTGGCTGTTGCTGCTGCTGTCCCTGGGGAAAGCCCCAAGTGAGCTCACCATGGGGTACACAGACCCCATCAGAGTTCTGGGGGCTCATTCCACCCTCAGGTGGTGCCTGAGCCTGGGAGATTAATCCCTCACCGTGTCCCACAGGGTCTCTTGGTCTCCATCAATCTCCTCAGGTTCTGCCAGGACATTCCTGGCAGTGATGGGTGTCCCTGTGCCTCAGATCTCAGGATGACTTGCTTGGCACCCCATGGCTGGAGGAAGAGCATGAGATGTCCAAGGATCCTGGAGTCATTCACCCCACAGACAGGAGTGCCTTGGCTGACCTAAAGGGGCTTTTCAGAGGGGACAACAGCAAGGCCTGGGGCAGAAAAGCAGGGTGATGAGCAGGACATCCCTTGTTCAGGGCCACACCGCAAGGACCAGGCCCCCACGAGCTCCGGGTTGGTGTCTGTGGGGCAGCTGGCTGCTCCCTCCCACATCACTATAGGCTCAGGCTGGCCCTGCTGGGTCCGTGTCATTGACACTCCTGACACTGCAGGACACGGTCCCATCTGGGATGAAGAGCCGCAGTGTGTGGGGAATGAATCTTTCCTCTCCTCCTGCCCCAGGAGGTCCCTCAGCAACCAGACCTGCAGCCATGCCAGTGATGCTGGTTTCACCTACACATGTGAGCATTTGGGAAGGAGGTGTGAAATGATACCCATAAGCTATGTGCTAAGAAACAGAGGAGCAGGGAAGTGACTGTGCTGAACATGGTGTGAGTGCAGGAAAAAAGAAGTTGCCTGCAATCCTGCAGTGCTGGAAGCAAGGAAGTTGGATCTCTGTGGCATTTCTCTCTTGGGATGATGAGCTAGGGCACAAAGTGATCCTCTCTGAAGACCCTCACTTCCCTTTCTAATATATGCAGGATTCAGGGAGGGTGAATGGCAGCACAGCATAGAATCATAGAATCATAGAATGCTTAAGGTTGGAAGGGACCTCTAGAGATCATCTAGTCCAACCTTCCTGCACATGCAGTGTCAAGGAAAGTGGAGATTGAAGTGGAAGGGACCTGGGGAACCTTCTGTGACTCTCGCTGGGACATCTCTGATGCTCATGTTCTCTGTCTTCAACTCTACTGTGAATTTGCTGAGTCCATTCCTGCAGGAGGACACTGGGGAGGAACTGGCCCTGTCTGGAGAGACACTTTCCACTGTAATGGGACCGAATCCCATTTGGGACAGTGCCCTGTGATTGCTCTGGGGGTGTCCCCATGCTCACCTGACAACAATGCTGGCATTTTTTGCTCAGGTGAGTTCAGGGAAAACGGAGGATTAACTCAACTTGCCTCTTATATATGACATGGAAACACAAAGTTGGGAAGCACCTGGCAATGACAAACTAAACTTTCTGCTGGAGAAACTATGGGTTCCCATGGAGGCATTCAGAGAGCTTTGCCTGCTCATGCAGAGCACGTTTCCTTGGGAGAGATGAGAGCTGAGAAGAGAGCAGGCATCTCTGCCGCTCCAGGGCACCTGGTTCAGGCCTTGGGGGCCACCACCAGGCCTGGGCTCCTCTGCTCTTCCCTGAGGCCCAGGCCCAGGAGGGGACTGCAGGACACTCCCTGCACACCCTGCAGTTGTGACAGATCCTCTGCTCTCTCCTGCAGCCCATACTCCCATCGCAGAACAGAGAGCCCTGCAGACTCTGATCAAACTGTCCACAGAATGAGTGTGCCCAGCAGGAGCAATTCCTGAGGCTGAGCAGCACCTTGGGGCTGGGATTTGCTTTTACTCCTTGTCAGTATGAATCTCAAACTTACCCTGTTTAGTAAGAAAGGCCCTCATCCCTCTGTTTCTTGCTAAGGACACAAGCTCCGTTTCCCAAATCCATAGGGATGCAGAGGGGCAAAGATGTGGGCTCTCTCCTAGCTGTCCCAGCAGGGTCCAGTCCCAGCTTGGGGATGGAGCAAGGCTACTGCTCATGCTGTCACCCAGGCCTTGTACAGGCCACCACTTCCTCCTGCTGAAGCTGCTCAAGATTCATCATTAAGGACATACCTGATGGTTCTGGGATTTGCCTTGACCCCCAATGCTTTCTCATTTCGGTCACTGAGACAATATTAGGACTCAGCAAGGTTTAGGGCCTGAAAAGAAAAATCCCTTGGAGTTCCTCACTGTGAGCTGGATATGGATAGGTGAGCTCCAATATGTCCAAGGGCATGAGAATGGGAGACACATGGCGGGATGCAGGGCATTTCCCCTTTCTCTGAGCACAACTCTCTGGATCCCTGCGTCTGGTGGGTGGAGGGAGCCGCTGTGACAGGTGAGTGGAGATGCCCCTGAATGGGACGTGGGTCCGAGTCCTGGATGACCAGCAGGACCTGAACGATGCCAGTGTGGTGTCCCTGCAACTCCAGTGCAGAGAGGCAGAGCAAGCCTACAACCAGCCAAAGCCTGAGCGAGGACACAGTTGTCGTCTGTTCAGGTCTGTGCAGGGAGCAGGGGTGGGAGCCTGGTACTTTGGGAGGTGGGGTCGAGAGAGAAGCTGGATGTCGTGGAACTGCCTCAACCACCCTGAGCTCCCTTCCTGCCCTGTCCTGGGGACACCCATGCACAGTCCCCACTGGACCTACTCAAGGCTATAGGGATGTGGGGGAAGGGTTAAGGAACGGTCAGCAGCAAGGGGATAAACAACTTTGAGAAACAAAAGAACATGATGAGAGAGCCAATTGGCTCAATGGCTACCTTTACCTTATTGGGTGTCAGAGCCCAGTATGTGGTTAGGACAAACCGTGGTTGGTGGAGTGCAGGCGTGTAGAGCACGCGAACAGCACGAGGCTGGCTGCAGCATGTATATAAGCAAGCTATTTGTTGAAATAAATGCTTTTGGCCATGAGCCTCTAGCCCCTGCTTCTTAATACTGGATCCACAAAAGGCGCCCAAACAGGAACCCGACAGAGACGTGAGGATTCCGTGACCAGTGGGCCAATACCAGCAGAACGACGGAGGGGAAATAACCGTCACGATAAGCGTATGCTGACTACGGAAGCTCTAGGACGCTCTGAGTGAGAAAGAGACGCGTCAGAGCCAGGCTGCTGGAATAATCATGGGGGGAACCATGACTAAGGAGCAGGAATGGGTGCTGCCGGTTATGCAGCATATTTTAGATAAGACCGGATGTGCTGGGGAAATGTTCTCCAACGGAGAGGACGATGTTCTCCAGCTCCTGCTGTGGGGAACACAGAATTGCAATGCCTTCAATGAAAACACTGCCATAAAGTGGGGGCATGGGATGCACCAGGGGTCGTCACATGGGACAAGGCTATGTGAGGGGACCTAATGGTGGCATCGGTAATGCACCCCTGGAGGGTTTGCTGTGAACCCTTAAGAAAGTACGTGGGCACCATGGGAGTTGAGAATCCACCCCCCCTGCCCCGTCTCCTGTTCCTGTAATAGACAAGCCATCGTCACCCCCCACCAGGGGACGACGTCTTTCCATGCACTACTCCTGGGATATATCCCCTAACGGCTCCAGAACCCTCCCTGCCCCCACCAATATACCAGCCCCCAGAAGAGAATCCAGAAAAGGCTGTGGGGAAAAAAGGTGGCCACTGGGATACCATCCGGTGGGAGGTGCTGCAGGCAGGCGATGGGGAACTAGCTGCTTTGTTACAATCCCCCATCGTGTGCCCAGTATTGGAGGGACCTAATGGGGAGCGCAACCATACCCTGTTAGACTATGGGATTATTAAGGAAATCAGAAGGGCAATGTCCGAGTATGGCGTAAAAGCACCTTATGTGCAGTCCATGATCAGAGGGACGGCGGAGGAGAGGTCGTTTATCCCGCACAATTTCAGACTGTTGTTTCGACTCATACTGACGCCAGTTCAGCAGTCGGTGGTGTGGCAGGACGTAGCTGTGGCAGGTCCAGCAAGACTGATAACATTAAGTCTGAACGGGCACCCCAGCCATCTTCAGATGTTGAGCACCTGGGAGATGACTCCCCACGTGAGGGCTATGCAGAAAATGAAGCCCACAGCTGCATCTAGTACAACCCTAAAATGAATATATCCTAGCGGAAGAGCCCAAGAACATACAGATCCAAGGCCAGTCTGAAGGAGCAGATGCACTGACTAGCAACTTGACCTCGACCCAGAAGGATTGATGGAATCTCCTATAAATGCATATAGACTGGTGAAGCATGCTGGTATGGATTAGCGGAATTAGCAAATCAGGACCCGATCAAGAGTAAGCTCACCAGCCTCTGCTCCTCAATTGCCACCACAGCAGGACATTTGCGAAATGGCTACCCTCTAAGTGTTAGATAATCTATGTTCGGCAGAGAAGGCGATAAGGGTAACTAGCACGGACATCCTCACGGGGGAGGGAATTTTCTCTCAAACGCAACACAAGGCACATATTATGCCTGAGGCTCTGATACAATCATGGGAGATTTTTCAAGAAGCATTAGAGAATGTGCCAGACAAGAAGGGGGATAAGGTCCTTGAACCCTTCACCAAGGGCCAACGGAACCGTTTATAAAGTTCTTGGACCATCTCAAGACCGCAGTGGACAGGCAGGTGACTGGGGAAGGCCCGAGGCAGCTGATCTTTGAATCAGCCCATGGAACACCTCTGTCTTCTTCATTAAGAAGAAAAGCGGGAAGTGGAGGTTGCTGCACGATTTGCAAAGGGTAAATGCAGTAATGGAAGACATGGGGGTGTTGCAGCTGAGCCTCCCATCGCCGGCAGTGATTCCAGCAGGCTGGCATATTCAGGTAGTAGACCTGGAAGACTGTTTCTACATGATACTGCTCAACCCCAAAGACTGCAACAAATTTGCCTTCTCTGTGCCCAGCATCAAGGCCGCCGAGCCGCACCAGCAGTACAAATGGACCGTGTTGCCCCAAGGCATGAAAAACAGCCCAACGCTGTGCCAGTGGTGTGTATCACGGGCCCTGTCTCCAGTAGGACCGCTCTTCCCGGAAGCAATAATATATCACTACATGGATGACATCTTCGTTGCCACGCCAACAGTAGATGACACACAAAAGGGTCATGGACTCCCTCTCACAATCTGTGGCAAAACATGGTTTGGTGATCACTCCTGAGAAAGTACAATCCACAACACCATGGCAGTATCTTGGGTGGAAAATTACGGATCAGGAGGTATGTCCACAGAAACTTCAACTGTTCAGAGGCGTAAAAACTCTAAATGATCTACAAAAGGTGCTAGGAACTCTGAATTGGGTCAGACTGGTGTTGCACCTCACCACCAAGATGCTCCATCCACTTTTCGAGCTTTTAAAAAAGCCCAGATGGCTTAACTCACCTGAGTTAAGGCCCAGATCTTAACTCACCTAAGCGCCTTACAAAGGAAGCCACAGACTGTCTCGAGAAAGTTGAGCTGGCAGTCCAGGAATGCCACGTGAGGTGAAGGGATCCTAGGTTGCCAGTTCACTTGATCCTTGCGCAGGGGGATGGTCAACCTCTCAGGCTAATAGCCCAATCTGGTAAGGGTCGACTACTTATGCTGGAGTGGCTGTTCCTGTCACACACAGCACCACGCATGCAGGTTACTCTGGTAGAGATGGTCTCCAACCTCGTTATGAAGGGAAGAAATTGAGTGATCCAATTAACCGGAAGCGAGCCAGAAAAGATTGTGTTAACTACCAACCTCGATATGATTGACTGGCTCTATCAAAACTCAGTAACATTCCAGATGGCAGTGACTGACTTTCCAGGATCGTTGCAGGTCCACCCGCCTGCACATCCCATTTTTTGCATTGATACCGCCTAGATGATGGTTCACCCCATGTACAGAAGGACTCTGCTGTTTCATGCAAGGACTTACTTCACTGATGGGTCAGGATCCACGAAGAAGGCCACTGCAACATGGCAGGAAGAGGGTAAACGGAAGGACTATGTGGAAATTGTGGAAGGATCACCACAGATAGTGGAATTAGCAGCAGTCACCTGGGTTTTTGAGCACTATACAGACTTTCTTAACATAGTTACAGACTCTAAATATGTTGCCAGACTGGTGGAGAGACTGGAGCAGGCATTTCTCAAGGAGGTACAGAACCCTCTCCTATTCCACTGGCTCCGAAGACTGCAGACAGCGATAGAATGATGACAGCGACCATACCATGTATCACACATATGGTCCCACACTGGTTTACCTGGTCTGATGTCGGAGGGCAACGCATGTGCAGATAGGCTTATGGCAGTCGCAGTTACCCCAGGCCCGGGAAGGCAAGTGGAAGTATCCCATCAGTTTTTCCACCAAAATGCGTGAGCTAGACCATGGACTAGATGATGTCTAGAGGTCCCTTCCAACCTTAAGCATTCTATGATTCTAAGTACACTTGCATAGCCTCAGACCTCTCTGTTCCTCGGAAGACAGTGGAGGCTTGCATAGAAGAGACCATGCGTCTTTTCTGCCCCTGCCTGGAAAGCGGCAAGAATGTGGCCCTTGTCTTGAAGAACATAGGCATGCTTGTTATTCAGGGAAGAGATGTGAAAATGAGATATTACAGAGACTTTCTGCAAAGGCTGAATGGGACAAAGCAGTTGGTAGCAGCTCTTCTTAAGGTAACTTTTCCATTTCTCCATTTCTGCTTCTAGTTCTTCTGGAATCGCAGCAGGAGTATGAGTGAATGCATTCTGTGAAGGAATTGAGTGAGCGTATTAGTGAAAGTGAGTGAAAGTAGGAGTGAATTAATCAATACTAGCATTTCATGACCTTCCCAGTCACATGGACAGTCCTGGCCTAGAGTAACATAGGCTCCCTGGACACTTTGTCTTTAGCATTTAGCAGACTTGGCAAAAAAGAAGCCCCTGGCAAGGGCTGTATGGGGTCCACGCGAAGACCCATGCAGCCTGGAATCTCATCCCATGTGCTTAGGAAAAAGCATGCAAGAGAAGGGCAGGTCTAGTCTGTTCTTTTCCTGACGGACTCCCTGGATTAGTGCCCCTTTGTGTCAGCACTGTATTTGAACCCATGTCTCCTTTGGCTGCTGTGCTGAAGAACAGTGACCCTTTCTGCTGCAGTGGCCGCGTTGCTCTATTTGTGCTGACCAGCTCTTCCCAGTGACCCAGAGTCACACCAAACCGAAGGAGGTCTTTCTGTCCTACTGTGTGCATTGGCACACTGCTAATGGTGCCTGCAGCATCTCGTAGAGAGAGAATCATTCAAGCCCAATGCCCTTCCCCAGGTCTCTAGTGTAGCCATTGTCTGTCAGGGTGGGCTTTTAGGCACATCTGGAGAGGTGGAATGCAAAATCTGGCTGAGTGAGTCCCTTAAGGGTTAAGACAGAGATGCAAGTAGGCTGTTTTTGAAAGGATCATTGCCTGCTCCATTCTTTGGGCAGCAAGCAAAGGCACAAGCAGAGCAAGGGACAACACATGCCTTCTGGCGCTGTTGCTGTGCTGTGCTGAGCAGCTCTTCCCAGTAGCCTGGACTCTCACCAGAATGAAGTGCACTGCTAGGAGTGGCCGCAGAATGTCCCAGAGAGAATAATCAGAGCCCAGGGCCCCTCCCCCGATCTCTAGTGCAGTCCTGTCCTTCACATGAGGCTTTCAGGTACTGGAAAGGTGAGATGTGAAAGCAGGCCTAGCTGACCCTCTCGAAGCTAAAGGCAGAGATGCAAGGAGGCTGTAGCCCAGTCCTGCCTCCCAGCTCTGTCTCTCCCTTCTCTCTTGGAAAAGTCCATGGTGACTTTTCAGGCTGTTCTCTGGCCTAGGGCCTTTTCTCCAGCCTTTGTTCCCATGGGTCCCGCAGCGGGACCCTCAGCCGCCCCTTGAACACACCGCAGATGTTTGGCCCTTCCAGTTGTTACGCACTGTGGAAATGTGAAGGAAGTGGTTTCTCTCTTTCTCCCTGGTAGTAGAGGAGCATCAGTCTGAATGTTGGGAGAGGCTGTGGGGTTAACCCCATATCTGACCCCTTTTTTTCCTCAGCTCAGGAGGCATCAGGTCCGGACAGCAGGGAACGCACAGCAGCACAGCTGGTGAAATATCTTCTCATGTGCTTGCCTCCTTTGATTTCTGCATTAGGAAAGACCCGGTCTCTTGCCTTAGGCTCTGGATTATCAGCCTTGCAAGAAGCTCAACAGTGTTCTTATCCTTTCTCCTTATTTTTCCTCAGCTGCTATGCTGTATAAGTGAGGGAGTGCTGAGAGGAGCCAAAGGACTTGGTTTCAACCTTTCAGAGGCAGCTTTTTCTCTGAGCAGTGGAAAAGTTTCCTGCCTTTGTGAAAAAGGCAGTAATTTTCTTGGCATCATCTCCCCTGTGTCTCTCCCCTTTGCAGATGCTGGAGATGAG